>OX376374.1:74397883-74548754 GCA_947369275.1 Nemotelus nigrinus
AAAAACGATGTTCTTTATAATTTTCTCTTCCGTACGACATTCTAAAATAAAAATATAATCCGACCAAATTTCCAAAACTTTTTGTGTTAATAGATATATATATATATATATATATATATATATATATATATATATATATATATATATATAATATATATATATAATATATATATATATATATATATATATATATATATATATATATATGTATATATTCAAAAAATTTCAGTGGAAAAATCTGAGGAACGCGCAATCCGATTGAACTGAAATTTTCAGGACACATTGGTGGTATATGCAGAATAGTGCCAGGTCTCGCAAAAACTTAATAATCTTTAACCCTTTGGCACCGGCGGCCATTTTAGTGATATTTTAAATATACCTATTATTCTGTCAAAAAATAACTTTTGCAAAAATTAAGTTTATAGAATGAATTCTGAACGTGTTTTTAATGTGAATTAGGTAGTGTCTTTGAAATTTTTAACCCTATGTGTGCGCTAGGTGCCTAAAATAAGATTCGAAAATTTGGAAAATTTTTGAATTGCGATAACTTTTTACTCAATTATTTGGTCGTTATGAAACTTAATGGACATATTAATGTTGTTAAGTTACATATTTTCATAGTTTTTCATGAACGTGCTGGTAACCCGGTAGCTACGGCAGGCACTGAAAGTAAAAACATTCAAACCATCGAATCTCCTAAAAAATGTCCGTTTTTTACAATAAAAACCAACTTGTATACAAACCTCATGCTTTATCTGTAAAGTCAAAGTAAAATTTTGGAATTTTCATGACGGACAAGAACGTTAGCCCTTTTCCAATTTACCTATATTTTTAGCATCAAAAATTTCAGTTCACGGGAACTCACGAACCAATCATCAGACACAGTTGAAATTTACATAATACATTGGACTTAAGTAGGACCAGGACCGATAGAAGCGATTTTCAATTGTGGGCAACTCTGCGCCAGTGGTGCCATCTTGAAAAATTACAAAGAAAAAAAAACCGCTTTTTGCCCTATGAACTCTGATTCAGTTACCAGATTTTCATGAAATTGACAGAGTAGCTGAACCTTACTTTAAACCGTATTTGATAGAAATTAGGTTGAAAAATTCGATTGGTGCTACCAGCTATGGTAATTTTTGTGTCTTTGCTTTTGAAAATTCGCTCAGGAAAATAAAGCTTTTTGCCCTATAGCTTCCAATGCAGTCATGAAATCAATACGAATTTCATACAATTAATGGAACTTATTATTGAAAAGCCACGAAAGGGTTGCCAGCTATTGTTGGTTTTATGTTTATTTGCAATATCTTTATTAAGCGATTTTATCGTAGAATTTTCAAATGGTAATGATATTGTAGTGACAATAAACAGTAAATATTAAGTTTTCGATTATTTGAAAAAATTCGCAGTTGGTAGCCCTAAATTTTTTTATGCTCCTATAACTTCAAATGCAGTCATCGGATCGATACGAAATTCGCAGGGTAGGTTAAGTTCAACGTGAAGCAGATGTGATATATATGTGGCTTTGATGCTGACAAAAGGTTGCTAGCACGAGTCGGTAGTGCTATTTTTGTATCAATAAATACTAACAGTTAGTATTCAAACCGGAAACATTTATAATGAAAATAAATAACCAATGTTTCAATTCCCAAAGTTCTGCAAATTTTTCGGATCGCAGCCCCAAACATCAACTTCAGTTACAGTGCTGCAGGCACTGAGCATTTTCTTCATTGATGTTATATGAGGTGCTGCTTTCAAAATTTTGTGAAATAAGCAGCTGATAACGAATATAATTAACAAGTGTTTTGCTGTCATAAATTTTGAAATTCATGCCAGTGGTAATATCTGAAACCTTTCCACCATATGAGCTATAACGCATTCTTGAGACCAAAGTAAATCGTGGCGTTTGAAACAACTTGGCCGTAATAAGCAGCTCGTGTGGTAGAATATGCACTCAAAATCTGCACGATTCTTCTACTGTTCTTCGAGCATTTGTGTTTCTAGCGGTTTTGGGGCGCTAGAGTTTTTACTAATTTTCGAAGAAAATTAGTATTATACTCGTTTTGCCGAAAATTCATATTTCTTTATATATATGTATATATATATATATATATATATATATATATATATATATATATATATATATATGTATATATATATATATATATATATATATATATATGTATATATATATATATATATATATATATATATATATATATATATATATATATATATATATATATATATATATATATATATATATATATACAGGGTGCGTCACCTAAATCCGGACAGTTTTCAAATTGAATTTCCTGCTACATTGTGTTTGCGCCAGATGTCGCCGTTGGCGTACGAGTAGTAAGCCGGCATAAGTAAAGGATGTTTACCTCAAAATTGTCAGTCTGTCAAAAATGAGTCAGAAGTATAACCGAAGAGCTGCGATAATGGAAAGTCTTCGCGCTGGATGGTCAGCACGGAAAATTATTCAATTTTTCCTATATACGAAATCAACTGTAAATGAGGTTGTTACTAAGTACAAAGCTCAAGAACAGTTATGTGAAGGTTCAAGTATACCGACAAGGAAGCGGCACTCAAAAGAACACACCATGAGAGCCCCCGAAGACACAAAAAATACTGAAGAGCGGATTCTGGAAGACATGGGGTTATCGTTGCGAAAACTGGCGTCTATTGTGAATGTGAGCAAGCCTACCATGCGGAGAATCGTTGAGGAGGACTTTCGATATTATTCTTACAGGAACAAGGTTAGACAAATGCTTTCTGAAGCTGCAAGAACAAAGCGAGTAAAACGGCCCACAGACGAGAGATCTCGTCGACAACTAGATCTGCAATATGCGATATCTGCAACGAAAATCTCTGTCTGTGGGCTAGTCTCAGGTTGCATTTTTAGTCTCTGCAACGGTTGCAGTAAATATCAAAATTTTTTGATATTTGGTGGGCGGAGCTACTGGTCGAAGAACACGTTGCTGTGTCTGTGGTGATTTTGAGACTAGAATGGAGATCTCATTTGAATTTAGTGCAACGTAATGGTAACATCATTCGAAATCATTGGTTTAACGGACTGAGTTGCATATGAATATGCTCAACAAGAGTCAGTTAGCAAACCTCATGGTCCCGTTAATGCTTTATATATTTCAGGAAATATTTATGAACGAAAAGAATAGATGTGAAACAAAAATATACAGTCAATTTCATTATCCTTTGGAGTTAGTGATCTGCGATTGAATCTCTGCTAATAGAATATTTTTAATGAAGTGAATAAAGCCTTTAATTTCGGTATATAATGATAAATTTACTTCAGAAGATATTGCATGAATTAATGATGCAATTGAAGAAAATTTTAAATTAAGGAAAGAAGGCAGATTCTTGAGAAACTTTGTACCATTTTAGGGCTTGCAGGACCTGATACTCCAGCTGGGGCAATATCTATGTGGCATAATAATGGTTCTCATGCTGCAATATTTGATAATAAAGAAGATTTGCTAGATTTTGCCAGCAAGAGTATTTGGTTTTGCGATGGCTAGCTTGCTAAAAGATACTGTTGCTCTTGGACCAGTATTGATTTATTTATTTCATAGGATTAGTATATCTCTTGATGGCACTCCATCTATTATCGTTCTTAATGAGGCATGGGCATTAATAGATAATCCAGTTTTTGTGCTCCATTTCGATTTATCAAAGTAGCTTGATTAGCTTTGTTTATCTGCTTTAACGCTCCACTAAACGGATATCTTATTGTTCAACGCTATCAATTTCACTTTGCAAAGCACCAAATCAGTAAATACACCCCTAATACGCACAAGTACTGCCTGCGCATGATGACCGCCAGTTAAAAATCAATTAAAAAATATTTAGAGGGCTACATGTGCCTGAACCAGAATACCCTTACATACCTGTTCGAAATAACTTTACGTGAAACATATTAAGGCACAAATGCTGCCAGCTCATGATACATACAATTTTATAATTTTCTTCGAAAATCAGTAAATACACCCCTAATACGAACAATCACTGCCTGGTTATGATGACCGCCAATTAAAAATTATTGAGAGGCATCTGTGACTAGGCTACAGATGCCTGAAGCAGAAAGTACAAATACCTCATATACCCGTGTATACCTGTTCGAAATTACATTATCCAAAACATCATTTGCTAACAATGCTTACAATTTATGTCCTCCATTTTTTTACAACGAAAATGACCTGAAAACACCAATTCCAAAGCGTGTGTTGCCTCAACGAAAACAACGTTTGAATGAGATTGCAATTCAAGTCTCTGTGTCTGTGGCAAATCAATTGAGATCCGGTCGACGACCAGATCTCCGTGTCTGTGGGCCGTTTAACTCGCTGCAATTTAATAATTTCTTCTAAGGTGCAATTTGATCATTTCTAAGGAGTTTTGGCCTCCGATTAGTCCAGATCCAGACGTATGGAGCATGATTGAAAGGGTTACCAACAAGTCTCGACATCAAAATGTGACATCGTTAATGACCGCCATTGAGGCAGCGTTCGCCAATATTGACAGCGCAGAGTTGCAGAGGGCGTGAGAGCGCTTTAAACCGCGAATGGAGGCCTTGATTGAAGCTGATAGAGGCTACATTGAATAATTACAATGTCAATAGATGCAAAAAATAAATAACAGGATTTGAAGGATGCTCATTGATTTGTCTGGATTTTGATGACGCACCCTATATATATATATATATATATATATATATATATATATATATATATATATATATATATATATATATATATATATATATATATATATATATATATATATATATATATATGTATATATATATATATATATATATATATATATATATATATATATATATATATATATATATATATATATATATATATCAGCAAAATGGTTAATAAAGATAATCTCTGAAATGGCCGATTCGATTGAAATGAAATTTTCGGAGGACGTAGATGTATATAATAGGTATGACTTGCGTAGATATATATAATAGGCATGACTTGCTAGAATTCAGATATCCTAAATCTTTTGGCGGCGGCGAGCGTTTTAGTGAATTTTCGGGTACTCCTATATATCCAAGCAGTGTAAATTTTTGATAAAATAAATGTTTAGGAATGAAAACTTATTGTGTTTTAAGCGTGTCTATGATAAAGAATTGGAAATTTTGAGCCGTGTGTGGGTGCAGCGTGCCTAAAAGTAGGCGAGGATTTTTTTTCAAATTTTGATTTGTCAGTACTTGTATGAAAAACAATGAATCATCGTGAAAATTACAGAGCGTATATGAATTTTCAAGATAAAGCGAGTAATCGTGTATCTGCGGCAGGCTGCTGAAAAAAAATCCTTCAAATCATTGGCCTTCCTGAATATTTTTTGATTTTTGACAAAAATTTCAAATCTTTGATAAATTTTGTCCTTCATGTCAAAATCAAATTTTTAAACTTCTGATTTGCACAGGAATGGAAACCCATCACCAAATTATCTCTATTTTCAGCACTCGAAAGTTCTGTTGACGAGAACTGACCACCGGATAATCCGAGCATAATGAAATTTACAGAACATATTGGTATTAGCTAGGACCAAGTCTGATAGAAGTGATTTTAAAATGCGGGCAACGCTGTGGCAGTGGTACCATCTTGAAAAATCGCTGAGAAATAAACAGCTTTTTGGCCTATAACTTCCGATTCAGCCATCACATTTTAACGAAATTCCCACAATATTTCGATCTTACTTTAGTGTAAATTCATTCAGAGAAAATTCGGTTGAAAAATTGGAATAGATTTGCCAGCTATTTATCCTAAATCTTGCAAACTTGCTCAGCAAAATAAAGCTTTTTGCCCTATAACTTCTGTTCCAGTGTAGAAATCAAAACGAAGTTCCTGCATTAAATGGACCTTAATGTGAAGCAAATGTCGTATGAATTTCGTACATAAATCATGAAAGGGCTGCCAGCTACGACCATTTTTGTAATTTTTTGGAATTTTTCTACTAAGTGATTATATTATTAGATTTGCAAATGGGAATAATCCTGCAATGAAAATTAACAACAAATATTAACGCTTTAAAAATTTGAAAAGTTTTGAGGGTGGTAACCCTAAAATTCTTTTCACCCGTATTATTTCCAGCGCAGTGATTCGATCGAAACGAAATTTACTGGTTGGGTTTAACTTAACGTGAAGCAGATTTGGTATATATTTTGCTTTGCTGCTAACACAGGGTAACCAGCATTAGCCATTTTTGTAAATATTGCACTAACAGATGCTTGAAATTACATACTCATAAGCAAAGCATTCGTAATAAAAATAAGAAACCAATTTTTAAATTTTCCGAGTTTTGAAATTTTTTCGGATGGCAGCCTGAAACAACGTTTAATTGTTGAAACATTCCATGAAATCCTGCGATGAGAACAAAATTCAAAGGATACATTGATTTAAGTATGAGCTTGTTATGGTAAACTTATTGCTGCTGCGTTAAGAAACTACTGCCAGCACTGAACAGTTTTTAGTTTTGAGTTTCGTTGCTTTGGATAAGGAATGGTTGATATGATTCTACAAAAAAGTGTATAACGTCTTTCCACATTTTTTTGTCACTCAAAGCCAATTTCTTCGAAAATTAGTTTTCTATCGGTTCTGATGCGCTAGTTTTTTTTTAATTTAAAGTTGTTTTAATTTAAACTTCCATTCTGATAATTATATATATGCATATAGAAATATGAATCTTTGGCCAAAATGATTTTAATACTAATGTTCTTCTTCGAACATTAGTAAAAATTCCATGTAGATAATTTTGGCGCTCATTTCGTTGTCATGTTTCACTGCTATGAAGTCACAAATTCAAATCTGTTTCGAATAAATTTATTTGATAGTAAACAAATCGTACATAGAATCTTCCTGTTTTTGTTTAATCTTTTGTCATATTATTTTTTTAAAAGAATGTGTAATAATTTTCTTATGTTACTCTATTTTGATAAACCTAAAAATTAACTTAAGAATATGGTTTTTATTTCTACAATGCATGCTTTTGTATGTGATGCAGTTTTAACTGTAATAATAAATTGAAAACATGCAAACACATTGAGCGTGATTAAGAATTCGTCTTAGACTTCATATATTTGGTCGATGTTTTCATTCTAGCTTTTCACTTGGTAAAATTTCAAATCATTTTTTTTACAGTTCGGTTTAGATTCAAACAATAAGCACTAGAAATAATGTTGCTCTGTTGTTAGTTTAACGTACATATGTGCCATGTTGCTATGGATGTGACTCCTGTTTCGCTTTCAATATAGGTATGTATGTATAAAGTTGTGAATGTTTATCTTCCATTTTACTCGAAATTGTTTTGTACTTGTATGCATGTTGTATTTGTTTTTATTTCGCCTAAAAGGTCAGTTTATATTGTGAGGGTAAGGTGGTGTTTTCATACTAACTTTTCTCTTGTTTTTCGTCTTGTTCAAATGTTTGCTTTGGAAACACTTAAATTTTTACAATTATTCACAGCTTAGTTATAAATTTATCTCATGTATAAAATGCCTGAATTCAATTTTATTCTGAAAACTCTTGTACACTTAAAGTTATTCTCAAATTTTTGCGTTGTAATTTACTTTTGGCACATTTCCATTTCTACAGCAGATTATAGTATGCAGTTAATTACAATTGATTATATAGCAGTGTATTATTTTCTTAGTCGATATAAAGTACAGTTAAATGTTCATATTTTCGATCTCACACAGGTTAATTCTACACGTTTCAAAACGTTGTATACATATTGGATAAATACTTAATATGTCATACGAAAGGAGGCTTGTAATAGATGTTACTTTTTAAAGTTTATATAAAAATATTAATTCCTATTTTTTACAGATGCAAAACATTTCGTCTTTTTCTTTCTTTATTTGACTGCAACAAGCACGACACCAGTATGTTAATGATGCCTTCGGCTATTCGTACAGTGTTTGGAGATTTTAATTTTATGTGTCCGCCCGAGGCTTGGGAAAATAAAATGGAAGCACGAAAATAGTGGTAAAGATGCCAGCATCGATAGTAATGGCGTATACACATCAAAAACTTATGTACAAAATGGAAAGAAATCAATTCACCTTAAATATTTTATGTTGGCATATGAAAGCAATAAGTGATGGCTGCATAAATTGTGGGTTGTATGCCTACCATGCGTCGCATTGAGCTTGAGTACTTACAACTAGAATTACGCTATTCGAATACGCAATTGTTGCTGCTGATACTAACATTTTGATGCTTAGTAACATAATCCAAACATCGCTATAGTGTCCTAATATTAAAACTTTTTTAAATAAATAAGCGTCTTTTGTATAGCACTGGTTGAAATGCTTTGAAAAAATTATCTTTGTGCGTTATTTAAATGATAACCATCCACACCTCAATGCCATAGCCGATTAATCAAATACCATGTTATGTTTACCTTAGGTTTGTCCACGTGCTACGATTAATTGTGGTTAATTGCAATTAATTGCAATGAAGTCGTTTTTGTACGCCGTTTTATTGAAAACTGAGAATTTCTCCTCTTTCATTAAATATGATGCAGGGCCTGAGCTACTGAAAAATACTGAAAAGTGTCAAACGGTGTGGCGCGAGTAAATATGTTGAAATGTGCGCGGCAAACAACATATTTCTTGCGTAATGTTGTTATGAAGGTCGAATATTTTTGTGGCGATCATTTATAACCGCTTAGGATGACTTTATAACCACTATTGTTCTCCCAAAAACCGACAACTGACACTTTTGGTTGTCAATTTTCAGAAAATGCAAAGAGAGCGTTTATTACTTTTCATGAATTTCCCCCACCATATGATTCAAGTGAAGCCAGATCCCTGTTTCCGCGGATTATATTCACGTCATCGGATGATCAGAACTAGTTGTATTAGAATACTTCATGCAGATCGAATGGGCGATAGAAATAATAGGGCTGCACATATAACTACGAAGTAAAGAAGAAGTTGGCATCATCTGCTACAAGTAGAGTTGGCCAAACAATCCGACTGGTCGAGTATAAATTTGGAGTAGTGTATTACTTTAATTACCTTGAGCTAATAGTAGCACTTAGCAACAATGTGGGAGAAGAAAAACGTGGGTGGCTATTCAAATCTAACAAAGTCTACTACGGACTATCAAAGCTCTTCAAATCTTGAATTTCAATCAAGCTTTCAAAGCTACGGTTAAACAAAACCAATGTAGTCTTGCCAGTACTCATACAAGGCCAGAAACTTGGGTGCTCTGACCTTTTAGCCGCGTTCGAAAAGAAAGTCTTGCTTAAAGAAAGGCGATTCCGGAGACGCTACAGCCATGAGTTGTACACAATATACCAGGAACAGATTTAGTGACGAAGATAACAATTAGAACATTCTGGCAAACTAGCAAATTTTATGGCAGACGGCAATAGAGGAGATCCTGCTTGTGCTGGTGTATTGACCAGGACGCTCGGTGCTTGCATGACATCCGCTCACGATCGAATTCGGTAGAGAGACTTGTTGATAGAGGCCAGAGTCAGATTCCAGTTGTGACATGAATGATAATGACAAAAATGCATTCAGGATTTATACAGAGCATGTTTAGAGTGTATAATCTTTATTGATTTAATTCAGTTTTAACTTAAATTGTCGGGGTTTAAGCAGCATAAGCTTTTAAAGGTGTGAGCGGTTTATTTTAATTTATGCCAAAATTCCTGGATGAATGAAATTTTTTGAATACTTTGAGACAACCTTATAATGATGTTTTTCATCCACAGTTTCTATACAATTTCCAAAGTACTCACAAAACTTATTACAAATACGATAAAATGCACTAGTCGGTGTGTTGAACTGTGAGTTGATTCATAAGTTGATTCGTCAATTGATCCATCTAAAATAAGTAGAGACCAACTTTAGAAAAGAAGCAAGGATACTTTTTCGTAATGAGTTGAACCATGTGACATCTATTTAAGAAATAGACTTGGAAAAAATATTTTTTCAATTAAAAAACCGATAAGCTTTTAAAGAAGGTTAAGGTATAGGTTACCATTAAAATTTTACAATCTGCCAAGTAGTTAAAAAAAATCTGCCTGGGATATGTAGTTATTAGTCTTTGAATTATAAGTTTGGAATTTGCGGAAGTCGAAACAGAATTTAACTGCTTAGTGCTGAGTCTTTTTATATTAGATGAAAATGTATGGTAGTGCATGACAGATCTATCAGTTGAAATATTTGAAAAATCTATAACAGTCAGTATTATTCCATTATTTTAACTAAAAATGGAAACTTTGAAGATCCATGTTTGCAGAAAGTATTCACAAGCTTCGCATCTGCATTATGAAATAGTTATATACTCGGCATTTAAAAATATATTTATGCTAAATTTACAATTAAAGCTGGATGAGTTAGGGTACAGCCAAGCCACAGGTATACGAAATCAACAATCGCATAAGCAAGTTTTAACATTTGGAGATGATTCATTCGTGATAAAATGATCTTAAATTATATGTATATATACATGCACCCTTAAATGAAAGCAGGTTGCAAGAAGTTCATGCAATTGTTTAATGTTTTCCCATTCCAACAATACCCTCCTACAGCCTGTTTTGCTTGTAATTCATATTTCATTTTCACCAGTGCATCGTCTCCGAATAAAACACGAAGCGCATCTCTGTGACTTCTATACGTAAATGTTATGTTTTTTACGAGAAAAGTACAATTCCGCCTTTCACACATGGCCCCAGAACAAAGAGATTTAAGGAAATGAAATAAGTGTATGCATCTGTGAAATTCAGTGAAGCAATTTCACAACAAAGATAAAATCTATAAATAAAACAAATCGAAAGAATTGCTACTTCAGATTTTCCCTTTGATTTTGCGCTACCTAAGTTTTACGAGCTTTTGGTTGTTACTTGTCAAATTCATGTAGATATGGCTTACTTATTCGTATCTCAGTCAGTTATGTCAACTTTTTTAAAGCTGTTAAAGCTTTTGTAGCTACATTTGAGGAAACACATAGCAAAACAGGTTCTTTTGTAGCTAAATTGGCATCACTGATCTCAGTGCGTATGGCGGCCATTTACTGTTCTCGGAGGAGAAGACTGTCAAATTTGCCCATAGTCACACAGTTTTCCCTCTTTACTACTAACGCTCAGATTCAGGCTAATTGCTTAAACTCTCACTGCTGTTTTAATTTTCTTATATCTCCCTCTTCTGAGGACGCGGCCAACAAACCGAATTTCCATTCTGAGCACAAACTAGTTCTCTAGACCTTCACCACTTTCTCCATAAGTTTAAAAAGTGGGTTATCGTTTGAGAATTTGGTGTATATTGTGCATATGGTGTGTGCTGGTTCATGCAGTTCGGAAGAAAATAATGTTGCTCTAACGAAGATCTCCGATCTGTATTGTTTGAGGCTTAAGGTAGGGCTTAAGTTTTGGTTTTTTGCCAACATGGACAAGAATATATATGGTTTCAGCAAGATGGTGCGACAGACCTTATATCATGTGTTTTCCTCGGAATTCTAAGAAAAATGGTTCAGGGACGTGTTATCTCTTTGCGTGTTGCCAGCGGATGCCCAATTAATCACCAAATGGTGATGCATTATCAAGATAGTAATCGTGATGGCGAACAAAATGAGATGCTTTCCTAATCCATATTGTCTTTCACATTAGAGATTTTAGGGTGTTTTCTTCTGAGGATGCTTCTATTGCCAATCAGTCCATCTTCAATTTTCGCTATCCAAGTGGTGTCATTATTCAAACAGATTAATCATACTCTAATTTTACTTTCGTTCAGAAACATTTTTGGAACATTTTGATGCATTAGTTAGTCTTTCTGCCTGCACGCTCCAACCAGCAGCGTTTTATGGTCTAAAATGGAAAATGACCAAATAGTAGTGATCCTGATGCTAGGCTACTTCGGAGTTAAATAGCCAATGAATAGCGTTTGTTTACCATGGGTGTGTTCAATGTGCATGTTATAGCTGCTCCAAAAGCATAGCATAGCATCACTTTAGCCAGTGTCGAAATTTGTAGTAGCTAGGTGAAGCAGCTATGGATATTGGACAGCCAAGAGCTGCTACGAAGGTCAGCCTTTACACAACACAATTTTTTACTTTTTGAAAAGTTTAATCTTTGTATTTACCTGGATCAGTTCAGTACTTGCATTATACTTTGGAAATTGTATGAATTTTAGGATTTTTCAGCATACAGCTGCAGAAATCATAAAAATTTTCCTAACATATTTGAAACGTTTTACTTATTCCTGGCTTTTGACGCCATAAGGCTGGTGCTGAGTTAATCGTGAAGCTAATTTTGACATATCCATTATCTGGTCATTCTTTCGAGCGAAAATTTTGGCAATGGAGAAAAGCAGAGACAATGCTCATTTCTGACGGATAAAATGTCAAGAATTTCACTTTTCGATCGATTTTCTTATTGGAAAGACATTTGGACTGCTCCATTTTCAAATTGAACTACAAATGTCGCTTTTTAGCTCGAAAGAATGAACTGCACAAACTAAATTGGCGTGAAATGATTGGAGACATGTTTCAGTGCCATCTACGTTTTCAACGCAAGAGCAACTTCAAAGCAACTTTTCATGCTAAGAACAGAGTACAACTCTTGCTTATTTTCAAGCTAAATTTTCGACGAAACAGATTCCACGTGAAATTTTGTATGAAAATTTCACGCAAAATCGAACTCAGTACTATGCTATATGTGTGAAAAAGAGCGAAATAGAAACGTTGAAAGTTTGACGGTACACGAATCATTGCACCCGGCCTTTTGCGCTTCACATTCGCCTTTTAAAAACTCACCATAAGCTGCGCTGGGTAAAAGACAACTTAAACCAGTGTTTAAAAGCCCGTATTTGGTTTGTGATAGCAATATTTTAAAATTTATTGCTCATCTCCTTTGTCTCCAAAGCACAGAAACTTCTTTTCATTTCAATTTATAATCAAAACTGACGTTTGAACAATGTGTCAGCTATGTACGCACGTCCATTTTACCTTAGCTACTTTTTTGCTACCCTCCAGACTGCGAGCAGCAAATAGCTGCTACCATAGCAGCTATTTCGGAATCTTGGACAGCTAGACTGTCAAATAGCAAGCAACAGAGAGCAGCTATTTTGTGACATTGGACAGCCAGTGCAGCTAAAATTGCAGCTAATAACTGCTATCGCAAGAATATTGAACACACTTTATGTTTGATTTCCAATGGGTGATCGACTTTAGACATTTGCTCCGAAAATGACACTTTTCGGTTACGAAAAATGGCTCATTTCTCACATAGCATTACTGTAAAGTAAAAGTCATGCTGTATACGTGTGGGCCTGGTAACGAATTATTGTAAGCAAATAACTTAATTGTTTGTTTATTCCGTCCGCTATTCCTGGGAGGAAAATTATTTGTAATAGGCGCAGAGGGGTTGCAGCTAAAGATATCCTGTGAATGTGCAAAAGCGATAAAACGCAGCTTTTAGACGCCGTTTTATGGTATAACAATGGTACGATATACAGCGGTCGGACCAAAAGTGACCTGACCTAAAGCGCGGACTAAATGAACTTAGTCCTCAGGTGTTTATACCAACTTGACCTAAAATTTGCTTAGGTCGAATTTAGTCCTCGTTCGCATATGACAGCTGTCATTTAGTTTAATTTTCGTTCATGCACTGTATTTATCGTTTCATTTGTCTCCCAAATATGTATATTCCAATGATTTTGTGTCAAAGGGTAATGTTATGAGCTTATATTCAACATACATACATTATTGATAGTCGCGCAAAAATCAATGTTTAGGTCACGTGTGTTTACAACGATTATAGTCCACGACCTATATTTAGGTCAGGTCGCTTGAAATCGTGGACCGACCTAAATTTAGGTCGGTCCGTCAGTGTTTACACCACGTGGACTAAACAATTTAGGTGGAATTTGGTGTTTAGTCCGCGGAATAAACGTTCGGTGTATACGATACCAATGCATCGTACCCTACAAGTTTAGAAATGTGTCCTTTTTAGGATAATATTTGTACATGTACTAGCGTAGTCTAGTGAGTAGAGCACTAGCTTCTAGTGTATGGGGTGCTTGGTTCGAATCTGGGTTCAGGTGAGGGACCGCGCACTGAGCTTTGACTTAAGGATCTTTGAATAATACCTGAATTAATTAGCGGTAAAGTGAGTCCTGGAACTAATCACTACGTTCACATTGCTTGTAAATTTATGAATGAAGCTGTTTACCAGTTTCAATCCCTAAACTAAACCAGGGCTGTCGTGGAATTACTTTACTTTTGTAAACAACATCCTGTTTGAAATGATAAGTAGTTGAAAATGGCATTTTAGGGAATTCAGAAGATTCAATGAATAATAAAATCCTAGGTTTTTTTGCACCGAAACTCGTAAAAGAATCCTTCTCATCAGAGAGACTGCCAGTTATAACGAACTAAATAAATGTGGAACTGACTTCGAAAATTATCCTATATCATCTCCTTCTGTTTTCATTGAACAAAAACTATAGAGCCTCAGTCAATCCACAGAACCAAATTATCGAGTTATAAAATCACATGTTGTTGTTTTCAATCCGCATTTTCCAGAATTACATTTTTCGAGGTTGAGTTTTTAGGCAATGAGATTGCAAGTACTATGAATTTATGGTCTCAGGGGAAAAGTGCTAATAGAAGCTTTCAAAAACATTAACAGGTTAATATACCTCAAATTTTCCAACCCTATATAAAATTATCATGGTATCATTGTCAATATATTGGCAATTTGTTTTCGCTTTTTAGGAAAATAAAACAAGCTTTTGAAGGTCGAGATAAAAGTAATGTAAACCACCGCAGCCTTTGTTATAGTTATTTTTAGTATATAAATAGATGAAATGACCAAAAAAAAAGTTAAATTTGGTTATATGCAACGAGTTGGGGATGTTCAAGTCCATATTAAAAATAGTTAACCAAATATTTAAATAAACAATTTCCATTCGAAGATCTTTAAATACAACTGAATGTAATTATTTTGCAGTTTTCCCTGTTTCCACTTGTTATTCAACAATTATTTTTTCAATAATAACAAAACAGCAACAGAATAAAAATAAAGTTAGCCATTCTCTTACCTCCAGCGGTAGTTTAATAGTAGGCAGGGAATGGGTGATAGTTCGATGGGTTCGGAGCATGATGGTTTGTAGAGGGAAGAACGGGACGTACTGTAGGGTGATAGTTGCTTTGATGATATGCACCAAAGCTCCGTGCAGACATCATATGTCGGTTTTGAGTTGAATCCCCCAACAACCGAGTTTGATCTGTTCCCAGCAATCTGTTGTTCTGTTCCATTAGCAAATGTGCCGTAGGATCTACCAAGAGTCGATGTTGGTCGGGATTGGAAGCAGCCAGGAGACGATGCTGCTCCGCAGTCGATAATAAGCGGTGATGATCTAGTGTCTCACGACTGTTATGCTGGGCTATTTGGGAAGGAAGAAACGGCCGATTGTTGCCAACGGTCATGTTGGTGTTCGGTGTCAAATCCAGTGACACCATTCTCAGCATATCGTGGTGAGAATGCGGATAGGAGAGGGCAGGAGGAGATGCAACCGCATAACTTGCTGTTCGGCTCAGGTCGACCGAAGTCGCTTGATCGTGGTCCTGGTCAGACAACTGTTCAGGCATCATATTGTGTAGGGACTGATGCTGCATGGAAAGTTCCTGCTGCTGTTGCTGTTGTTGCTGTTGCTGCTGCTGTTCTCGCTCTGACAAAATGTCATAGATATGATGGTGGTATCGTCCTAAGCCTAGATTTGTGCTGGTTGCAGGTAGTTGAAAATTATGATAATTCGAGCCGACATTAGAACGCGCTGTCATGTCCAAGCCCTGCATGTCTGACATATCGTTTGCAGCATTATTTCGGAAACCTGAAACGTCGAGTTCTTGGTTGTTGTTGTACTTAAGAGCTGTGTTTGCAACTCCATCATATTTCGAATACATCAAATCCATTTGAGATGAGTTGAATTTCATTCGCATTTCCTCACCGCTTGCAGTACTGAAAGAAAATTAGCATTGAATAGAATTTTTATTTATAGATAAAAGTTTGAAGAATTGGGTTTTAATGCATGATAAGGTATGATACAGCAAATTGTTGCTTGTCTACAAATTATTTTTTCGAAATTACCTGTTTTGTGCAATTATGCTGTTTTCCTCGTCACTAGACATTTGATTTTGAACAGATAAATTGTTATGAACCCGGTCGTCTTGCTGCTGCTCATTTCGTTTTCGACAGATTTCACTGCCAAAGTCATACCGCGGGATAGAGGGACTCGAGGCAGGAGATATAAGCTCATGTTCAGGATAAGTTCTTCGCGATTGCAGTGACGGCAGTGGTGAAGATGATATGTTATTGTTAGCAGCCGCATTACCTCCATTGCCGGACGCAAACATTGTATAATCTCGCCCGGGTGAGATCACTTGAGGCGAGGGTGGTGTGTGGTGATGGTTTGGGAATTTCTCTGGGTCTGATATCTGCTGACCCCGAGGAGTGGAAGAAGAGTCGACATCGATATCGTTATTACTATTGGTGTTGTTGTTATTGTTGTTGGACGTATCAGGTGAGATATTGCACTGGTTCAAGTTGCTCGCAGCACTTTGGAACATTGGCAGCCCTGATATTTGCATGGGGAAGTTGTTCAGGTTCTTCATCATCTTGATTTCATTCTCCAAGCTTTCGATGTTGCTGATACCGCTTGCGAAGCGGTTATTTTCTACGTCAATCTGGGCATTGATAGTACTGTTGCTATCGAGTGTTGAGCTGTTGGGGCACTAAAAGGAATACAAGGAGTCATATAATAGAAATATGAAGGTAAAAATTCAAAGTTATTTGTGACAAGTGTATCTACCTTTAGCGCACTGGCCTCATTATCAATCATGCTCCCTACTGAGTTGAGGGCCGCTTCAACCAGCATACTGGCAGATGTTGACGTTGCGCCTGCGGCGGCTAACCGCGGATTGGCTGTATTGTAGAAGGAGCTAATGAACGACTGTGGGTGCGTTATGGGGTTCATATGCAACTGAGACTGATTTTCTTGCGATTCATGGTATTGGGACATTTGAACTGGGTTGTTTGAGTCCACAACGTCCAAAAATGTTGAGTTTTCATCTTCTTCATGCTGGACGTGGTTCTGGTCAGAATTGTTCATCATAAATCGTGCTAAAAAGTCTCGATTTGGAATCATTTTGCTGGAATTATCGTCGACTGACGCGTCTCGAATATGCCGATCGTCGTCGCTTATCCATTTCTTACTACCCTTGCTTACAACTAAATTTTGGCAATGATTTGAAGTATCTTTTATGTTGGCAATATGTCTAAAATTATTGTCGTTATCTGCGGACTGGTGCTGCTGATGCTGCAGATCGACCTCTTCACCAATGAGCTTATGTGTTTCATCCACGTTTGCAGCAACAGCACTCAGCCTCTGCGCGGTCGTGGACAGAAACGATTCCACCAGACTTAGTTGGGCATTCTGCTTTCGGCGAGCTTTTTCGAACCGATCATCTTGACTGTCGTCCTCATCGCTACCTTCTCTCGGTGTGCTGATTCGATATTTTCTTTTCTTTTTCTTGCCAACTTCCTTGTTGTAGATTGATGTTATTTTCGATGAAAGCAAGGATAAATTGGTTTCATTCCGGCACAAATCTTTGATAGACTTTCCAGATTTCTTTATGTTTTCGAATATATTATCCTCGGAGAACTCAGAGTCGCTCTTGCTGTCGTCCATCAAATTCGAACTGAGCAATGAATTCTGATCCTCCAGGCTTTTTCGCCTTCGACGAGGTGCTTGTTCTATAAAAAAGGTATTGTATTTATTGTCTTTTGCGAACAGTGTTTATTGAATTTACCTAAGAAGTCGACTTTCATCCCACCTGAATAAGCATCGAACGTATAAGCAACACTGCGCTCAATTTTAGGCATCTGTTCCTGCGTGTAATTGTGGACCTTCTTGTAGTGAAACTGGAGACATTGTTTTGTCGTAAAAGCGGCCGTACACTCAGATTCAGCGCACCTTGAGATATACAATTATTTTTCATCAAAATGAAAAACACCCGGTCCAAAAATGGCAAAGTGTAGACTTACTTGAATGGCCTCACGCCTGAATGAGTTAGCATGTGAATTTTTAGATTACTTCTGTTTTGGAAGAGTTTCTGACAACGCGGACAGCTTACTACTGTCGAATTCCGGCTGTGAACTTCCTTGCAGTGACGTTGCAAAGCTGCTCTAGATCCCAGTAACTTGCTACATAGTTTACATTGAAAATCTCGAAGCACTTCAGCCATATCTGCACCATTTACGAAAGTTTGTGTTCAGTATAGTAGTGAGTAAATATTTTGTAAAATTACATTGACAATCACTTTGAATTTCGGCTCAAAAATATTGCATTTACCCGAAAAATTATTCATAAATATACGATTTAGAATCAGCAAATATTCGCAGTCGACTAGTCTTGACATAAATAACAATAACAAGATACTAGCATAATATGTAACATTGCACTTATTTTTGTAATGACGGCATAAAAAAAAATGGAAACTGAAATTAAATATCACCAGGCCAAGCCAAGGCAAAATTCAATCGAACAGAGCCTGGATCGGGTAAAATGCGAGCATTCAAAAATACTCCATTCTCATACGAAAAGAACACACGAAAATTAAGTATTTTTAAAAATTCAATAAAATACTGAAACTTGTATGTGACTTTATGAGATGATTTAAACATATAATATGTTGCAAAGTGTGCAAACAAGTGTTTGCCGTTTATATTATTAAATGAAAAAAATGTTATTTCGTTGAATACAAAATATCTTACCACTATGCATTCGTTTGATGTGTACTTTGAGCTTCTGTGGCTGGCAAAATTTCCGTCCGCAAAAGTCGCATAGAGGCCGAGCACGTTGTGGGTTCGCACTGCAACCATACGTCCGGTGCATTTCCAAATAATTCAAACGAAGGAAGAACTTTTTACAAAATTGGCACTGGTATGCACCTTTTCCGTCGTGCATTTGGGCTGCGTGCTTCATGATGTTTTCTTTCCCCAACACTGCTTCGCCGCAGATTTTGCAGTGGTATTTCCTGATCGTCAAACTGAACGAAGGGTCGTGGAAAACGGAGCAATGTGTACGATAGTAAACGGGATGATCGAATTTCATATTACAGCCACCACAATCTAAAAACATGGTTATTTCATGAATACTTTCATTATAGACTATCAAAATGTGTTAGTAACTTGACAATTAATATCTAATTTTGAATATGCGAGTGATGTCTACTTACTTGTTTTTTCAGTATACTTTTTCCGCCACGTTGAGTTGCACTCGTCACTCCAATATAATAACTCACAGCCACTTTTCAAATCAGAGCACGTCACGAAAAACGCTTTTTGTTCTATGTTCACTAGGTTCACAGTGCGCTCTTCGTAGGAAGGAGCCACGCGGACATACCTGGTCCAATTCGCTGTATTGGGATGTTCCATTGATATAAACTCTGACTTTGTGCCATCAAAAATCTCAAAGATGTACTGCATGTTACAGTCCTCAGCAATGTCATTGGCTTGAACCACTTCTCCTTGGAGCGGGCCTAGTCGCGTCAATGCAGGGATATCGATTTTCGTGAACACTCCAGCTCCGCCTGTTCCAAACGGGCGCAGTTCCAGCTGTAGCGGTACAGAAGACTCTGCGTACGACAGAGTGGATACCATATCTGACTGCTTCTGAATAGTTGAGCCACTTGAGCTTCGTGACGATTCATTGTCTTCATCATTTTCCTGATCGTTGTTTTCGTTGGAAGTCCCGACGTTCCGACTAGTAACTTGTTCTTTCCACACGGCGTATTCGACACAGTCAGATATAAATTCGCTTGCATTCCGGAAAGGACACTTCTCATACTCGTGCGAAAACGTGCATTCTCTACACGACTGGTTCAGCCGGGAGCCGCAGTTAAGGCGGGAGCTGTCTGACAAATCATCGTCCTTTTCATATTCTTCGTCATTGTCACTGCTCTTCTCGATGCCATTTGTGCTCTCCAATGCTTCGTTTTCATCGACCAGTTTTCCATTTAGCGGAGCTTTTCGAATGTCGTGCTTTCTTTTCGATCGGTCTCGTATCCGAAAGTTACTGTTCACGTTGTCACCGTCTCCTCCCTTCTCATCATCGTCCTCATCTTCATCTCCGTCTGCTTCTTCGTCGTTATCTTCTTCATCGCTGTGACTATAGGATCTTATGAATTCTTTGGTTTTCTTAAGACAAATAGCTCCCCTGTTGCAATCAACCGAAGTGGAATCTTCCAAAAATCGCTCGCAACTGTTTGCGGACTTGTTTTCTAGTTCACTTTTGATTTTTTCGGCTATTCTGCAGTCCAGAACTTCAGGGATATTTTCGTCGTCCAAGCTACTGCTAACTGACTGATCTTGCTGTGCCTCCTGTTGATTCTGCTTCTTACTGTGGAAAGCAGGAAACTCTTTGGTTTTCTCTATAAATCCGTTCAATGCTTCTTGGAACTGAACACGTTTTCCGTGCTTCTTTTTGGTGGGTGGTTGGTAGCTACTATTGTCCGACTGGCTATTCCCAAAGTCTTTGGCACTTAAGTTTGGTTCCAATTTGATGGTCGCGAATGGTTTTATGCCTGATGACAGCGAAGGGAGACTGAAATCCAAAAAAAAAAAAACAATTGTTAATGAAATAATTCCACTGAATTTGTTCGACATAAGAAAAACTTGTATTATGTTTATCAACTTAACTATAGGTTTTCGACATTACAGAACTGTGGAAAGGAGCTGTTGGTACACTTAATATAACAAGATTGTGTGCACTGGGAAAAAATAACGAATGAATATATCCAATTGGCTTTTATTCTATTAACTTCAATATCAAAAAGGCTAATGCGCGTTATATTAGCAAGATGTTTAATCAACACCATTTTTGAGTAAAGCTTGACACCATTTGGGCTAATTTTTGGCGAGATTTTCGGCCAATGTTGCTAAATTTAGTACACGCTATTGACGAAGTTTTTGCTTTATGGCACCCTAGAAATTATGGGGGTTCATGTCTGGTGACTGTGCAGGCCAGCTCATTGTCGTGATGCCACTCAGATCAAGACCAAACCATTTAGGGACAGACTTCAGCAAACACTTTTAGTAGGTCTCTTTTATACTTTCTGAGTTCAGAATTCTAGTATACAGAAAAGGGTACTAAATCCTTGTTCATTGCAGCAAGCCTGAAGAAGGACCTTGACAAGACATTTAACGGTGCGCTGGATATGTGGTATTCCTCGAATCGACCATGCTCCATGCCCAAAAAGAAGACTCATCCGTTAAAATGATATTTGAAAAATCACGTTCGCTATTCTTTGCGGTAAATGCATTTTGTCTTACGTATTGTGTCTTATGCTCAAAGAGCAGTTTTTGGCCATCCATAGTCTGAGGCACTTATTTGTCTATTTATTGTCATCAGAAATCATCAAAGATATAATTCCCTTTCGCATCAACAAATCTTGTGCTCGACGCAACGTTGTTGTGGAATTTTGTTCGAATATTGCAACGATGGCACTTCCCTGGGCTTCGGCAGTGGTTCTTGTTAAGCCTGTACCAGGTTAATCGTCCACCGTTTTGCTTCATTATACCGGTCAATCCACTTGCAAATGAACTGGTTTGACTTTCAATGGTCGTTGCAACAGTTAGTGATATTTTTGGCCTTTTAAGCTTAGTACTGTCTTCGATTTCACGTGAAATTTTCATTCAAAATTTAACGTGAAATTTGTTTCGGCAAAAATTTAACTTGAAAATAAGCAAGAATTTTACTAACTTCTTAGCATGAAAAGTTGCTTGGAAGTTGCTTTCGCTTTGAAAATGCAAATGACATTGACACATGTCTCCAATCATTTCACATCAATTTAGTATGTGCAACTCATTGTTTCTAGCCAAAAAGTGACATTTGGTGTTTGAATTTGAAAATTGAGTTGCGAAAATGTCTTTTCAATAACAAAATCGATTGAAAATTGAAATTCTTGACATTTCATTCGTCAGAAATGAGCAGTGTCTCTGCTTTTCTTCATTGTCAAAATTTTAGTTCGAAAGAATGACCAGATAATGGAGACTTGTCAAAATTTAACTTCACGAATCATCAGTACCAGCCTTTAGAGTGCAAACACAAAAACTCACCTTCAAATCTCTTTGCATGCGTAGCACTAATTTTGATTATCTCCGATGTCTATGAAAATCAGAATAGAATTGAACTGTACCTGCAACGCGCATTAGAGAAAGCCTTAGGCAATCCGCACACGGGTCGTTGAGCTAACGTCGTAGATGCGATATTTCTACGCTTGGTCGTCACAACCTATGTAAATCAATGGGTGACCGCTAACGGAGCGTTAGCCTATCGTGAAGAGCGAGGAGCGTTAGCCTATCGTGAAGAGCGAGAAGCGTAGTCGGTTCACGTTGAGTGCGTCTCAAGCGTTGTGCATTGCAGGCCTCAAGTCGAATGTCTAGTCGTTTTTGCAAGCGCGATGGATGACGGCAACGTACAATTCGTGGGGGAGGTGGAAAAATGCCCCGAATTGTATGATTTTATGACGCATACTGACGTTTTCTTCGCGACCCGTGTGCGGACATGATACGATAATGACGGCACTCGTTTTCTCGCGAGGTTCACAAGTGTCAAACGCATATCTCACGTATCGCATGGCTAACGACCCGTGTGCGGAGTGCCTTAGGCAATCCGCACACGGGTTGTTGAGCTATCGTCGTAGATGCGATATTTCTACGCTTGGTCGTCACAACCTATGTAAATCAATGGGTGACCGCTAACGGAACGTTAGCCTATCGTGAAGAGTGAGAAGCGTAGTCGGTTCACATTGAGTGCGTCTCAAGCGTTGTGCATTGCAGGCCTCAAGTCGAATGAGTAGTCGTTTTTGGAAGCGCGATGGATGACGGCAACGTACGATTCGTGGGGGAGGTGGGAAAATGCCCCGAATGGTATGATTTTACGACGCATACTGACGTTTTTTTGACGACCCGTGTGTGGACATAATACGATGATGACGGCACTCGTTTTCTCGCGAGCTTGACAAGTGTCAAACGCATCTCTCACGTATAGCATTGCTAACGACCCGTGTGTGGAGTGCCTTAGTTAATCAAATGGCATCAACGCTTTCCAGGCAGTGAAAGCCGGTTTTTGTTTACAGCGCACATGCTCTTGTGATACTAACTGTACATGATTCCTTTCCAGTCCCACCAAACACACAGCAAAACTTTCCTGGTCGTTAATTCTGGCTTGGCTACTGTATGAGCGATTTCGGCGCAGTTTAATCACGATTGTTTTCGCATCATATTAGGTCTGTTCGCGTACCTGAATCTATTATAAAATATTAAAATAGATTCGCAGAAAGTCGTTTTTGTACTTTTGCTGAAAGCCAAATTTTGCAGCAAAAAGAAGCCAGCTGCCAAATTCTGTTACTGCTGCAGTGTGCTGAAGTACGCGAACAGACTTATTGATGTATGTACCCAAATTTTTAATTTTCAGTTACCAACTGTTTCCGAAATTTGGTTCCATTTGGCCAAGGCTTCGTAGGTCAGAATTCAGACTATTATGCTCTTTTACATCATTTCGTGTAGTACCTATGTATGTATATGAATCCAGTTTTATCAAAATGTTTTAATACTGTCTTGTGTCATTTGCGCGATCGACAATGACAGTGTGAAGGCAATAAAATCAGCCCCGGATCTTGAATTTTTTCGAGGATAAAAATACCGCCCTCGCCAACCAAAATGTTTATTTTTATCATGATCATCATTTCAGCCCACTGATAGACCCTCAAAGAACGCCACAACGACCGGTCTAGCGATGCTCTTTCTCTGTTAGCCTTATATTTTTTCCAAAAGAAATAACCGTGTCGGACATATAGGATATGAAATAAAACGTGAGATTACAAGTAATTAATATGTTGCACATTTAAACTACGATTTTACTTTTCAAGCCTTTTGTTATGCAAACAAATCTATGGCCTTGTGATAATTAATCTCTTGAGCAGTTCGATTTTCAATTGTTCATATTGCGAGACTCGGTAAACGTGCCTGGCTCATGGACGATGGTAAATAATTTTTAATAAGTTTAAGTTTGATAAAACTTCACTGGCAGCTTGCGGATGTAGTAGGAAGCGTAGAGTAAAGTCGCAGAGCAATAAAAATATTAGGAAAGGCATCCTGCAAATAATGCGTATAAATCTATTGCAAGAGATTGAAAGCGCTAGCATTTTTTATTTATTCCAATTCATAATATTTATTTATTCCAATTAGGGAATAAATATATAAAAAAAAAAATATATTTATTCCAATTCATAAAAGTGGTGACAAGCGCTCGGTGAAAAACTATAAGGCATTGCCATTTTGTCAGCTATACCTAAACTATTTGAAAAAATCGTATGTGATAAGCTCATTACAGCTTCTTAAAGAACAGCAACATGGCTTCAGAAAGGGCAGGTCAACTACCACCAACCTTTTGATATTTATCTCGGATGTACTTTGCAATATGGAGAAAGGGTATCAGATCGATACCATATATACTGATTTCAGCAAAGCTTTTGACCGTGTTGACCATGATGTTTTGAAATATAAACTGCAAAAATTAGGTATTTCCGGAAACTTGCTAGGATGGTTAGATTGCTACCTTCGGAATCGAACACAACATGCAAAATTCCAAGGTTTTCTCTCAAAAAAAATTACTGTCTCCTCGGGGGTACCCCAAGGCAGCCATTTAGGTCCACTTCTGTTCAATATTTTTATTTCGGATTTCTCGGAAGTGCTATCCGATATTCCACACCTTTTTTATGCGGACGATCTAAAATTATACCACACTATTCAATCGGAATCCGATTCAATCTTCCTTCAGTCAAAACTCTCATCGTTGGAGAGATGGTGTGACCGCAACAAACTTTTTCTTAACGTAGACAAATGCCATGCCATAAGCTTTTCCCGCAAGTCATGCTCTTTAAATTTTGATTACCGCCTTAGTAATTAGTTGCTGAAAAAAGTGGATAGTGTTGTAGATCTCGGAGTCGTTCTAGATAAAAAGCTGCGCTTCAATCTTCAGTACGAAAAAGTTCTAGCAAGAGCCAGAAAGCAATTAGGATTCATTAAGAGACGTTCGAAAGAATTTAAGAACCTAAGGGTACAAAATCTCTTTACGTATCCTTAGTTCGCCCAATATTGGAATATGGTTGCATCGTTTGGAATCCCATTTTCAACTGTTATAGTGATAGATTGGAATCCATCCAAAAGCAGTTTGTCATTTTTGCTTTGAGAGATATATACAACCCACACGATTTTGAAAGTTTGCCATCTTATAATTGCAGATTATGCCTTTTAAACCTTGAGACACTTTCTTCGAGGAGAACGGTATTATGCTCATGTTTCATTTTTGATGCAATTAGGGGCTTGATCAACGTTGAATATCTTTCGAATAAAATCACTTTCAATAACCCTGTAAGACGTACTAGGTATACACGTCTTCTCAACGAACATCAGCATCGTACTGTTTATGGAGACAGGGAGCCCATCAATAGATGCTGCAAAATATTTAATAATTATTCCAACTACTATTCCTTATCTATTCCCAAGACAAGTTTCAAATATGCTTTATTCAAGGCTCTAAAATCTTAAAAAAAAATCATTTTTCCTTATAAATTCCTCAAATTGACAACCAAATATAAGTTTGGAATATGGACTTAAAATTACTTATTTATGCTAATTTGTTAGAGTGTGGTTTAAGAAAACATATATTTAATTCAAATTATGATTTGTTATTATATTTTGTTATATGCCTTGCTTGGCTTGAAAAATAAATAAAATATCATCATTGTTGCCTTAGCAAAGAGTTGCACAGGTTAAAGTCTTTGTGATTCTTCATCACACATCTCAGCGAATTGTTTTTTGCACCTCGGAATTCGTTTATTTGGCAGAATAGATTCATCGCCAATTTTTCCAGCAACTTCTTTAGCTTCATCTGTCCAATATTCAATTAAATTTTATCTCATTTCTTACAAAATGTTCAATAGCCCATCCATTAAACAGACGGAACATGCAAGGATTATATCTTCCTATTGAATTTCAATATTTACTCGATTGATTTCGCGGAGAATATTTGCCCAAATCGTCAAGTTCAGAATAAATTTAAAATTCTTAAAAGCAGACTTGCTTCGTACTTTGCTTCCGGAGCATGACCATTTTGCTCAACTTCCTGTAATGATTCCACCACTTCCGGCAAATTATTTAAGAGACCATCTCGTCTGACTGCTTTCTTTTAAATTGGTTTTAACATTTTTTTTCACAGTATCTCACCGAGTATTGGAGCCTACAATAAAGCAATATACTTTTTGAGTTACTCCAAATAGGTTTATTGCTTCTGGGCATGATGAGGCAGAATGGACACCAACAAGATTTAAGGAGTGAGCCAAAAATGGCTCTAACTCGGCCAGCTTAGTCTTCTCTGCAATCCTAGCTTGCACTTTGTTATAGGTGCCAGTCATATTGGACCCATTATCATAAGATTGGCCACGACATTGTCTAATATTTAAACCATCAACTGTCAATTTTGCCACAATCTGTTGACAAATGTACTCTCCTGTCTTTCCAGCAACTTCTATGAAATCAATGAAACTTTTTTTTATTTCACACACACCACGTTTTTTCTTACACAGCGAATGATCTGGTTTATTTGTTCTATATGCGAGACATCTGGAGTGCAGTCGAACATTATTATGTATTATTTGGCTTCTTTAATGTCGTTTAGAACGCTATTTCTAACTGTTTTTGCCATTATGTCAATAATTTCATTCTGTATCGTCTTTGATATATATGATACTTGTCCCTTTTTTAAGTATTCTAATTAAAACTTGAGAGATGAATTATGTTTAGAGAGCAAGAAAAGAAAGAAAAAGGAAAAGAAAGAAAGTTTTTTAATAGATATAATACAGCATCCATAACAATATGCACGATCTGTCTAAATATAGCTGCATCTCTTTCGCAAGGACGCTAACCGCCCTCAAATGTGAGCGTGTTCCACTTGCACATTGCCTTGAACCGCCGGACGAGCGCGATTATTGTCCTATCTATGCCTACGTGCCCCCAGGAGAATAATTTATGTGCTTAAAGTACCATAGGGTATATCATTGCCAACGACCTTACTGAAGATGCTGTTATTGACAGGAAGCGTAGCGCTTTGGCAATCAGAGGTAATATGTTGACTCCCAGATTTTTCTGTTGGACTAAGCAAGTTAAGATAACGCTTTTCCACGCATATTGCTAGAGCTTGTACACGGGCAACCTGTGTGTCAGAAATGCCAAAAGATTGTCCAGCGATCCAATATGATGGCTTTGCAACCGTCATTCGTAAAAAAATTATATCCCTAATCAATATAACACGGGACAGTCCCAACAGCATCCTAAATACTAAAGCTGATGTACGAAAACCAGCTCGTTTCGTTAATCGCCCTCGGCGCAGCGAAGTGGACTTATCTGTGTCATTTATATTTAAAGTGCTTTGCGTTTTTATTCATACTAATCTACTATAAGCCTTACTAACACATTATGGATCCTTTAGTTGTCCGAAATAAGCAATTTTTATTTTTATCTATTTATTATTTTACTATATTGCGTGTCTGTCATCGCAAAGTTGCGATAATGCTGAGGAGTGTATTCGCCTGCCAAGCTGGAATTTGCCGCCCTCTGAATCTGCCGCCTGGGGCACGGGCTCCGGCTTGTCCCCCCTAGATCCGCGGCTGAATAAACATCATTTACAGTTTCAGTCGCCTGGCTTGCTTGTTCGCCTTTGTCGAAGCCAAATTGGAACTTAGACCTAATTTTCGTTTTGTTGACGATCATATTTTACGCGCTAAGACTCGCAACTAAATCAGTCAATCAAGAATCTGTATAATCCATATGAAAACATGAGATGAAAATCCCAACAAATAGCGAATAAGTATATTGTTTACTAATAGCTGAGCGACATAAAAATAAGATGAGAATCAACAAATAGAGAATGCAGAATGCTATGGCACTTACAAAAATACTGTATGTCTATATTCAGAGAAAATGGTCTTCGGTACTTTATGATAAGACAATATTTCCGTTTTCAAGCGTCGAAATAACCCAAGCAACTAGCTGGATTATCCAAGGATTTCATTACTCCAAGTGCGAGTTCTTTAAAAGAAATTGTTTGAGATAATTTGAGCCTTAAGCAAGCCCGATTATATTTTACGTGACTACCAATTTGGTTTTACGCACAAGTATGAGGCCAACAATGCGACCTTGAACTTGCATGATAAAATTGTATCATCTTGGATACAAGCTCATGACGCTTTGGATTGCCTGGTGTAGTAACGCGGCTCGAAGAAAACTTCGGCAACCAAAAAAACTTCCATGGAATTATTAATGAAGCAAATTCATTTCGTGGACATGTGACTTTAGGAGTGCTATAAGGTTTTGTTACTGTTTTCTATACCATATTTTGCTCTCTCTATTCCACTTAATTAAAATCCTCGAATATGCAAACGGCATGCTGCGAATTTCATCGAGTCAATACATTTGGTCAAACATATATTCACAATCGTTCGCACAGCAACCCTTCGAAGCATCGGGGACCAAAAACCAATCGAATCAAGGCTAAAAGCAATTCTTCGTTTTGTTCAAAGCTCTTAGAATTACTCTTAACCCTACATATAGCGTTACGTTGCAATATAATTTCAACACATACATATGTGTGTGATAAACAATCAAAGAAGCCAAATTCGGATTCCTACGCATTCAATTTTTCCTTGACTAAAAGCTAAAATCATTTACTGTCGGACTTTGATTTTCCAATTCTCTCACATGCAGAAGTGGAGATCTTCGAACGGATACTTATATGCTTCCGGGTGGCGAAGGAACTCCCTCCTGTACCAGCGACAGGAGTTAAGCCAACCAAGGACCGGGTTCTAAAACTGGTGACTTATGCTTAGATAGTCGGAAATATAAATGGACTTATTAGGGAATGGGTTAAGTTTCGCTGGCTGACACTAGGTTGCATGCACACCAATTGTTCCGTAAGGATACCAGATAAGAAGAATCTGAACCTTCAATTAAAGGCTCAGCCTAAGTGGCCATTGAAGTCCTCAGTACAAGTTGCTTTTGAAATTCTGCTCCTCCACGTACGTGAGACCTACTGGTCAGGGTTAAAAAAAATTGCATTATCTGGTTTTTCGTTACACCGGGCAGGGGACAGGTGATGTTGGATTGTTTCTAAGTCTCAGACTTCCAACACTTCTCACAAGTGTTACAGGCTAAGATTTGCAGTTTCTTAACGAAGACAGTGGCCGGTAATATTGCCGATGAGGTGTTTGCAGTCAGTTCAGATTTATTCAAATTGGAAATTGTAAGGTTGTACAGACCGCGCATAATGTTGGCTATCTTGGATAGAATTCAGAAGCTACGCTAGCTTCTTGGCTCCCCACCCTTTGCTTCAACCAAAGATATAAAGCGTCTGTAGATAATGGACAGAAATGGAAACAGCTAAAGAGCACAGTAGCTTTGAGCATCTATACTGAAGAATTCCGAATAAATGCACAATATAAAAGCATCTGAATCACTGCAGTATTTTCCAGACGGTCCTTGCAATACGCAAAGCCGCTGAACTAATGCACGTCATTAGCACTACAGATCCTTAGATTAACCTTTTCACTGACATTCACGCTGCGGTAAAGCAATTATGTCACACACACATAAATTGAATGGCTTACTCGACTGTATTTGAGCCTCGAACAGGTTAGGCAAGAACAAAATTGTCAGAATCTACTGGGTTTCCAATCACGAGAGAATAAGTGGGAATGAAAAAGCGGAAGCATTTGCTTTTTCCAACACTTTAAGAGGTTGGTAGCTCTGCTCGATAAGGCGTCAGTATTTTTACTAATGTTCGAAGAAAAAGTTACAGATGTTCGAAGAACATTAGTATTAAAATCGATTCGGCCAAAAATTCATATTTCCATATATATATTTATATATAAATATACATATATATATATATATATATATATATATATATATATATATATATATATATATATATATATATATATATATATATATATATATATATATATATATATATATACAGGGTGGGTCATCAAAATCCGGACAAATCAATGAACATCCTTTAAATAGTGCTATTTATTGAAAAATGAAGTTTCAGTACAAAAACGTCTTAAATGGCATTTCGTGCATTAACATTGTAATTATTCAATGTAGCTCCCATCAGCTTCAATCACGGCCTCCATTTGCAGTCTGAAGCGCTCGCACGCCCTCTGCAATTTTGCGCTGTCAATATTGGCGAACGCTGCCTCAATGGCGGTCATTAATGATGTCGAATTTGGATGTCGAGACTTTTGGTAGCCCTTTCAATCACTTAAATCTGGATTTAAATCTGGACTATTCGGAGGCCAAAACTCCTTAGAAATGACCCAATTGAACCTTAGAAAATATGATAAAATTGCAGCGAGCCACTCGCTTCGTTCTTACAGCTTCAGAAAGCATTTGTCTAACCTTGATCGTGTAAGAATAATATTGAAGGTCCTCCTCAACGATTCTCCGCATGGTAGGCTCGCTCACATTCACAATAGATTCCAGTTTTCGTAACGATAGCCCCGGGTCTTCCAGAATCAGCTCTTTAGTCCTTTTGGTGACTTCAGGGGTTCTCCCGGTGTGTTCTTTTGAGTGCTGCTTTCTTGCCGGTGTACTTGAACCTTCACTTAACTGTTCTTGGGCTTTGTACTTAGTAACAACCTCATATACAGTTGATTTCGGATATCGGAAAAATTGAATAATCTCCCGTGCTGACCGCCCAGCGCGCAAAGACTTTCGATTATCGCGGCTCTTCGATCATACTCTGCACTTGGCTTCAACATTGCGACTTTTTCGAGGTTATGAATGTTCAACACATGTGTTAAACTATTTGTACGCGAATCGCGACCTCTCGAAACCTTATAGAGTGGGAGGAAATTTAAATTGAATTTTGTCCGAATTTTGGCGCCGCACCCTGTATATATATATATATATATATATATATATATATATATATATATATATATATATATATATATATATATATATATATATATATATATATATATATATATATATATATCTATATCTATATCTATATAAATATATACATATAGAGATATATATATATATATACATATATATATATATATATATATATATATATATATATATATATATATATATATATATATATATATATATATATACATATATATATATATATATATATATATATATATATATATATATATATATATATATATATATATATATATATATATATATATATATATATATATATATATATATATATATATATATATATATCATCAAAAAAATTCCTTGACTATTTCTCGGGAACGCGGCATCCGTTTAATCTGAAACTTTCAGAATACATTTGTGTGTATGCAGAATAGGTCCAGGTCTCACCAAATGTTGATTATCTTTAACCCTTTGGTGCCGGCGGCCGTTTTAGTGATATTTTAGATATGTATATTATGCTATCAAAAAATAGTTTTAAAAAAAACTTAGTCTGCGAAATGAATTTCGAACGTGCTCTTAACAGATTTGATAAGGCTTCGAAATTTCTAACCGTTTGTGTGCGCTATGTGCCTAACATGAGATCGAGAAAGTTTGAAATTTTTTGAATTGCGATAACTTATGACAGAGATATTGAATCATTACAAAACTTACAGAACATATTGATGCTACTAAGTTGCATACTTATATAGTTTTGTATGAATGCGCTGGTAACCATGTAGCTACGACAGGCGCTGAAAGTAAACCATCGACTCTCCTGGAATATTTTCGCTTTTAAGAAAGGCAGAAAGGTAGCCCTCCCCCAATTCACCTATATTTTTAGTTTCAAAAACTTTTGTTCACGGGAACTCACGACCCAATACTCAGATACAGGTGAAATTTGCAGAGTTTATTGGTTTTAAATAGGACCAGGTATGATAGAAGCGATTTGACAATTTGGCCAATTTTGTGCCATCTTAAAAAATCACTAAGAAAAATAACTACCTTTGGCCCCATAAATTCTGATTCAGTCACCAGGTTTTGACTTGATTCAAGCAAAAGCTGAATTTTACTCTAAACCACGTTTGATAGAAATATGGTTGAAAAATTAGATTAAAGCTGCCAGCTATGGTAATTTGGGAGTCTTAAATTTTGAAAAAATTTTCAGGGATGTAAAGCTCTTTGCCTTATAGATTTCAGAGCAGTCATAGAATCAGAACGAAATTCATATGGAAAATTAAACTTATTGTAGTCAATACTCAGCAGAAATCTGATTGGAAAAACAATGATAGGGTTACCAGCTATGGTTGGTTTGGTATTTTTTGCATATCTTTAGTAAGCGATTTTATCACAAAATGTTCAAATCATAGTAATCTCGATGTAAAAATAAACAACAAATATTACGATCTAGGAAATTTGAAAACTTTTGCGGGTGGTTACTCTAAATTTCTTTGTATCCCTTAAATTTCAATGCAGTGGTCGGGTCAATACGAAGTTCGCAAAGTAGGTTGACTTCAACGTGAGGCAGATGTGACATATGTTTGGCTTCGGTGCCAAAAATTCTATATCAATATTGAACCCCTAGATTCCATATTTATTTAAACCTTTCGCTTGTTCATCGTTAATTCAGCTCATGATTTCCATATTTATTTACAAGAAATAGTCCCTAATCACGATTTAATAGCATTTCGAAAGTAGATTACTGTTAAAATATGGCTAGGTACTCGGCAACTCAATGTCTTGTCATAATGTCGGACATCTACTAAATGTCATCAGAGCTGTTACCAAAAAATTTTTCCTTTGCCGCAGAAGCTTGATCTCAAAAATCTTGCATAGATCTAAAAAAACTCAAAATAAGGAAGCAACCTGTCTTTAGTTCCACTTTTGAAGATTCTGGCTCAAACCTACGACTTTTTATTCCTTCAACGTTCAGGAGAAAGGTGTTATACTTGGAACACAACACAGATCAACCTGTTGTTTGTGCTGCAAGGAAGCACATATCAGCCAAATTCTTTTGGTCTTTGATAAAAAAGAACATTGTCACTTGGGCCCGAGAATGTGAATCAGGTGAAAAATTTCAAACAACCAGACACATGAGTAAACCTATATCAATTTCTTCCACGGCCTTCGAACGTTTCATGGTGGAGCTACTTTCAACGCAGCCAAGCGCCACTCAAGGTGATCTACCACACAATTTTGACAATTGTCTGGTTACAGAACAACGCGCCAAAAAGCCAAACTCCGGACTACAATTTTAAGATTAAATTTCAGTTTGAGAGTGAAATCGAGGTCTAAAGGATTTTACATACTAAACTCATTTTCATTGAAGGAATGTAATTAAGTTTTAAAAATTTCAGTGGTTGCAAATATCAAGTACTTGGCTAGGTCACACTGTACTGTCTTGTGGACCGTCAAATAAAACTCATAGGATGAATTTTTCTGATAGTACGTGGTCGTTTCGCTACCGTAGGTACAGTGTGTCGCAGTGGTTCTAGTCATTCACATCGATGCAGTTGTGCCCTTAACCCACTCACAGGGATATAATTACTGTCTTACAATAATCGACCGTTACATTTGTTGACCTGAAGTAATTCTTATGGCCAATATTGCTGCCAATGTCTTCAGTGCTCTACTGAGCACCTGGATTCTACGATTCAAAATTTGCTAGTTCATTGTCACCGACCAGTACATACGATTTCTACCAGCTTTCATTGCTGAGCTTGGTCGACTCATGGACTTCGAATGCAAACGTTCCATGGCATACCACTCATAGATCAATGTTTTCTTTGAAAGGTGGCATCGTACTTTCAAATCAACTATCATGGCGCAAAATGCTACGTCCTCGCCGAGAGCACTGGTATTTGTCCATTAAAATATCTAATTCGAGAATAATTGACTGTATGAAACAACCGCAGTGCACGTTTTAGACAAAAAGGCCAGAAAAGCTCTCAAAGGAACTATCCTTACTGTAGTGCCACGAATACTATGTAAAAAGTCCGCTTCCAAATCATGTGCGCACAAATCGGTGTTCTAAGTAAAAGGTCACGAAAATCGATTTTTCCGAAATACCTTGTGAATTACTGGTTTTAGATGAATAAATGGAATTTAAATTTGCTCACTATAAAAAACTGCACTTAAGTTTCCTACGCAAAATTTATGTTGAATTATGTAATAGTTCTTGAGATATAAGCCTGAGAAAACTAAAAAAAAAAAGTGAAAAAAAACTTTCGAAACGATTCGGAAAAGTAGCCACCATTTACAACATATCGTTTTTCGTTTCGTTTTACATTTGAAAAGTTTGGATTGAATTCTAAATGAGCACTAACTAAAGCAAACTGTATTTATTTTAAACACAGTTTTTCAAGTTGCAGGTGAAATTAAAGTGACGAAAAAAATAGCTTTTCTAGGGTGTAGGTTAGGTTAGGTTGACGTGGCTGCCGATCTACAGAGGCCTGACGACCAGCACACATAGGCACAGGAGAGACCAGTTGTGATGCCACAATATTTAGCGACTCTCTTTTACTCACTAAAGTCAGGAAACCATTTGCTTCCTTTGACAAACCGGACTATCCCCTTTTGATTTGCCAGGGACAGTTCCGTCAGTTTTGAGAGAAAGGGTGCACCAAGTGCCGCCAGTCTTCTCCTTGCCAAAGCCGGACACTGGCACATGAAGTGAAGGACGGATTCCTCCTCATCCTCAGAGCCACAGCTCCGACAGAAGTCATTGAACTCTACGCCCAAACGTTGTGCATGCCGTCATATAAGGCAGTGGCCCGTTCGAACGCCCACAGTGCAACGAAGGGCGCTTCGAGTTAAGCCTAAAAGCTGCCTGGTGCGATGCGCATCCATAGATACCCAGGACTGCCTTGTTATCGCACAGGAAGATTAATCTTCCCAGGACTTCTTAGCGTCCTCAAGATATTTTTGTCCTATGGCCAGTTTGACCGATGTCATCGGTATACCTATTGAAAAGGAGCAAGAGACCTCAGGTAGCAAAGTCCCAAGCCTTGCTAGTGTAATATTATAAAATGCCTTTTAATATTATAATTGGCTTTTATAATATGGGTCACTATGTTTGTATATCTTGCGTGGCGAACTATGTCGCCGCGTAGCAAGACTACAAACAATAGTGCCATAAATTAATAAAAACTAACGTTTTAGTTTTGATTGGCCCGTCTGTATGGTCGCCGACCAAGCTGGCGTTCCAAGACAGACTAACTTTATTGTGTCATGTCCGATCTTAAATAGTAACATTTTCGTTAAATTGGTAAGTGAAAAATATACGTACTAAAATGTATGGATTTGGTTTTCGATGTTATTTTTAATGCTAAGTGTACTTGTTTGAGTCTTCGCTAAGTTAAGTCTAATTTTAGTGCGCACCACTTTCTCAAAATAGCGCTAAAATCACAAAGTGAATATTTTTAATATGTAATGACATTTTTGTGTGTTTACATTTTAGTATTCACAACACTAGCTCATCGGCCTCACAGTTGCCCTGAAAACCCCTATGTCCAGGTACCCAAATCAATTGAACAACCAAATGTCTCCACATCTCCCTAAGAGGTGAACGGCATTCAGCAACAATCTTGGACACTGTACAAGGACCAACAAGGGACATAATAGCCGCTTGGCTATCTGTGAAAATACCAATATTGACCCCGAATATTCGATTACATAGAAGCCAGTCAACTGCTTGTTAAATAGCCGCAACCTCCGCCTGAAAGACACTACAGTAGTCCGGTAGACGGAAGGACAGCTTGAAATTCAGCTCATCTGAGTAAACACCACTCCCGACTCTATTGTTTAGTTTTGAGCCGTCAGTTTACAGATGGATAAGCCCATTATCAAGGGTGATACCATCACACCATTTCTCCTTGCCAGGAATGCAAGTTGTAAACTCCAAATCCAGTATGCATTGCGGAGCGATGTAGTCAACAACCGCTGGTGCGGGTACTCCCTCGGCCAAGATCCCCGCATGACCGAAATCTGTCTTATTCCGTGTTGAGATACAATTTAGTCTCACAGCAGCAAGATTAGCTTGCTGTAAGATCAGTAGATTGGTTGGCAGCCAATGTAGCAGCACAAAAAGTGCCTTAGTAGGAGGGGAGCGGAGCGCTCCAGCTACCAGTAGTGCAGACATTCTCCGCACTTTTTCAAGCTGCCGTTTGCAGGTTGCCTTAAGAGCAGCCTGCCACCAGAACGCCACCCCAAACAACAGAATTGGTTCCACCACAGCAGTGTTAAGCCAAGCAATAGTACGAGGGTGCAATCGCCAACTCACCCCTATGGCCCTTTTGCAGCAGTCGTGCTTAAGACCTTACGAAGGTGATTTGCCTTGCTGAGACTCTCCACGTTACCACAGAAAGATCTCCATGGAGACCTCTTTGTCTTACGTACGGCAAATTAAAACCTTAAGCTTCGTTTTATACAGCGACCAGTCATTCGATCTTTTTGAGCAATTGAACTCACTCCTACATTCTTAGGATTTCCCCTGCCTGTGGGTGGCTTACATGCTTCCTTGGACGCAAAGTTGAGAGATCTAGCAAGGGTGTCAACTACCTTATACAGTTAATGGCAGTAGCCAATGCTCTAAGGAACAGTTTCCAGTGAGGATCGTACTAGAGAATTAAATAGCTTCCAGTCCGTCCTCTTTCTGTTAACAAAGGCTACCTGCTATGTACGATATGTACATATGGTCAGAGAAAGAACACTCCTGTAGAACCCTCCAGTAACGGAGAAGTTGCACCTCCCTACGGTTTGAGGTAAGGAAGGTCGGTTTGCTGCCAGTATTGGCGATGAAGAGGTCGTGGGCAAGGATGAAATCAAAAAGTTCCTCACCTCGACCATTTGTGTTGGAGCTACCCCATACTTCGTTATGAGCGTTAGAGCCAGCTCCCAGAATCAGCGGCACACTTGTTTTCCTGGTTTCAGCCACAATCCTCCTGAGAATGTCGCAAGGAGGGCTAGTGCCATGATCATGTGCCATATAGCAAGAAGCAAACCAGCATGGTCTTTGGTCGCATTCCACTGCAACAGCCATGTTATCCTTGTCACAGAAGTTATGCAGTACAAGGAATATTTATCGTTTTCCTGACAAGAATACAGACACGTGGTTCACAAGAGCTGTGAGGTGTTATCAGTCTGTATCCATTCGTGCGTAACCCGCAAACCCGGTTGTTAGCAACCCAAGGTTCTTGGATAAGAATTAGCTCCTCCTCTGTCCTAGACAGGCGGAGTAGCAGGGCAGCTGATGCCACTTTGGAAAGGTAAAGATTCACTTGCAGTACCTTCACCATTAATGAGTTAATTAATTAGGGTTAGATCAAGGTCCTCCCCCTCGGACATAGAAGGCTTCCCAGCCTCCTGCTCTGCATCCAGAGTCATGAGGTCCAGGCAGCCACCCAACTCGGAGGCAGTTAAAATAAACGGACTCTCGCGTGTGGTAAATTGTGAATCACTAATGGAACTTTGTTGTATGATTCGGAATATTGCTGCGATTGTGGATGACGCAATATACGATTTCGTCGACCAGCGAAGCATCATTGTAAAATTTGTTGGCAAATTACCACCGCATTTGTTGACCCAGTGGGGTAGCTACTTGGTATCAAACGGTATAGGACCTTGGAAAGAAAATTTAAAGAATCTCGCAGTGTGGGCAGATATCATGGCAGAAATTACGTCGCGAACCACATTTCCGGCTGATGATGTAAGTACCAGTTTTACTTCTACCAAATCTGTGGCAGGCACATCTAAGCAAAGATGTTGTGTCGTATGCAAGACAACTGAGCACAACCTAGACCGGTGCCCAGTTTTTAAATCGTCTGACACAAAGCGTCGCTGGAAACTAGCTGAGAATGCCCACGCATGCTATTGCTGTCTAAGTTACCATCGAGAAAGCTGTGGTAACAGAAAACAGTGTGGAGTAGATGGATGTGTGAAATACCACCACCAATTATTACACAAACAGACGTCGAATACAAGCGCACACGTGACAGCATGCACCACCGATGTCACCTGCGACGTCCTTTTGAAAACAATGGCGGATTTCACAGGCTTTGGTTGATTCTTTCTGGAGAAGATGGCTTCGCGAATATCTCCCGACATTAATCGCACGAAGCAAGTGGACATTGGATGAAACGAACCTACAAGAAGGTGAACTGGTGATTGTCAACGATCCGAACCTCCCAAGGGGCGAATGGCCTATGGGGATAATCACGCGAACGTATAAAGGAGCAGATGGTATTGTGCGTGTGGCAGACGTTAAGTGCACTTCAGGAGTATACCAACTACCGGCAACGAAGCTTCACCGCTTACGGATTTGTGTTGATTCAGAAGTCAACACGGAGGGGGAGGATGTTGCCGACAGAGCAGTACACAAACAAATGTAAAAAAACTGGTTCAATCCAATACACTAACAAACACACACACATGTAAATAAATCTAAACACACATACATGTAAATAAATCAGCATTTTAATTAGAATTAAAGCGATCGTCAGCAAAACTAGACGTGCTTTCTTTTTGGGTTGTGTTTCTTCTTTACAACCTGCGTTTCGATGAAATTAAGCTGCAGGTTTGTCTCGAACATCTATGACATGGGGCTGAAACAAGAATAGATAAAGGCGGACTATATGGCCTACACGCAAAAAATAAACTCGAAAGCGGCGATAATTATAACAAAAATATTTACTTTAGTTAACAATAGGGACACAATGGCGGTTTTACTTCCCTGACAGCTAACAGGCAAGAATTAGTAGACCTCACATTAGTGGCAAATAGTGTAATACATCTAGTAAAGTGCAATGCATCTATATGTACGTAGTGCAAAAGTGGATTGGCCTAACAGATGATTTATTTTCTGAACATATACATTCAGAGAAAAATCGTTGTATAAATAAAAAACTCAAGCGCACCTAAACCACTAGAAACACTAATGTTCGAAGAACAGTAGAAGAATCGTGCAGATTTTGAGTGCATATTCTACCACACGAGCTGCTTATTACAGCCAAAATGTTTCAAACACCACGTTTTACTTTGGGCTCAAGAATGCATTATAACTCATATGGTGGAAAGGTTTCAGATATTACCACTGGCATGAATTTCAAAGTTTATGGGAGCAAAACACTTGTTAACTATATTCGTTATCAATTGCTTATTTCACAAAACTTTGAAAGCAGCATCTCATATAACATTAATGAAAAAAATGCTTAGTGCCTGCAGCACTGTAACTGAAGTTGGTGTTTGGGGCTGCGATTCGAAAATTTTGCAGATCTTTGGGAATTGAAACATTGGTTATTTATTTTCATTGTAAATGTTTCCGGTATGAATACTAACTGTAAGCATTTATTGATACAGAAATAGCACTACAGACTCGTATTGGCAACCTTTTGCCAGTATCACATCTGCAACACGTTGAAATTAACCTATACCGCGAATTTCGTCTCGATCCGATGACTGCGTTCGAAGTTATAGGAGTATAAAGAAATTTAGGGCTATCAGCCGCGGCATTTTTTCAAATAATCGAAAACATCATATTTGTTGGATATTAACACTATAATATCATTATCATTTAAAAATTTTACGTTCAAATCGCTTAAGAAAAATATTGGAAATAAACACAAAACCAACAATAGCTCGCAACCCTATCATGGCTTTTCTTTTATAACTTTATTATACTTAATATGCCAGCATCAGAAATCCTCCAGTCTGGTCGAGTCCGCGTGGGAATGGTTAGCACCTGAGTACGAAAGTGGGCTGAGATGACACACTGCTACCAGTGCTTCGGCTACGACCTAACAAGACGTAGCTGCAAGGGTCCGAACCGGAGAACAGCTGCTGGAAATGTGGACAGATTAGCCATCGGCAGCAGGCTGCTCTGCGCAGGCTCAGTGTATGTTATGCTCTGAGAAACATGGCGCGAATAGCGCCAAGCATCTAATGAGATCAAGTGCATGTCAGGTTTTCAAGGATGCACTTGTTGCCAAGAAAAAGCAGGGAACAATTTGTCCTTCAAGGCAACCTGCAGGGCTGTAGGGCTGCAGGCGACCTTCTCACGCAGCATGCTAACGAGCATAGGGCTAAGATCGTACTGATCAGCGAGCCTTATAGGGGGAGGAACTCGTCCGTTTAGCTGGCAAATGCTACAGGGTACGCGGAGATTCGGATTGCTGGCGGGCAGAGGGCCCGTATTGGCGGCCGTGGCTTAAGCAACGGTAACGTGTGGGTGACATACGGAGATATCACCTTTGTGAGCTGCTACTTGTCCCCGAATGACTCAATGCAGGAATTCGAAGACAAGCTTAGCTCACTGGAAGACTCTCTCCGTGGCATCGCTGGCAGCGTCATCGTAGGCGGTGGCTTCAATGCAAAAGCGTTGGATTGGGGCATGCCCACCGAAAACACTCACGGGCGGTACATAGTCGAGATGGCATCGAGGTTGGGTTTGGGTATTGGATATGAGTTCAACACCAACATTCCGAAGGCCCGGATTTGAAGAATCTATTCCCGATGTCAGCATGGCATCAAAGGGACTTGCGACACTCGTCAGCGATTGGAGGGTGATGGAGGATTACACTGCGAGTAATCATAATTAGATCACTTACCATCGCCGCTCTTCCTGCAAGCCGAGATCTGGGAAAAGACGCTCCGAACTGAGAAGTTTCGGAAGTGCATTGCCAGTGTCCAGCACAAGCGTGCCCTGCGTATCTCCTGTTGCTACCAAATGGTCTCAGAAGAGGTTGTAATGGTGGTATCTGGAGTAATACCGATCGAACTACTGGCGCGAGAGCGCAAGGAAGGTATCTCTTTCGCTCAGAGCTGGGTAGAACGGAGGCTCTGACGCACGCGCGAATACTTACTCTCCAACTTTAGCAACAACGTTGGAGTGAAAGTGCTAAAGGACGCTGGACTACTAAGCTAATTGGTCTTATTGAAACTTGGCTTAGCCGGAGCCATGGAGAGGTAAACTTTTACCTTTGTCAATTCTTGACAGGGCACGGTTACTTTAGGAAATACGTGAGAAGAATGCGTAAGGTGGTCACACTGTACTGCCGGTACTGTGTAACTGAGCTCGATGATGCTCAGCACACATTCTGGTGCAGTCTCTTTGTGGGTTTGAGGCGCACCATTGAGCTCACGATCGGCCTGGTAACGCCTGAGACGATCGTGGATGCCATGCTGCGAAACGAAGAGAGCTGAGGTGCAGTCGCAACATACGTAGAGAAAGTGCTGCGCATAAAGCGGGAGGAAGGTTGCCTTACCGATCCATGAGCTATGGTAGTTTTTGAAGTCCGTGGTTACCGATGGAGGAGTCAGCACGACCAGGTTGAAGCAGTACTTTGGCGGGTCCCGACTCGGAACTTCGTGGGCTAATGGATGGAAATTTTTTTTAGTGACTCAAACTTCACATACCCCGCGATGATAGGTTACCCGGGGATCTGGTAAGCAGATTTTTTTTTGGCCATCTGCACTAGGAAAAGAAAAATCGAAATGAGAAAGATAGAGCGAGAACACTTGATTATGCCTAAATTTTCTGAGACAAGATGTTCTGTGCAAAATAGCCGAGTAGAGCGGCAAAATTGCACACTATTGAAGAAACGGCGCGTGCAATGTTGACTGCAGCAGAGCTACTTTTGAGTCTTTGGGGAAAAGTTATAAATACAGCAAGTGAAGTACGAAATCGGATGCCATTAAAACGTTTACAATATCGGACACTGTTTGAGGTTTTCAACGGTTGCACGTCAGCCATTTACGAATCTTTGGTAGCAATGCTTACGAACTATTGGATAAGTCTCAGTATTCAAAGTTTTCTAAAAAGTCCGAACGGCTCGTTTTAGTGGCTTGTGCTCCAAATGCCTATCGCTTATGGCATCGTGGCACTAAGAATGTAGGGGCTTATCCTGACGTTGTAATTCGCGAGCTTGAGCAAAGCAAATCAAAGCAAAGAATGCATATAACAGTTCCCTTGGACGATGAAAAGTCAAAAAACAGTGTTAGTCAAATAAAAGATGAACTTGAATCAAAAACAGATGATGAGGAATTCAAATTGAGTATGCAGCTTAATAGTCCGATAGCAAAGCCAAATCGCAGCTAAACCCAAAAAGATAGTAGTGAGGATAATATAAGCAGTTAGCTACGCTAAACATTTATTGTAAATATGGTATATTCTTGCCGTCATTTATAGAAGAAGCAACGTCCTTACAAGATGTAAAACAATAGGAGCTTGCCATGGAAGATGAGCTAAAACCTTAAATTGCTAATGATACCTGGATGTTAGTCGAACAACCCATTTAGTTGAAAAACTAAATCAGATGGTTTGGTTAATCATTATAAGGCATGACAAGTTGCAAAAAAAATGCTCACAAAAAGCTGGTATTGATAACGAAGAGACATTTTTGCCAGTTGCACAATTTAACTCTGTCCCAACATTATTATCCGTAGCAACGGCCAAGGACTACGAACTTTATCACATTGATGTTTAAACTGCTTTTTTTTATTTATTTTACATGAAACAGCCTACTGGTTTCGATAATGGCGCCACGTCCATGGAACATCAAATTTGATGAATTCGCGCAAAGTTTTCGTATGAAGCCAACGCATTCAATATGTAGCTGCATATGATGCATCAAAGGAAATCGTTTGGGTACTGCAATTATTGAATTAAATCGACTGTAGTTAAATGATATCAACTATTTTATATTGTGACAAAAAAGCTTCTGAGAAACTAATCAACAATTCTTGGTACCATCGTCGAATTAAGCATATCGACATAAAATTTCACTATACGCAAGAAATTGTGTAGAATCGTACAATTAGTATAGTTTATGTGGCTGGGCAAGATAAGTTGGTGGATATATTGACAAAAAATATCCCGCCAGCGGCTATGCTACGATAAGATACGTTTTTTTATTCCCACTAGGCATTATATATTTACTGTGCAAAAACACCTTTTTAACGATTGGCGTTTTATGCAATAATTTTCTTAAAACCTAGTTTGTATATTAAAATGGTCGGCAATAAGATAATTAACGCGGAATACTATTTCCAATATCATTTGGAGAATAAAAACAACATCATCGATACGTTTATGCTATCCACTACAGACAATGTTGCTTGTTGCTAGCGAATGTTTGCTGCGCTTACTATTTCTTGATGGGATCATACGCACAACAGCACGTTCTCACCTCTCATTGGTTGATATACCAGGGCCGAGAATATGCTTCTCTCACTTTCGCATATAGAAAAACGTACTTATTTGGCGCGGACTCTTTTCAGGCTCCAGGTGATCACCAATACTAAAATCTCGTGTCAGGGCCAAGAATATGCTTCTCTCACTTTTGCTAATGGAAAAACGTACTTTTTTAGCGCGGCCTTGCAGATCAGGTACTAGCTGATCTCTATCGGAAAATATGGCGCTATCCGTGCTATTTATTAGTCTATATGCTATGGCTATGCAACACAAGTCGACAACTTTAACTATGCAACGTAGTCTGTTTGTATCACTTATGCGAATTTTCATACAGGAATACTCTTTGGATCAGCCGCTAAGTTTTCTCACATATTCAACTACGACAACGTCCTCCACGCCCGACCGATTTTGTAATTTTTTACAACTCTTGCGTTAGCTGCGGCGGCCGAAAAAGTATGTCGTCGGCGCATCGCATTCTGTGTGGCCGAAACAATACTATTTTATGCATTACAGGTTCATGGCGTTCAAAACTTGATGTACGTCACGCCGAATCGCTTTCTGTGTGCCCAGTGTGCCCCATCAAAAAATAAATTAAATGTAAATGAAAAATCACTAAAATGTCCGCCGCGGCCAAAGGGCTCAGGACATCTTAATTGTAACAAGCTATGTAACTTCTTCTTATATAAATATATGCCTGTTCAAAATTTCAGCGCAATCGGATCACCGATACTATATTAATCTCTTTGCTGATATATATATATATATATATATATATATATATATATATATATATATGTATATATATATATATATATAATTATACATATTTATACATATATGTAACGAAATCTGAAATTTCGGCATAACGATATTAATAATAATACTCTTGAAAGATAAGTAATAATCAATTGCAATCATTTAATATTATAAAAGTCTATTTTGCGCGATGGACCTTATTTAATCTTTATTTGATATGTATATTCTGTTGCTACTATATTTTTAGACGTTAAAACACCCAGCGCATATTAGTTCAGTAATGGAATAAAGGTGGCAACAGATTTAGACTCAGAGTAGAGATGGGCAAAATGCCTCACGACACACCACTGATCGCTCTTTTTTAGAGTATTTTACAGTATTGCGCCGTACTCTCAGTACACTGTTCGCTTCGCATTTGATTAAGTTTATTCAAACGAAAGCTTTCGCTCACAGACTATGCTGTGCTTTTTTCAGGCGCTCTACTGTAAGAAAGAGCTATGCCTCACGTGTCATGAGGCATTTTGCCCATCTCTAACTCAGAGCAATGAAAATGCAACAGCTATCGTTATAGGTAAGGTTGGTATATTGTTCAAATTATACGTACAACAGCTACTTTCTTTTAGTTTCTTGTACACTACAAACATATGTACACTGAACGAAAAGAATTCGAAATTTTAACTAATTGCAAATAGATGACTTTGATTTGGTAGAAAAGTCTAAAAGTATAATTTATTCTTCAAAACACTTTAATAAATAAGGAAATCTAGATTAGTTGATATTACTAATCTTCTTTAGTTAAAAAAGGATCAACTGTTTGTAGAGTTTCTTACTATTGAAATAGAAAATTTTGCCAATATAATTTGCATGAATGTCTGCATTATAGAAAGTTTAGTTATTTTTATTGTAAAAATGTCTAAAGACAGTAAAAGAAATGATTAATATTATACGGAGATAATTAACGATTCATGATTTGCGGAAACAACAAATTGAATTAGTAGGCTGAAAATCAACCATTTTCTTTAGTTAATTATGACTATTTCTTTATATGAAATACCAAATGATTTTTTTCAGTGTACATTATTATAAATGCAGGGTGAAAGTTTAAGCATTGAAGAACCTCAACATGGCATGTTTTTTTGAAAAATATAATTATAAAAAAAAACGTGTGTATTTTTTGTAAGAAAAGTTTGAAGTGAAATGAGTAAGGAGCATGTAAACTTTAACAGACGGCTAAGTCTTTGTATGCTAATTTGTCGTGACTTCAATTTAAAATTGTTGTACGAATCATGTTCATCCTTACAGCCATGCTATCACGCTGATAGCTCATATGCAGCTAAAGCTTCACCTATTTTCTTCATTCAATGTAATCCAATGGCGTAGCGTAATGTGTGCTTTCTATTAGAAACACCAAATTGAGCAAAGGAAAATATTCCACACATATGCAATAAAAAAATTCACTGAAAGCCCAAGTCGCTTCCTCCTTTAATTGATTTTCTGAGCATCCTGCCACAAGGACGCAGTTATCGACGCAAATAGCATCCAACACAAATGCAAAATAAAACAGACCAAATGAATCAATGGATAACCACTCGTACAATTGAAGAAGGACGAAAACAATTTCCCATTTCCCTACAACAATACTTCGCGTTCGTAGCAATGCTCTTCCTGACTTCTGGCATCGTACATCATAATCCACTCGGCGGCCTCCAGCAGGGATGAGAGATAACTATCACAGAAGTCGCTGCAAGCGTTCGTGGACACATTAGCTCGCTTCGGATTAGTTGCGTTCAACTGCTCCGCTCCAAAACAAAGCTAAGAGCATGGAATCCTTGCGAGGACATATGTGAGCGTTAAGTGCTCCAGCTTTTACTTTCCTAACTTGTGTCTACTTGATATTAGTACCCGATTTGTATGTGGGCAAAAGCAAAGTGCGTGTTCGTGCATTCGTTGGAGGTGAGGCCACCCAACTGTCGTTGATTTACTCTTTGAATATGTCACTTTGGAGCGCGCCTTTTTGACATCACGCATAAGGTTGCGTGCGAGTTCCACTTGAGATTTTTCAGCTGAAACTAGAAGTGCATGTACAATGTACATGCACACATCCTTCATGCTTACCTTGAACTTCTGCTTGTGTCACTCTCTGCCAAATTCAGAAGATATGTCACGAACTCGACGTCGTTTTTGAAAGCTAGTCGTTGCCTGGTTACGTCCCACTTTTCCGCATTTTTCGTACCGATGTAAATATTTTTACTGAAATTCTGGTGCCGATATCTCTTCGAATGACTTCCGCTGGTATTCGCTGCCCCTCCCCCATTTGGTCCACTACCGCCACTTACACTTCCTGTAGCACTTCCGCCACTACCACTACCAGCACTAGTCAAGGCGACCCCGCCACATCCGCTCCCGACACCCCCTCCAACAACTACTCCCGGCCCGTTCGAGCTGACGCTCACGTTCCCCCCGCAGCCAGAGCCGTTCGGCGGAGGTATACCGCAGCCCTGCAAGACCCCGTTGCCTGCCCCGTGGATGGGAAAGGCGGCGCTCCGCTGACACGCACTGCTTTCACTTCCGCTAAAATCGAAGTCATTCAAATCGGACGACTTTGGCATCGCGAACGCGATTTTCATTCACCATTCCACTACTTGCGAATCTGAATCGCATACGGTAGATTTTCACTTGCTGCGATACGCCCTTGGCTACCGATCACATAACTTTCAACTTCCCGAAAACTGCGTTTTCCGCTTCCTTTTACTTTTCGTCGCCGTCGAATGCGAAAAGATTCATCACAAGCGACTAAAACACGAGCATCTGCCACAGTTCAACGAAAAACTCGCCATACCGCGCCATCAAAGATTGCACCACCGCGGAGAAAAGCTGTAAGCCAGCAGACTATCTAGGACTTCGGACTGGGAGTTGTACTTCACGTCAAACTTCACGGAAACACACTGGATTTCACTCGTACGCACGATACTCCAATTCGAGACGATTTATTGGAAACTCACACAGCTCGCGGCCTCTAGTTCAGGGAAATTCTTCATACACGATACCGAGATTCTTATTTTTGTTGAGCAAAAGTTGCTGTCACCAGGAAAGTTTGTGTCTACTTTTCCTTCTTTATGATCCTTATTGGTCCTGTCTGTGTACGGAACGTGCGTACTTCGAGGGAATATTGGATACTGGCATGGTAATAGTGCAGCCGTTGCGAAAGTAGTGTGGTTGTGGATGTTGGGGTAGATAACAAACTGGGGTTATTCCACAGTGCTCCAGGATGGGGTGGACGAACAGAATGCTGAAGCAAGGACATGATAGCGCTCCAGGTACTTCATCTACTTTTTCATTCGGCGGAAGTGAGAATGATTCTTAAGAAACTGCGAGATGCATGCATAAAACCAGTAGTTTGTTTTCTTAACTAGAGAATCCTTTAGGTAAGAGTCGTAAATATTTTGTGAGCATTAGATCAGATTTCATACAAAATATACATATGTTTGGATTTTTTCATTCCTATTTTATTTAAACTGGGAGTGAATGTTTTCTATTGCAGATAAAATTATAATATGCGAAATAGTTAAGAGGTGTGACTTAAACATGCTTTTATGGCAAATGAAAACGATTTCGCTGGTTGAAAAGTTTTACTTGTAAAGCTTGTAAATTGATATAAATCATGCAGTATGAGTTGTATAAAATTTGCAATGAGTTGTATAAAATTTAATCTTATCAGCTTTAAGAATGAAATAACGATTTCTAGCAATAACTGGAAATAAGCTAATAAATATACGTTTTCATATCTAGTTAGATCGTTTCCGAATTCTCGTATGTTGTCCTAGCAGCGCTCTCCGGTATAACAGTTGATCGAATTAACGTTTTGTTTCTTGGTGGTGATTGTAGGTTGTGTTACCAAGCGCAACCAATAAATTCGAATACATTTTCTTGGCGTAGTGTGGCGGTTGAGAGTTCGACGGATAACACTCAATAGTGGCAATGATTGGACAGCATAGTAAGTAAAGAAAAAATAGATAGAAAAATGTACCGAATTTTTTTCTGATTAATCAAAAATTAAGTTTCGGACTTTTTCGATTTAAAAAATGATTCGGATTCGAATTGAATGATTGAGATTTTTCTAGATTTTAATTGTACATTCGTAACCTAGCTTCAAGTTTAATTAGCAATAAAAATTTAAAATCTAGTAGGTGTATAATCTTAGTCAGCTGGCTCTTATCGTTTTTACTTGTACCTTATTACTAATTTTCTTAGAAAATTAGTATTAAACTCGTTTCGCCGAAAATTAATATTTCTTTACATATATATATATATATATATATATATATATATATATATATATATATATATATATATATATATATACATATATATATATATAGATATATATATATATAGATATATATATATATACATATATATATATATATATATATATATATATATATATATATATAGATATACATATATATATATATATATATATATATATATATATATATATATATATATATATATATATATGTATATATATCTATCAGCAAAATGATTAAGGGAGATCATCTCGGGAGTGGCTGATCCGATTGAGCTGAAATTTTCGGAGAATGTAGATGTATATAGTGGGTACGTCCATGATTTGCTAGAATTCAGATATCCTAAACCTTTTGGCGGCGGTGAGCGTTTTAGTGAATTTTGAGATACTCCTAAATTTCCAAGCAGTGTACATTTTTGTTTAAACAAATGTTTGGGAATGAAAACTTATTATGTTGGAAGTTTGCTAGTGTTAAAAAGTTGGAAATTTTGAGCCGTGTGTGGGTGTGTGCCTAAAAGTAGGCAAGGATTTTTTTTCAAATTTTGTTTTGTCATTACTTCAGACAAAAACATTTGATCATCGTGAAAATTGCAGAGCGTATTGATGTTGACTAAAATTTGACACACATGAATTTTCAAGATAGTGCGGGTAACTCTGTAGTTACGGCAGGTTCCTGAAAAAAATCTCTCAAATAATTGACCCTCCTCAAAATTTTTTGATTTTTAACAAAACATTGAAATCATTGATAAATTTTGACTTTTGTCCATCATCTCAAATTAAAAATTTTAAAATTCCGATGTGCACAAGAACGGCAACCCATCGCCAAATTACCTTTATTTTCAGCGCTCGAAACTTCTGTTCACGAGAGCTGACGACCGGATTATCCGATCATAATGAAATTTACAGGACATGTTTCCATTAATTAGGATCAGACCTGATAGAAGTGATTTTGAAATGCAGGCAACCGGCGGCAGTGGTGCCATCTTCAAAAATCACTGAGAAAAAAAACCGGTTTTTGGCCTATAACTTCCGAATTAGCCATCAGATTTTAACAAAATCCACACAGTTCTTCGATCTTACTTTAGGTAACATTTGGTGAAAATTGGTTTGAAAAATTAGAATAGAGTTGCCAGCTATGGTGATTTTTGTCTCATAAATCTTGCAAATTTCCTCAGCAAAATAAAGCTTTTTTCCCTATAACTTCCGGTCCAGTGCAGAAATCAAAACGAAGTTCGTGCATTAAATTAACCTTAATGTGAGCTTAATGTCGTAGGAATTTCGTACAAAAATCATGAAAGGGCTGCCAGCTATGACCATTTTTGTAATTTTGTGGAATTTTTTTACTGAGCGATTGTGTCATTAGATTTGCAAATGGGAATGGTCCTGCAATGAAAATGAACATGAAATATTAACGCTTTAAAAATTTAAAAAGTTTTGAGGGTGGTAACCTTAAAATTCTTTTCACCCGTATAACTTCCAGCGCAGTGGTTCAATCGAAACGAAATTTACTGGTTAGGTTTAACTTAACGTGAAGCAGATTTGGTATATATTTTGCTCTGCTGCTGACACAGGTTAACGAGCATTACCCAGTTTCGTAATGATTCCACCAACAGATGCTTCAAATTACGTACTCATATGCAAAGCATTTGCGATAAAAAGTACAAACCAATTTTTAAATTTTCCGAGTTTTGAACATTTTTCGGATGGCAGCCTCAAACAACGTTTAGCCGCTGAAACTTTCGATGAAATCCTCCAATGAGAACAAAATTCAAAGGATAAGTTGATTTACGTACGAGCTTGTTAAGGTAAACTTATTGCTGCTTTGTTGCTAGCCAAAAAGTGTTCGTCATTTGTGTTATAGTTGAGTTTTGTTGCTTTGGATAAGAAAAGGTTGATATGATTCTACAAAAAAGTTTATTACGTTTTTCCATATTTTTATGTCACTCAAAGAATATTTCTTCGAAAATTAGTTTTCTAGCGGTTCTGATGCGCTAGACTTTTTTTTAATTTTTCATACACTGCTTTTATCTAACACACTAATAATACTACCCAGCCTGTGCCAGTACTGTGGTTACCTGGGTAAAGATTCGGCTAATATCTCCGTTGCACTACAATTAAGACCTAACCTAATCCTAATTATAATTGATTTAACCTAGCTAAGCCTAGCTATAATTAGCCTTAGCCTTAACCACCTGTTCGTCTGAAGGCCTACGTAATTAAATAACGTATCCATGAGCTGCGGTTGACACACTTTTTTCGTGGAGAGGATGAATTGATCGATAGAGCCATCAGTGCACTCGTTTTTATATCCGTCTTTTTGTGCGTATAATCTTGTTATTAATTTTACAACCCGGTCCCAAAGAGGTTTCAATCCCGACTTTTGATGCAGAGAAGGTTGTTCGGCAACTTCTTAGTTACCGGGTTGGAAAACCTGCCAGTGCAAAAAAGTAGGATTTTTCTTTCGAATACTTCCGCTTCTGTCATGGCAGTTTTTGAACAGGTAATCTAGGATGGAGATAGGTGTCTGATGGCTTTGACTTTGGTGGTCATGCCCATATTTTGGGCAAAACAAGTCAGATGCGATGAAATACAGATTTGGTAGCTATGATTTTTAGAGTTTTATAAGGGTTGAACTTTCAAAATTCATGAATATAAAATCCGAGGTACTTAAACGATGTACTAGGAGTAATCTTAGAAGTTCCAAATAAGACAGCAGTTTTTTGGTCTTGTTGGGATTAGTTTGATACTTGGAAAGATTGCGAAATACACAAATCTGAGTCTTAGAGCCTAGACAGACGACACAAGTTAATTATCATTTCGAGCCCAATGATCATTATCCATTACGTGTGTCATGGTTAATCATCATTTATAACATCATCAATGAGGTTCTACGAATTATCATTTGGAAGCTAATGCTCATTTGCTCTTATCGATTGTCGCACCATCTACGGAGAAGATTATGAAATTTACTGGGGAAATTTGGGAAATTCCATTTGAAATAATGTAGTTACGAATATATTACAATATGAGTGCGTTTATGCCGTAGCCAAATTATTGAGCTCTGCTTATTTAGCAGCGGTATAAACCACTTTTAAATTAGCCGAGCTTGCTATTTTGGCTACGCTACTTTAGCGCTGCTAAAATTTAGCGCTGTCATAAGTGTAAAGGTGGCAGTAGTATAAACACTATAACAGCGCTACTTCGTTGTCAGAAGTGTAATAAATAGGATTTCTAGTTTCGAGTTTCGAGTCTATGTCGCGCTGAAATTTGCCCTAATCGTTGTTTTTGAACTACCTGCTTGTCTTTGAAGGTCTTGCCATGAAGTTGAAAACGGCAGCTGAAGTCGAAGCTTCACAGCAAAGTCATCAGACATATTTGCTTGCGTCCAGCAGTCTGGGGGATAAATATCTACTGCTGGAAAGAAAAGAAATCTATCGCTGAGCTACTACTTTGTCTAATTGGAGAATTCGGAACAACTACTTACAAGGGAATTTGAAAACTTCTTAGTTGCAACCATTTTTCGGAGAATCTCTCTGCTGTGGGTGTCTCAAGTTTAGATCATTACCAATGAGTGAATATATATACTGCGATGTAATTATTAAAAATTAGATGTAATTTAGCTTATTACTCTGAAATCATGCAGCAGACTTGACGATGACATATTACAAATTCATCTATGGTCCGTTGTTTTGGCCACAGCTGCAGCTAGAGCGCAACATTTAAGATCATGGACCACAATGGGTGCCATATCCAAATTATACCTAACTACGAATGCGGAGCCTCCATTTTGGTCGGTAAAGACTCCTATGTATCCTCTGAAACTTACCCTATTAAATCCTGAAAGCGTAATTTCTGTTATCATTATAAACTTTGTCTCCAACGCATTAAGAAGATGTTGAGCAGACGCTTTTTGTGCCATCGAGATGAGCGATGTGCTTGTAAATCTGGCAGCATCAATCAACCTACTTAAGAAGGGTAGTCAGCAGCTTGACAGTGGCCACCAACCTCTTAGCGTTAGTTTCCACTGCCAAAATAAGCAGATAAAAAACATTAATCAGTCAAAGATTGATACTAGACGGAAATTAGAGTGGCGATGTTGGAGTTCGCTGAGCACCAGAAACCGGTGACGGTTTCTGGTGCTCAGAACTGCTTGTGCGTAAGAGATGCCAATCTGCCTATAATTCGAGATGCTCTGCGTCATAGACTGTTGAGGGGCCTAGTTGCGGTTAATACTTTTTGCTTCGATACTGGCTACCATTTCCTTATAAACCGGGATCCACAGTAGCTGGTTGGGTGTAATACTGCAGCCTTTTTTGTTTCGAATTTTCTCCTAAAACACTTTCTGTCAGAAAATCCACTGTATTTCGAATGGAGCAACTAGCTCTTGCGCAGGTTCAAATTGCAAGCTGCAACTTTTTCTGTAGCAGTTTTTCCCATACTTGGTTCATCTATATCTGATGACCCTGAAGTTTTCACCTTCTTTTCGTTTCTGCCCATCAGGCATCACAGAAAGATTTTTTTTTTATAAAAAAACAACAAAAACAACTTTTTAATTTAATCAAATGCTTTTCGATTTTTTGATGTTTAAGACTACTCAGGACACAAAAAACTATATAAGTCAATATTGTTACAATACCACTTGACTATGACTACAATACAATGTTCACCACAAGTGATGTAACGGAACCTCACTCCGATCAGATGTACTATTTAACACCCAAAGCCGACACTGCAATGCACAACACGTGTAAATGTTTCGTTTTGCACCTGAGAAGTTTCGAAAACATCTTCACTCGTCGAGTACTGGCAATCGAATCGAAAAATAATTAGAAGGAATTGTCAAATTTGGCTCAGAAGTACGAGGTATACTAAACAATTATTTTGAAATTTTAAAATGCTTCGATTTGAATTATTACAGATCATGAAGGATCTACCTAGCTGTCATCAATCGAGGACGGATCAAGGCGCTGGTGGTATCGATACATGAAGCTCTGAAAAACAGCCATATCAGGAGTCCACCGATTTTTATTTCTTCGCTACCGTCAATATCATCCGCAGTGTAAGCTGCAGCGCCGTCTTCAGCGTCACAAGCGTGACATGAAGACACACTTATTTTGATGATAGTATATTTAAAAGTAAATAGTAAGACAGTTTATTAAGTTTTTATATTTATTACGATATCAACGAAAACTTGAATTATCCGTCTTAACTTTCCTGCGCTAGTCATACAGTGGTTCACAGCTTATTCCGACCAGCATGAAGAAAAAACTTGAACTGCCAATAAAACCTAAACTAAACAAGATATTAAAATAATTGTTGGAATGTGCGCTCTTTTGCTGAAACTCTTTGTTTGTTCTTTGCGCTCTTTGCTTAAACTCTTTGCTCATATACCTATATATTCAATGCTGAAATCTCTTTAAGTCAGTTGATCTTGAGCCTTTAATACTGATGTTTAATAAAGCACTCGTTTGAATTAAACCGGCGTTTTTTCTTTCTCAACTTGTAACCTGCGCAACAGGTTATGGGCCCAGTGTCGCGAAATTAAATAGAATTTAAAACACGATTGAGGAGATCAGGAATAAAATAAAATTTCTGGATCTAAGCTTACGGTTTTTTTTCTCTAGTTGCTTTTTCGTTTGAGCCATGATGTCATCTGACGATCTACGAGTACCGTTGTTGTCAAAGGCAAATTACCAGCGTTGAAAATTTGAAGTAATTGCCTGCCTACGAAGTGTTGGAGTTTATGGACAAGTTACAGGCGAAGATGCTTGCCCCACGACGGCAGAAGAAGGTACCAAGGTGAAAGAATGGTATATGCGAGACGCGAAAGCCATGCGAATCTTATCAGGAGGACTCAACGATGACGATCATGCCAGTATTCGAGATTGTGAAACATCGGCAAACATGTGGTCGAAAGTAAAATCACTTTACGAGCCTAAGTCCGAAGCGAATAAGTATTTGCTTAACCAAGCGCTGCATGCTATCAAATTCGATGAGAGTCAATCGATTTCAAGCTATTGTGCTGAGCTCTCGGTGATCGTGCAAAGGCTGAAGGCAATCGGTGATGAAGTTAGTGATGCGTGTTTGGTGGCAAAGCACATCAACGATTTGCCACCAAGATTCAACCAATGCCTTCTAGAAGTACGGGCCGTCAGGCTACGTAATCGTTCTCGCCGTGACGTCATGAGTTAAGGAAATTTGACATTTCCACGAGGCAGTGCCGATGTACACAGAGATTTCACTTGCGGTTTTTTGGTTAAAATATGAATAAAACGTTAGTTTTTTGTGCGTGGACGCGTTATAATAATAATATTTAGTCATAACGTACACTTTGTACGAATTAATTGTATCGCGACAGTAAATCGACACGAACCATCACATAACCTAACACCAACCGATAAACATTTCGTAGCGAATTTTCCACATTATACCGCACGCACCGCATTAATTTGTGTTTTAGCTGTTCACTAGCACTGTTCTGCATAAACCACTTTAGTTTTCATTTCACTCACATTAACACAACCCGTACAATTAACATTTTCCCGCGGACGTCCCATAAGACTACGTGTGGTTTTTCTCGACATTTGTCCCGATGCTCTGACGTCATCATTCTGCATTACGGCCCGTACATCTAGAAGGCATTGATTCAACTCATTCAAGGAAGCCTACTACATTCAGGCAGCCAAAGGTGAAGCATTGACATTTGACAAATTACGTGAACAATTAATTTTGATCGAAACGCAACGTGCCTCAACAGTGGAGTCACACGATGCAGGTGACGCGTTAATTGCGAAATCGAAAATCGAAAACAAACGGTCAAAACATGAATTGCGTTGCTATTATTGCAAAAAATTTGGTCATTTCAAACGGGACTGTACCAAACTGAAACGTGATGAAAAGCGCAACGAAACGAAAAATTCTACTGCAAACGTGTCGTATGGTAGCTAGTCACGTATGCAAAACAATTTGTAGACGAAAAGAAATATGATGCGCTGTTGCAGACAGTAAACAAACACCTGCAACAAGCGCATCCTAATCCACGAAACGACATGGGAACGTCGCGAGATAGACATTCCCATTGTAGTCAGCATATTTAGAAATGCATTATGTTTTGATTCTCTAATAGTCAGCAAATCTAGGATGGATAAATAGTTTTGCATGCGTGGCCGCGAGACAGTCAGTTGCAATCAGGTACAAGTGTCCGGTCTGTTAATTAAATAAAATATAATTCGTGAAAATAAGAATTTTGTGTAACAGTTCAAATAAGTAATTCGAAATAAAGTTTTTTTTAAACCGAACAACACTCGGCTACATTATTGGCGCAGTCGGCTAAAAACAGTTCGCGACTTCGAAAAACCGCAAAGGAAATTCGAGATAAAGTGAATAATAAAAAATAATACTAATTCTTTGGAAAGCCGCAAAAGGTACCCAAAGTTTTAACAATTAGAATTTGGAAAGCCGCAAAGGTTCCCAATATTCTTAACAATAAATAATAATTCTTTGGAAAACCGCAAAAGGTACCTAAAGATATAACAATTAGAATTTGGAAAGCCGCAAAGGTTCCAAAATTCCTAACATAAATAATATTACTTTGGAAAGCCGCAAAGGACACCAGAGTAATTATAACAAAAACCAGTGACATAACTAATAATAAAGATCAGAGAAACCAGTCGTTTTTACGATAAGCCTCTTTTAAGGTTTCTTAAACACCCATGGCTGAGGCTGGTATGGGATCTGATTCGGTTAATTACTACAATTAAAAAAAAAATTTTAATAAATAAACTTGTGAAGTTTTGAACAGTGTGTGAACAGATCAGAACAGTGTGTGAACAGATCAGAACAGTGTGTGAACAAATCAGAACAGTGTGTGAACAGTGTGAAACAGTGAACTGAAAAAAAAAACAGAAAAAGAACAAGTGGCAGAAACTCTTTCAACCAGATATATATACACACACACAGTAAGTTATTTTTATTTTCTATTTAAAACCTGGACCGAAAGGAAAGACGAAACCTTTATTATACCCTTAATCGAAAAAACCTAACCATGGAAGTGCAAATACAAGCATTGCAAGAGCAATTGCTAAAGCGGGAAAGTCAATTAGAACAATTGGCCTCCGCATTAGAAGAAATCACTCTTCACCAATCCTCAGGAGACAGAGGGAAAATCCTGAAGGAAATTAGATATATGACAAATTTCACGGGACAGGGCGATGTTAGCGTTGTTGGCTTTATCAACAACATCGAAAATTACCTGAACGGGATAACAGACGAAATTACAAAAAGGTCGGCAATAAGGACGATCTACTACGAGAAAATCCTGGGGGAAGCAAAAAACGTTATAATCAACATTCCACAGCCAGACAACTGGGAGCTTATAAAGGCGTACCTGAAACTTCATTTCAGACCAAAAACACAGCCTGGAGAGATCTATCGGAGAATATCAACTTTACGAGTCAACACAGTGGCCGAACTAATCGAGGAAGTACAAAAAATTAAGCTTAAAGCGGATGAGGAATAGATTTAAGATAATGATAATGGAATAGATTTAAGTAATGTAGACTCTTTATTAGTTAATACAATTAAAGAAATTTGTCAAGGGGTTCTTTTAGACAAAATTTACGAAGAAAGAAATATTAATGATGTACTCAATATAATGCAATACAGAAGATACGAAAACCATTGTATTCGACCAGAATATAAAAAACATAAATTAAATGGTCATTTCAAAAATAATTCAAAACTGCAAGACCGACAGAACGAAAGAACAGACAACAACTTTTACAAGAACAAAAACAAACAGAACAGAAATTTGGAAAAAGTGGATAAGAATTATGACCAAGACAATCAACAGCACACGAATTCTCGAAATGCTGGAAACAAAAGTCAGCAGTCGCGAAATTCCAATCGCTACTATAATTCTAACCACTACAAAAATAATAATCGATCAGATCGATATAGACAAAATTCGGGCTATTACAATCACACACAACCAGAACCTATGGAGATCGATAATATTCAATCTTCTAACACCGATGTAAAATCAACAACCGCAGAAATAAATACTGCTCATAATGAATTTTTTATCAACTAGCCTCGGAAAATCTTCCCTTGATCCAAATCACATTAAACAAAGTAAAGTACATAGCACTAATTGACACTGGATCTTCTTTTAGCATAGTAAACGATAACATTACTGGGTTTAAAATAATTGATATCGAACCTCTTAGTTTTAGCACTATCACAGGCAACGACACGGTCCGCTATGAAATGCATACACCGGCTCCAGAAGAATTCAGACTTCATCCAAAAAGTTTGATCCGATGGAAAATAAAATCACTGCCTAACCGAAAATACCAATTTATCTTGGGCGTCGACCTAATGAATAATCTTAATACAAGTATCGATTTAGAAAATAAGACATTATGTATCAACGATCAAATCATTAGATTCTCAAATAGTCTTTATTCTCAAAATAACATCTATACTCTGGAAATAGTAAAAGATAATTTTCTAGAACATCTAAAACTAAATCATCTTAACAAAGAAGAAAACCAAGAAGTAATTAAACTAGTTAATAAATACAAAAACTTATTTTTTAAAGAGGGAGACGTCCTTACAAGCACACCGTCAATTTATCATGAAATAAAGACTACAACCGATCAACAAATCAATTCCAAACTTTATCGTTATCCGCCTAGACTCGATGATGTAGTTAGGAAAGAAATATCGGATATGGAAAGACAGGATATAATACAGAAAAGCAGCTCTGAATATTCGAGTCCAATAATTGTTGTGCCGAAGAAGGGTGACAACTCTGGGACGAAGAAATATAGAATAGTCGTAGATTACAGGAAATTAAACGATGTAACTGTGGATGACAAATTTCCATTACCCAACATCGATTCTGTACTCGACAAACTGGGTAGAGCCCAATATTTTTCCACTATTGACTAAGCCAAGGGCTACTATCAAATTCTTGTCAAAAAAGAAGATAGACCCAAAACAGCCTTTGTCACACCCCACGGTCTGTACGAGTTTCTAAGGATGCCTTTCGGTTTAAAAAATGCGCCAGCGACATTTCAAAGGCTCATGAATGATATCCTTAGAGACTTCATTAACAAGACATGTGTGGTTTATCTCGATGATATCCTAGTTTTCAGCACGTCATTGAAAGAGCATATCAAGGCAATAACTGACATTTTCGAAACGCTTAAATTTCATCGTCTGAAAATCCAAATTGATAAATGCAATTTTTTGCAAAAGGAAACCAATTTCTTAGGGCATGTAATTACAAAACAAGGCTACAAACCAAACCCAGACAAAATTAAAACCATTCAACAAGTTAGTTTACCTAGAACAGAAAAACAAATCAAGATTTTCTTGGATTGACTGGTTTTTACAGAAAGTTTATTCGTGATTACGCTAAAGTTGCACAGCCAATGACAAAGTATCTTAAAAAGAATACTAAAATTAATATAAAGGACCCAACCTATGTAGAATCATTCGAGAAACTTAAACTTTTAATTTGCTCTCCACCTATTCTTCGCTACCCAGATTTCAGTAAAACTTTCCAATTAACTACTGACGCATCTAATTTTGCGATAGGAGCTGTGCTTTCACAAGAAGGACACCCTGTTTGCTATGCGTCTCGCACATTAAATACTCATGAAAGGAACTATGCGGTTACTGACAAAGAATTTCTAGCCATAAAATGGGCGGTGAACTATTTCCGACCATATTTATATGGTAAAAGATTCAAGATCTACACCGATCATCAACCAATTAAGTTTCTACACGCAAAGTATCGTGGAAAAGATATGTCTCCAAGGCACCAGAGATGGCTTCTGCAACTGGGAGAGTATCAATTCGATATAGAATATTTGAAAGGAAAACAGAACAAAGTAGCTGATTTTCTAAGCAGAATCGAATTACCAGAAGAAGATGATAATGCCAGTATGATAGTTAACAAAACTGACTGTAGCTCAAATTCAGATCTAGGAGTCCTGTTTAATGTCGAAGGGGATGATGACGCCTCAATGGTAACAGTTCATTCGGCGGATGAAGAACTTCTTGATCATATTCCTATAAAGGAAGAAATAGTCAACAAATATAGAGCTCAGATTATTTTAACTAACGACAAAACTAAAGATTTCGAAGTAATTCACAAAAAACGAGTAATATATATTGCGGAGTACGAATTCAATAATCTTCATGATATATTCAGAAGATATATAAAAAAGGGAATAACCGGTATTTATTCATATATTTCGGATAGCAAATATAACATTGTACAAGATAAATTACGGGAAATGTACTCAAATGACAAGCAAGTTAAATTTATTAAATGTTCTTTTAGAGCTCAAGATATTGACACAGAAACCGAAGCAGTCAAGCAAATCTCATTCTATCACGTGAGAGAAAGTATGCACTCTGGGATTCAGGAAACTTTCAATGCTATCAAAAATAAAATATATTACCCGAAATTACTTGAACTAATTCAAATTGTAATAAATCAGTGCGAAATCTGTCAGGGCGTAAAGTACGATAGAAATCCAATAAAACCTAAGTTCGAGTATACTGAAACAGCCGATGATATTAACGAAATATTGCAAGTTGATATCTATACCATAATGAAAAATTCATTTCTCACTATAATTGATAAATTTTCCAAATTTGGATCAGCTTATTTTTTACCTGATCGAAATCATATAACACTTATTGAAAAATTCGAAGAACATTTTGCTAGAGTTGGAGTTCCTAAATTAATAGTAGCAGGAAATGAATTCAATGGAACATTAATGAAAGAATTTTTATCAACAGAAAATATAGAGTTGCATCTGACGAAAGCTCATAGTTCTACAGGGATCGCAGATATCGAAAGATTCCACGAAACTCTAGTAGAAAAAGTTAGGATTCTTGCTTACGAAAAGAGCGATTTAATGCCACAAAGATTAATACAGCAAGCAATTCGTAATTATAATGAAAGGTTCCATTCAACGATTAAATACACACCCAGCGAAGTACAATACCATAAAGTAAGTTTCCAAAAAGTGAAAGAAAATTTGGTAAAATCTAAAGAAAAATGGTTGGAAAAAGCAAATAAGAACAGAGAAGAATATATAGAAACCAGATCAACCGGTTTCATAAAGAATTACAAAGCCGTCAGACGAAAGTGGCAGCCTAAATATGTAAAAGCAAAACTCAAGAACGTTCATTTTGCCAATATAAAAAGATCACCAAAATATTTTCAACCGGGAACACCGAAACTAGCAGAAGAATTCCCGGAACTTGCGGAATTCAGTGATGAACAAAATAAAATAATAAATCAATCTTTAGAACTGGGTCCACCAAGTCAACCAATTATAACAAAATTTAATATCGTCATAACAAAAAGTGATATTTGCACTTTATTAGAGGGAAAATGGCTCAACGATAATGTAATTAATTTTTATCTTAATCTCATCATGCAACGTAGTGAAGAAAACTCAACATTATTACCTAAAGTATATGCTATGAATACTTTTTTCATTCCACGACTTCTTGAGGCAGGATATAATGCAGTACGAAGATGGACACGAAACGTAAATATTTTTTCCTATGACATTCTTTTAGTCCCTGTTCATGTAAATAACGCACACTGGTGTTTAGCAGTTATTAACCTCGTGGAAAAAACAATCAAATATAATGATTCATTAGGGCAACCAAATTCAAACGTTTTGAGCAGCTTAGAGCACTACATGAAAGCAGAATCGGTAGATAAATTAAACATTCCATTAGAACCATCGGAATTCATTCAGGAAAATGTCACAAATTTACCCCTTCAAAGCAACGGAAATGATTGCGGTGTATTTAGCTGTGTTTTTGCAGATTATGTTGCTAGAAAACGAAATCTTACATTTACGCAAAAAGATATTCCATATTTCCGACGGAAAATCGTTTTAGAAATTGCGCAAGGAAAGCTTATATTTTAACAATTTAAATAAAAAAGCTTCTATTCAAAAAAAATCTCCAGAAGCCTCTCAAAACAATTCTTATTATTTTTAGATGTTGAACATTATACTTACATTAATATGGACACTTAACTTGGTATTGGGACATCTTAACATTTACGACATACAGGAACAAACAGGATTTGTCGAAATTCAACTCAACGAAGCTGAAATCGTCACGAAATCCAGTATAATCATTCATCAAATTAATATAACTGAAATTCTGAATATTTTAACTAGTTTTCAAGCCAACATTGCTAATTTAGATATGCAACAAAAAGAGTTACTATCCACTGAAATTAAACATATGAAACAAAAAGTAAAAACTCTTATGCCAAAAAACAATAGAAATAAAAGAGGTCTAATAAATCTGATAGGCTCTGCTGAAAAATGGTTATTTGGTACTATGGACGATCAAGACCGACAAGATATAGAGAATCACCTACAGACATTAGACAAAAACACTCACAACTTAATTGCTACAGTTAATCAACAGATACTAATAAACCAAAATTTTAGCAACACATTCAAAAATTTAAACAAAATTATTAAAAATGACAGAGATATTATTATGAGAAACATAAATAGTTTGGAAGGAAAAAATATTGCTAACAATTATTATTATGACCAAATGTTCAAAATTCAAATTTTAAAAGCCAAAATCGAACAAATACAAGACAATGTAGTTTCAGCGAAGTACGGAATACTCCATCCGAACATATTAACGGACGAAGAAATTCAGAAATTTGATATAGATTTAAACAAAATGAAATTAATTAAACTTGGTGTTGCTCAGACAAAAAATGATATGTTGATATTCGCTATGAAAATACCTACAGAATGTGTGAAAGTCAAACTTCGTCTCATATATCCAATTCCAAACATTGAACATAGAGAAATAGACTCTTCCAATGAATTAGTTTTTCAATATAATGATAAAATGTACAAATACGAACCCCTAAAATCGATGAACGAACTAACACAAAGTAAACATTGTATCTACAAAGAAAATTGTAAGTTGATCGTAAATAATGAAACAGAAATATCTGAAATAGACCAAGAAACAATTATTATTAAAAACGCATATAATTTAAATGTAACCCAAAATTGTGACGACCGGAAACTACACATAAATAACAATGTACTTATTCATTTTAACGATTGCGAAATCAAAATTTTGGATCATTATTTTTCTAACAAAAAACAATATTTCAATGAAAGATTTTACTACCCGTCCCCGATAAATTATGAAAATTTCACAAGCAAAATAACATTAGAAGAACTAAGCAATGTAAATATAAAAAATATAAATAAAATCGAAGAACTTCAATATCATAAGAAAATATCAAATGGCATTAATTTAACCCTTCTTATTGTTTTAACAATGTTTATAACTATATATTGCGTAATTTGCATAAAAAACTAAAAACAATGTAAAATAAATAATAAAAATAGAATTCAGGAGAATTCAACTCAAAAGGGGGGAGAAGTCACGTATGCAAAACAATTTGTAGACGAAAAGAAATATGATGCGCTGTTGCAGACAGTAAACAAACACCTGCAACAAGCGCACCCTAATCCACGAAACGACATGGGAACGTCGCGAGATAGACATTCCCATTGTAGTCAGCATATTTAGGAATGCATTATGTTTTGATTCTCTAATAGTCAGCAAATCTAGGATGGATAAATAGTTTTGCATGCGTGGCCGCGAGACAGTCAGCTGCAATCAGGTACAAGTGTCCGGTCTGTTAATTAAATAAAATATAATTCGTGAAAATAAGAATTTTGTGTAACAGTTCAAATAAGTAATTCGAAATAAAGTTTTTTTTAAACCGAACAACACTCGGCTACATTATTAGCTGTCTCCTTCTAGCCAATGATAGTAAATGCTTATCAGCAAAATGCAGCTCTTACTCATGGATCGCTGATAGCGGCGCGACGCATCATATGATTTTCGACCGTTCAAGTTTCATTGCAATGGAACATATTGAAGAAGGAAATATGCCAGTGACAGTGGGAAACAATGAAATTATTTATGCTCACGGTCGTGGAAATGTTGAAGTTACCTCACAGTCAGGTGGACCAGTTACATTAGCAGATGTGCTTTATGTACCAAAGCTTGGGCGAAACTTGCTCTCACTTGGGGCTGTGACGACAAAGCAAGCAGACGTTAAGTTCGTTGGAAACGAGCTTCACATTGAACGCCATGGAAAACGAATCGCCACTGGATATCGACTTCCAAACAACTTGTATGAGATGGACTTTATGAAAATAAGCGGTAGCGCAAACTTCAGCGCACATGAAGCGACACTTCAAACTTGGCATAAACGCTTAGGACATGTTAATTACGGGTCGGTGCGGCAATTAGCAGCCAGTTCCGCTGTTAATGGTATGAAAGTGACAAAGTCATCGATCGGTGGAAGCAACGATTGTTTTTGTGAGACTTGTGTTTTTGCGAAGCAGTGCCGTCAGCCGTTCAGTGAGAACATAAGTCGTGCAAAAATACCTGGAGAGATGGTACATTTTGATATTTGTGGCCCGATGTCAGTGGAGTCGTTCGGAGGTGCAAAATTGATGGCAGTGTTTGTTGATGATCATTCAGGGATGTTGTTTACAAAGCCAATTAAGTCTAAAGCGCATATTATAATTGCCATGCAGGAGGTGCTCGCCGAGTTCAAAGCAGCTGGCCATGTAGTGAGGCGAACGCGATCTGACAATGCACTGGAATTTCGGGGAAATGACATGAGCAGACTCATGCGACAGCACTCAATAGTCCAGGAGTATTCGGCTCCATACACGCCAGAGCAGAATGGGCGTGTGGAGCGCCAAAATCGCACCATATGTGAAATGGCACGAGCCATGTTAATTGGCGCTGATTTACCACGCGGTTTATGGGCAGAAGCTGTAACAACAGCAACAAAAATTAGGAACATGATTCCACTAAAGCGTCTTGACGGAAACACACCACATGAAGTATTTTTTGGTTCAAAGCCGGATATAAGCAATCTTCGCATTTATGGAAGCAAGGCGTACACTCTCTTAAATGAATCGAAAAGATCGAAGTTTGATCGGAAATCAGAGTTAATGCAGCTTGTAGGCTACGAATAAAAAGCGTATCGTTTATGGAAACCGGGAACTCGTCGTGTTATTGTCAGTCGTAATGTAGTAATACATGAGTCAGAACCAAAACAAGTGGTGCGAGTAGCCACACCAGATTATACTTTTGACTTGTTGAAAGATGTTTGCAATGCGAAGCCTGATGTTACAGTTACTAAGTGCGATGATGATTCAGTTGGGGTTGACAGTGAAGATAAACGGCAGACGTTGAAAAATTATAATAGTAATTCAGTTGCCAAACGAACTCGGAGCCAAGCTAAGAACATGGTGAATAGCAACTCAAGTGATACTCAGGTGAAATCAAATTCAATAAACGATGTCCAAATATGTGGAAACGCTTTTATTGCTAATATAGTGCTACCGACCACCGTTGATGAAGCGATTTCTTCGAAAGATGTGAAACAGTGGAAGGCAGCAATGGCGGAGGAATTAGATTCGTTACGGCGCAACAATACTTGGATTTTGGTACATAAACCAGCAGATCGAAAACCAATTAAAAACAAATGGGTTTTCTGTATAAAGATGAAACCTGACGGTAAAATAGAACGATACAAGGCGCGGTTGGTAGTAAAGGGATGCGCACAGAAATCTGGAATAGACTATAATGAAACATTTTCACCAGTTGCGAGATTTGACTCTGTTCGCACGTTATTAGCAATCGCAGCATCTAAGGATTTTGAGATTTACCAGTTTGACATTAAAACTGCATTTTTGTACGGTGATCTTCATGAAACCATCTATATGGAACAACCCGATGGTTTCAATGATGGCAGTGGACGCGTATGTCAACTTAAAAAAATCCTTTACGGTTTGAAGCAAGCCCCGCGGCAGTGGCACGATAAATTTGATAAATTTATGAAACAATTCGGTCTGCAGCCAACAAATGCGGATTCATGTGTTTATTGTGCGGAAGGTGGTGAACTGTTAGTCGCACTCTACGTTGATGATGGGCTAGTAGTAGGTAAATCAAAGCAGAAAATCAACAGTTTACTCGATGCAATACGCGAGAATTTTGACAAAAAAAGTGTAGAAGCAAACTGCTATTTGGGAATTCAAATCTTTCGCTCCCGCAAAGATAGAACTATTCGTCTAACTCAGGAAACGTATGCAAAGTCTGTGCTTGATAAATATAACATGACAGCGTGTAATCCAGTATCAACTCCGGCACAGCCAAAGGTTAGGTTCAAAGCAAATACGGACCATGAAGTGGTAAATGTGCCATATCGGGAGCTTGTGGGTAGTTTGATGTATTTGGCAGTTGCCACTCGCCCTGATCTAGCATTCATAGTTTCTCAACTTTCAAAATTTTTGGATGCTCCAACGGAAGAGCACTGGAGTGCAGGCAAGCGTGTGTTAAAGTATCTTGCTGGTACTGTAACCACCGGCATCGTTTATGGAAGCAACAATGCGAACACCTTGGCAGCATATTCAGATGCGGATTGGGCAAATTGTCCTGAAGATCGAAAAAGTGTTAGCGGTGTTGTTCTCACTCTGAATGGCGGTCCAGTTTTGTGGTCGTCACGAAAGCAAGGCGTGGTATCGACATCTACAACAGATGCAGAGTTTGTGGCAGCTCATGATGCGGCGAAGGAAGTGGTTTGGATGTGACGTCTTTTGGAGGAAATATGTTGTGTTCAATTGGAAACAACCAAGTTGTATTGTGACAATTCGGCAGCAGAAAAACTTATCAACAATGCAATTTTTCATCGTAGAACCAAGCACATAGATGTCAAATACCATTATGTGCGCGAACAGGCCCTGAAAAATATAATTGAAGTTAGGCATATTCCAACTTCAGAACAGCTTGCGGATATTTTTACGAAACCACTCACAAAAAATAAATTTGTATTAAATAAATATAAATTTGGAATCCGTTAATTTTGTAAGCAAATTCGCGAGTGGAAGTGTTGGAATGTGCGCTCTTTTGCTGAAACTCTTTGTTTGTTCTTTGCGCTCTTTGCTTAAACTCTTTGCTTAAACTCTTTGCTCATATACCTATATATTCAATGCTGAAATCTCTTTAAGTCAGTTGATCTTGAGCCTTTAATACTGATGTTTAATAAAGCACTCGTTTGAATTAAACCGGCGTTTTTTCTTTCTCAACTTGTAACCTGCGCAACAATAATTTAAACGCAGATTGTTAGTATAATGCTCATAATTATCATTTATTCACATTATTTTTATTTCTACATATTTTTAATATCTTAACAATCAAAAATGAAAAAAGTAACTTAAAACAATGCCACAGCTTATTTCGACCAGTTCACAAATTGATTATTTAAATTCAATTTGAAGGCACAAAGTAACAAATTCAATATTTAGTGTGACCCCCCTTCTGACCAACGACCATTGCTAGTCTCTTAGGCATCGAATCGACCAGTTTTTGTGTAATGTTTGGGGTAATTTTGGCCCATTCTTCGAATAATGCAGTTTTGAGGTCAGTTTTCCTCGAAATTTTCCGTTTTCGGATATTTGTGTCCAAAATGGCCCACAAATTTTCAATGACGGTTAAGTCGGGCGTCTGTGCCGGTGGTTGTATAATATGCGGACAGTTCCAAATCAGCCATGCTTGTACAATACACAATTTATGTGTCGGGTCATTATCTTGGTAGAATTGGAAGTCATCGCGAATGCCCTGGTTTTGTGCACTTTCAAGTAAGTTTGATTTCAAAATTTGAAGGTATTGCGACTTATCCATTGTTGTCTCAATGAATTGTGGATTGCCAACTCCCGTTGTAGACAAACAGGCCCAAACCATGACGCTACCACCTCCGCGTTTGACTGTGGCTTTTAAAATTTTTGCTTGCAGCCCTGTGTTTGGATTTGGCCAAACATGTGTGGCCCCGTCAGAGCCAAAAATATTAAACTTAGATCGTTGGCAAATATAACCGTATTCCAAAATCCTTGTTCAAATGTTTCTTGGCAAATTTTCAACGACACATTTATTCTTGGCGTTAATAAACGGCTTCTTGCGTGCTATTCTTTCGTTAAAAACATGTCGCAGAACATGGCAAATAGTTTTCGGGTGGCATGACTTACCCAACTCATTTTCCACTTCATTGGCGATTTTTCGAACCGATGATCTCAGATTCTCCCGTATTTTTCGGACAACATGGAGCTTATCAGTTGTGTTGAAAATCTTGTTGGGGGCCTTCCTACCCTTATCGTGCGTCATATTTTCGTGGATGCATCTGTTTATGATGCCCTGCCTTGTACCGCAACTCAGTCCAACCATCTCACCAATTTTTCTGCATGAATAGCCAGTTTCGAAATGACTGAGAACAAGTTCTCGCTGTTGAATTGTCGTACGTGGTCCCGTTTCTCAAAATTTTACGTTTCGACACAATGTTCTTGAAAAAACCAGCAAGACTGATCTTGATCACGTTACAAATATAATGATCAACACACAGAAAGAGAAATAACCGTTGCATTCCAGCATAACGGTTCATTGCACAGCAGCAAAGAATTTGGTCGAAATAAGCTGCGTCAATGTTTTTGATTGCGTTTTCCATTTTTATTTGTTTAAAAATATTTAAAAAAATTTGGAAATATAAATAAAGTCAAATCCGATTAGTTTAAATATTTAAATAATCTTGATATCCTCTTCAGTTTAGTTTTGATAGGCACTTAAAGTATTTTCTACGTGCTGGTCGGAATAAGCTGTGAGCCACTGTATGTGTATGTATGTGTACAATTACTGATGTCCGCCCAAAACTCATAATATATGCGTTTTTTCGCACTTCAAATCCAATCAGATCAGAATTACCCAGTTGGCAGAAAAACCATTCACACCAGGAAGCTTGCTGCATTCAAAGAAGTTACTTCGTTCACTGAATGGGATAAATAAGCCGATTGAATAATTAATTTTCTAAGTGTATAAATTTTGTGAGCAAGAAGCTTTTATCTTCTGAGATTACCAAGCGAAAAATGTTGTTCTTTCAATAGTTTTCGTGCTTAACTTGTATTTCATTTGGGTTGGAAAATTAACTTTAGTAAGCCCCTTGGAAACAAGCGAACACTCTCTAATTGTCTTACATAAAAATGAATTCTTTCAATCATTTGGCTCCTTTTACTGGCAATAAACATCTAAATGTGTCTTCCACTGTGTGCATTAACAAGAAGCTAACAATAAACTGTCGTTATGGTCACACATAAATGCTCTTGACTTATCTAGGAACTGCCGTCCTGTTTAAGGATTTAATTGAGCCTATTAGGGTTTTAGTGGTGAATTGAGAATGGTCAGGACAGGCACATGACTACCTTTGTTGCTATGACGAATCGTGTTTGATAGCTCGGGCGAAGTTTTACGAATGATGGCATGGCATGCCAATCACCTTCACCAGGAAATATTGTGTTCCATTCCACAGCATTCTATAGTATTTCCGTTTTGCCAAGGGCATGCGCCAAGACTCTCTTCATATTTCCCTTATTGACATAACCCCTTACATTCCGTCACAGTGGGAAAAAAAAATGTTACACTTTTTATGGGTTTTTTGGTCTTGAAATTTGTATCCCTGGCAATAATAAATCTTACTTTAGGGGAACCTAAACAGATATTGTGTCATTAAGATTGATTTGTTGCGGAAAAATAGTGGGAATTCGTTGTTTTGTAATTTTAAATGAGTTAATTGCGGTCACTTGCATTTTCTTATAATCAATATGTTATTATAGAATTGAATAAAGTAAACATTCAGTCAAAGGTGATTTGATATATTTTTAACTAACAAGTTGTAGTACTTTGAAAATCAAACTATTTTCAATCATTGTAATAGCCTCAACTCATAAAAGAGTGGTTATTATATTTCTAATCGATCAATAGTAAGAAAGCAAGTTTTTTGGTATTTCCAAGCAGTAAATCGCTGATGAAACGGTCATTATTTTGAAGAAATAAAGCGAGTTTTTGATTCCTTTTGAAAGACTCTGAAACAGGCTGAAAAAAGAAAAACTTACGAGTCAGCTATGAATATCATCTTCACAGTTGAACGAAGATACTCTTTAGTTGAAGCTCGTATGACTGGCAGCTCCTCAAAGACATTGTTATTGGTTTGGCTATAAATATCTTAGGTCCAGTAGGAAAAACGGTGAAAAGGCCTGGTTTGACAATAACTGAAAGCTAGCTATAGTGCGTTAGAATGCTGCGTGCAAAGCCTTGCAGTTGTAATTAATTTTAAAATTCTATGAAATTACTGAGTTAACACAATATACAGCTGTATATATGTATGAGCAAAATTTTTTTTTTTAAATATTCAAAATTTTTCTTCTTCCGCACAAAAAATTGATGATTGCAATCCGTCGCAACCAGTCCTCCTCATTTCTTCCCCTCCCTCCTTTTCAAAAACTTGAATTTAGTTGAGCCGCATTAAAGCCGACACTGTCATTTCTACTTCGAGTCAAAAGTGGCGTTCGAACAACATATCAGTCGCATACATACATACATGCATTTTACATTAGCTACTTTCTTGCTACACTATTGATCTGAGGTGAGTTTTGGGCAGCTCGACTGTCAAATAGCAAGCATCAAAAGGCAACTATCTCATGCCTTTAGACAGATCTACCAGCCAAAATAACAGCTGTAGGAAAGCAGAAATGTTGAATACACTACACAACCGATGGAAGGTAAGGTGAATCTACTTTGTGAATTTTCTTTAAAATCCAATGACCACCGTTTCATCAGATATCAATTCAGTTGAAAATCCCCCAAAATGTGTGGCCATATTCTGTCTTCCCTTATTTTTACTTACCCCATTTAGGGGATAAATACTCCAACCTGGCAGCTCTGGAGATACTAAAGGTAGTCAAAGTATTTTAATAAAATGTCTTGCTTTGATAAATTGATCCTTATGAGGACTCTGATCATTACTAAATTTGCAGAGCATATTGATGTTTACTAAAAGTAGACATGCATAATTATTGATGAATGTGTGAGCAACCCTGTTGCAAAGGAAAGAAGATGAAAAAAAATCTTTGCAAACATGAAGTCCCAGTAAAATGTTCGCTCTCCAGAGAAAAAAGGAAACGATACATGAGCTTAATGCTTTGTTCACCTGGGGAATCCGTCAAGAAAGTTTACAATATCTAAGCTCTTGTGTTCGCAAAAACTCACAACTGTGTCATCAATGTGAAATTCTTAGGATGCATTGCTCTTAAGTGAGGACAAGTTTGATAGAAGTTTGATGAATTCATTTAAAGCAAATACATCTTGAAAAAACACAACGGAGTCATCAGTTGAATCGGGGGAATAACATGTAGTATATGAATATATGCACGTCCCGTAACTATTTCGGCTGATGAAAGCCTGAACTCAAACTCCTCGCAGTGGTTGCGGGCAACCTTTCTTTCAGAAAAGGTTTGCAAATATTTTCAGTGAGGTTGGCGAGAGATCGGTTATCTTTCCCGTAAAATGCTTTCCAAAGCCTAAATCCCGAAGACTCGGAGCCAGACTGATACCGCAACGACAACTACGCGAACGAAAACGGCTAAACGATTTGAAAATTTGCTCATGGAACGTTAGATTGCTCTACAGAGCTCGAGTTGTTCAGCAGCTAGCCGATACATTGTCTCAATTTAAGATTGATATAACAACAATGCAAGAGATCATATGGACGGACAATGGTGTTTTACAAAAGGAAAAATATGACTTATAATGCTACCAGCATCCGAAACACCATGTGCTCGAGGTACGCTTCCTCGTCAGCAAAAAACTGGTCTACCCTTTAATGCTATCAATGAAAGGCTATGAACCCTTCGCGGGTAAAAGGCTATGCACCCTTGCTGACAACAGATTCATAGACGTTCACGCACCTACGATGGATGTGCTGACGACGAAAAGAATCATATTATAAACAGGTCCAGCGGATCCTCAATGACTGCCCAAGGCATGATGTAAAAATCATATTTAGAGATTTTAACGCCAAAATAGGTCAGGAGCCGGTATTCAGGCATTACGCAGGCACCCAGAGTTTGCATGAGAGCACTAATGACAATGAACTTCGAGGCACAGAGCTAGGAGGATCGAAGAACTTGGCCCTTGCGAGAACCAGGCTAACGCGGTAAGATATCCATAAGGGCACCTGGATAATACCTGATGAAGCCTCTCGTAACCAGATAGACCACGTTTTGAAAGATCGCCGCAACTACTTGAGCCAGATGATGGTACGAACGTATCGTGGTGCCAACTTAGACTCAGACCACAATCTTGTTGGTATGATTCTTCGAGCGCGAATTGCTTTGCATAGAAGGATTGCATCTGCGAACCATGCTCGAATCAGCACGGCTGCCTTAGGCTGTGGTTACGAATCAAGCGAGTAGACGGTTGTGGCGAGTGAGAGTGTACAAGAGGGTTTTTAAATGTACGCGAAGTAATGATAGTGGCTATGAAACACAAGTTTCAACAAGCGCGTGTATGAGTGCATTTATAAACCCTCTTGTACACTCTCACTCGCCACAATCGTCTACTCGCTTGATTCGTAACCACAGCCTTACACCTTTGGTCTTGTGTTAGGACTCGCTCACGAAGAGCTCGATGGAGGGAGATTAAATCATGGGGCCAGGATACTGGGCGTAGATGAGAAGTGCCTCAAAGGAGGGGTAAAGGTTTTTAGCGTTTCACTTTTTTACGATTTTTATTTTTAGAAATATAGATAAAGTATACATATGTATTTAAACCTTTTGTGCATTATTGAATATAATTTCAATAACATTGTGTAAATTTTTTATGCAAAAATATTGACAAACAAACCGGTGACAAACGTTTTTCAAGAACGTTTTTGGAAAAAGATGATTTGCTGTGTTCATTGTATCTCAGCTAAAAATTATCGGAAAATTTTACAAGTAGAAAATGTGTGCCAAGCTTGAAATGAATCGGTAATGTGGTCAACACGGACTTTTAAAATGTTGTTTTGAGAAAATGACTACTATACTCCAAGCTGCCGGAGCTACAATTAGGGACTCGATGAAAGTACTGATATTAGTACGGTATCGATACTTTCGTTTGATACCAAGTAAAATTTTACTTGAATCGAAACTGTTCGATATTTTACTCATATCAATACTTTGATGGTGGTATCGTATCGACATGTGACTGAAAAAATTTCACATGGAAACCAACCCATCTTTCCAAACTGAGCTACGCCGCTACGACTACGCGACAGTAACAGCTATAAAATTGTATTATGGAATGTATTTCCACCCACTTCTTCGAACCAGCCAAATGTGTTGTGCAGTGCTATTTTATTTCCACGATATCGCGATATATATATCTCTGTAATCTGTTTTCTCTGTATTATTAAATTTGTATACTGTGAATATACATGGAAAGACTAGAAAATATGAAATTGTTTTTAATAGAAACCTTTTAGTAATGTTCAACAAATTAAATATTTAATCACGCAATATTATGTATATATATTAATTTTAAATTTATATACCTAAATGATTAGGTATGAAAAGTCAAAGAGTAGGAGCAGTTCTATTCTCTGTATTATTAAATTTGTGTACTGTGAATATACATGTAAAGGCTAAAAAAATATGAAGTTGTTTTTAATATAAACCTTTTACAGCAAAATAAATGTTCTTCGAAAAATTTCACCTTTACATTGCTAATCGCAAAACCCTCCACTCATTTCAAATGGAGTAGTGATATTCAGTGGAGCAGATGAAGCATACGTTTCGATTGAATGTTGTCTTTTTCAAATGACTTTAATTTTATCTGGAAGATGTAAGCCATTAAGTTTTGTTCGCATTCATCCCCGAACGTTCACTCTAAATGTTTTAGCCAGATGAGTGCGGCGGCCATTCCACAATTTTGGTGGATTGCCCTCGTAACACTTTGACTACTGTTGCATTATAAATAGGTGCATTACCTTTTTGGAAAGTTATAGAAATAGTGTGGTTCTCATTTCTAATTTTTCCAGCAAGCCTTTCATTGCCACCAAGTCAATGATCCCTTTACAAGATATTGCACCCCATACTATAATACTCCCTTTTCTTGCGTGGTGCCCGTGTAGTTTTCTGCCCGGTTGGTGTTCTTAAAGACTTTGAACCTCTCCGTCGTGGAAACTATCGCTGAATTCCAAACCGGGTCCCGCCCAATCAAATAGATCCTGCCAGATTAAAGATCATCGTTAACTTCTCTATTACCAAAATTTTATGCAAATTGGGCTTGGCTCTATCATTGATAGTAAAATATATATAACATTTTTCGTTTCTCCATACTTTATGGGTTACTTACCTTGTATTCTTTTTTTAGTATACGCATTCAAAAACAATAAAAAAAATACTTAAAAAAGAATGTATTTATAAACATTTGCACATTGTTTCCAATAAACAAAATTACTACACAAGATCCCTCGCATAAACAAGAACGCACGAGCCAAAATCAATTTTCTATGAGCACAACGAAACTTGAAAATTAAAACGAAACTGAAAGACCCTTCACACCAGTTATTTATAAAAAAATAAATTGATCAGCAAAAGATATAGCAAGTTCACTAATTCAAAAATATGGCCCACATTACAGTATAAAATAGCACTGGGGCGTCTCTTTGTATAAAATCTCAGCAAGTTGCTTTTAAAACACATATTTGATCTTTTAAGCAAAACACTCTGAACCGAGTAAATCATAAACATTCTTGCTTAATTATTAGTATCGACTTTCACATCCTAATGTCCTAATAACAATGTGATTATATTAGTTTCAAGAGTGATTTATTTGTATGTAAAAAGGCACATTTTTGACGTGAGAGTGCAACAATCCTCGTGAACAATATTTGGTCTTCTGTAAATATCCTGTTTTTTATCATGGCTTATCCCCCATTCAAAATTAGCTTTTATCTACTTTAATTAAGTTAAATAAATTTATTATTTTGACGTTTATAATCCCACTCAAGGAATGCTGTTTGCTTGCTCCCATCTTGAGCGAGCAAACAAAACAAAATCTGATGGAATAGTTGCGATTAGCTCCGCACGTCGGCTGAGTTGCGCTTTTGAGCCTCCATTTTCTTCATAAACTGTTGTTCTTCGGCCTCTGACCTATTTCCTTTGCTGGCTGATATCACTTTTTGCAGAATAGTTCTTTCATCGGTTGCCATATTTTTGGCGTCGCTGTGAGAACGGAGTTAATGAGTAATGGAAATGGATAATCAAATGAAGCAAACGTACCCACACATGTACAAGTGACCTTTTTTCTCACCAATAAATAACCTTCCAAATAAGATCTGAATGTGTCACATAAATTTTGTGTTCTTAATCCCGAGAGAATGCCATTTTCAATGTCGAAATACTCTTACCAACGAATTCTTCCAGTTCATAGGAAATGCAGCATAGTGGCTGTGAGTAAAAAATACAAGTTAATGAATACAAGCCTACCTCCTGATAAATGAAATCTTCGCTCTTCTTCTGGCAGCGAAAATACAGAATAGTATCGCCAACTTCTTTGCCTTCATTCTTGGAAAAAAGCCTTTCTTGAACAAAGCCACGGAACGGCAACAGACCAGTTCCTCTATATCATTATAATTGGAATCTTTGGCTTCGTTGGAAGTCTAAACTGACTCTTGCGAATGAAAATAGGCATATTAAGTATCATATGATACTTACTCATATCAGTAATGTCGCAATGAGTACGGTACTTATATAAGTATAAGTAAAAGTATCGATACTTTCTTTCGATATCGTGTCCCTAGCTACAATCATAGAGGAGATAGGACTAAGTATTCAATAGCTTTGTGACTTTTGCTCTGATTGATCTCAAATTTCGGAACTATATTCTTGAAATGTTTAACTATAAAATAAGATAAATTTTTTTTTCACGGTCGGGACCGATGGAAAACTTTTTTGACGGAGACCAGGACCGGACCCCGATTGTAGCACTGGTGATGGAAAAAATGATCGGGTCCGATGGAAACAACTGTTGATGGAGGCCAAGACCGGACCCCGGTTGTAGTGCCGATGATAATAATTAGTTTCCGTGAGCAGAAGTTTCTGATACTAAAAATTTAGGTAAATTGGGGAAGGATTACCGTTCTTGCCCGATAAAAAATTCCAGTCTTACTTTGGCTCAGTAGACAAAACAAAGGATTTATATACGAGCTGTTTTTTCTCTCTTCAAAGTGAAAATTTTTCAGTTAACTTGTTGATTTGAAGGTTTTCACTCTCAGTGCCTACCGAAGCTACAGGATTGCCAGAACGCTCATAAATTTATAACCTAGTAATATCAACATGTCCTGTAAGTTGTATAATGATTTGATAGCATTATCAAAAGCTATCACCATTCAAAAATTTTCAAATTTTCCCGATTTTTTTTTAGGCACCTAGCGCATACTTAGAATTAAAAATTTCCAAAATTTTATCATTTTCACATTGAAAATACGTTTTAATTTTGCAAACGTATTTTTTTTTCAAAATGATTTGTTGATAGAACTATAGGAATATCATTATAAATATATATAAATATCACTAAAATGGCCGCAGGTACCGAGGTGTTAAAGATAAATAGCATTTGGTGAGACTTGGACCTATTTTACACATATGTACATCATCATCATCATCATCATCGTGGCATCAACAGTTCGTGAAAAAGTCCGGGGCCTTTGATGGCTGCCTGGACTGAATTCCTTTCTCTAGGTCCATATATCTGGTATCGCTACGGACCAGTAGGTCTATGTGTGGCCACGTGCCAGCCAGTACAACCTAACCTAATATCTCTTTAGCCTCATCCTCCTTTTTCTCTCTTTGCTCTTTTCCACAATTGAATAATGTTCTTTACGTTAATAAAAGAATACTTGATTTTGTTCTTACTAACTCTCCTCTGTCGTCTACTCGTTTATATGCTGCTCTGTCAACTTATGATAGTCCTGATCCACACCATCCACCTCTTGCTATATAGCTTTCCTTCACCTCATTCCCTAAAAATAAAAATACCTCTGCGCTACGTTATAGCTTTGCTGAAGCTGACTTCACTTTCATGACCAATGTTATTTATGCTGTTAACTAGTTTGCGTTTTTCAGAGGTCTAAATGTTGATGATGGCTTTCATGCGTTCTATGATTTCTTGTCTATTATTGTTTTCTGTCACACTCCGACTTTTCATGTCCGAAGAAGTATTGATCCGCCTTGGCTAACTGTTGACGTGATACGTGCTCTTAAAACCAAAGGTGTGGCGCGTCGTAGATTTCGAAGCTCTGGCTTAGAGGCTGACTTACTGAAATACAAAAATTTACGCTCGTATGCTAAAAACATGGTTAAAGATGCGATGAGTGCTTATCATGCCCCCATTGAAACCTCTTTATCATACTGTCAGCAGAAACCCTTCTGGTCCTACATCCGTTCCCTTAAAAAGTGTCCCGCTATCCCTTCTCTGGCGCACATTAACGATTTGTCTGTTTCCTTGCCTAAAGAAATATGTGAGCTGTTTGCTCATTTCTTTTCTTCTGCCATCTTTTAACCTAATCCATATTTCCCCGCTAATATTCGCTCCTCTAATGATAATAGTTTTTGTTTGTCTTTAACGAACTCGTTGGAGGTCGAAGGTTTGCTTGCTTACCTAGATAGTAGCGCCAGCTGCGGACCCGACGGCTTACCTAACATATTTGCAAAGTCACTGTCATAATCTTTGTGTGTTCCTTTATCTGTCTTCTTTAACCTAAGTATTTCTTCTTGCACGTTTCCTTCTCCCTGGAAGACCGCAAATATTTTTCCCATCCTTAAAACCGGAAATTCATCCTGTGTCTCCAATTATCGTCCCATATCCCTCCTACCTTGCTTAAGTAAGCTTCTTGAAAGAGTTGTTTACAATAGGGTTTATCCTCTTATTGAACCTCTTCTCGCTTCTGAGCAACATGGTTTCGGCAAGGGTAGGTCAACAGTTTCCAACTTACTTTCGTTCGCCAATACTGTAGCCTCCGCCATCGACCAGCAAAAGCAAGTTGATGTAGCATATACAGACTTTGCCAAGATTTTTTGACTCCGTAAACAACGAAATCCTCCTCTCAAAGCTCGATGGTTTCAATATTTCGAGTCAGCTGCGTTGTTAGTTTTCCTCATGCCTTCGTGGTCGTGCTTGTTTTGTAACGTTTCACTATTATTATTCTTCCCCCTTTTATCCCACTTGAGGTGTTCCGCAAGGGTCGATTGTGGGTCCTCTCTTTTTCCTCCTCTTTATAAATGATCTTCCTCCCCTTTTCAACTCCCCATGTCTCTTGTACGCTGACGATCTGAAAATTCTTAAAGTTATTGAATCGGTGGGTGACTGCTCCCAGCTGCAGGATGACCTGTCTGCTCTGGGTAACTGGTGCTCTGCCAATTGTATTACCCTTAATGTTGCTTAATGTTTCCAGATGTCCTTTACATGTAAATTATCCCACATCACGTTTTCCTATTCTATCCTTGGCTCCTTCCTCAATTCAGTTGATGATTTCATTAACCTTTTCTGTTGTGTTTGACACTAAATTAAAATTTGATGTCCACATTTTGCGTGTAGCATCCAAGGCCTCACACTTGTGTGGCTTCATTTTAGAGCGTCCAGACCTTTTACTGATATTTTCTCTTGTATACGTCTGTACATCTCTTTCGTGCGTAGTGTCCTCGAATATTGTTGTCAAATTTGGTGTCCTCATTACCGTTAGTTAATTGATGCTGTTGAGTCGGTACAACGTTGATTTACTCTTTCACTATTCCTCAAGTTCCGTGTTCCCTACTGTGAGTATAGCATGCGTCTTGCCATCTTTGAGATTCCTACCTTCTTTTCACGCAGAGTGTATTTTGATGAATGTCTCCTTTTCAAAATGATTACTGGTTCTTTTACATATAACCCTAGAGCCCAGTTTTCTGTTCGTGACCCAGTACGTCAGGTCTTCATTTACCTTCAATGTACCTTTTCCTCCACTTTTTAACTTTCCACTTTTGCACTTGCCTAGGCAGCATAACTGTTTGAATATCGGTCCTCTTCCGCCTTCGTTTCGCACTTTTAAAAATAAGTTAAGAGAATGTGTTTTATCTTATAATGAACTAGTTTTCTGAATTTTTGATTTCTTATTTGTGTTGAATTTCGATTAGATTTCACCGCCTTTTTGTATTTTGTTTGGTTTTAATTTATAGTCTCTTTCCGTTTACTTTTTTTACATATATAAGTTTGCCCCTTGTCTAGCCTTTAATTGGTTCTGTATCTGTTGATTTAAGTTTAGATATACATATATATATATACATATATATATATACATATATATATATATATATATATATATATATATATATATATATATATATATATATATATATATATATATATATATATATATATATATATATATATATATATATATATATATATATATATATATATATATATATATAAAGTGCATTCTTTGTGAAAGGGATTCCTTATTCTGTTGACCAGGAATGGCTGGGAAAGATTCTCGAAGCTAATTTTCATATAAACGACTGCGAAGTGAAATTTTTATCCCAGCGTAAACATATATCTTCAAGACGGTGTAAGGTCTTCGTCCCATCAAAATATGCCTGGCTTTTTACTTGCTTGAGTGGAAACAACAGCTCCATCAATTGAAAAGGAATGACTTTCAGCCCCTGGAGATACATCACCGACAAAACTAGGTATAAGAAAAAAACAAAAAATTGTAAGAAAAAATTGTATCTCTAGTCACACCTTTACCCAATTTCCTTTCACCCATAAAACTCGCTCATCACGTACTCAGTCCCAATTTTCAGTGACAACAGATAATTCTTCCTTATCTTACTGTTCCAATGCTTTTACTCATAATAATAATAATGCACTGATACCCCCAGCAGTTAACACGGCATCTTCTCCCTCAAGCAGGTGTACCAACGTTGTTAATAAACACTCCTCCAAGGTTTCCAGTCAGGCCGCCGTAAACTTAGCTCTTCCTATGAACAATATAAATTATTCTTCTAATGGTAGTAATATGACATCTGAATCTCTTCGAAGATCAGTCAACCCTGTCAGGCATTTTTCCTAACCGATCTCAAAAAAGCCTCAAACTTTTTTACCACAATTGTGGTGGTATGAGAGGCAAACTAAGTAAATTATACCTTCACGCCAAATCGTGCCATTTTAATTTACTCGCCAACACCGAAACTTGGCTTAATGCCTCTCATAAGAATGAGGAGATTCTTGATAGTAGTTGGACTATTTACAGAAGCGACCGCGATTATTGTTCTTCGGGTCAGTCGCGAGGAGGTGGTGTCTTACTTGCTGTTAGCAACACACTTTCAAGTGAGCTTGTAGATACCACCCCAAATGTTTTCTTGCAATGTATAATTTTTCGGATCTCCACTATTTACAACTCAATTTACATCACTGTTGTCTAGATCCCCCCTAGATCTGACGAATCCATCTACAGCAATTTTTGTGACACAATATCTTAATTGGCGACATCACTTAGCGAAAAAGATAAAATAATAGTTTTGGGTGATTTCAATCGTCCGAATCTTTGCTTTGTTCCGGATAAAAATGACTCTTACCTTCTCCCCGTAAACCTTGTAGACACCAACGATTTCAATCTTGCGAGTGCCTTTTATGGTAATGATTTGCAGCAGGTTTCCCAAACTCCTAACCAAAATGGTTATTGGTTAGATCTTGTTTTCATAAATGCTTATGACGAAGTAGTGGTTAGTCCAACTAGTGACGCAGAGCATCTTTTTTGCAACAGTTTACACCATACAGTACTGTCAGTCGAACTTTCCACTCCGGATTCCACCTGCTTAAAAAACTTACAATAACTCAATTGTATTTGACTTCCGTAATGCTGATTATGAAAGCATTAAACATGTTCTTGATACTACTGATTGGTCGACTACTCTTTCAACACAAGATCTCGAGACAGCCATTTCCTCTTTTTACAATAAAATATTTGACGCCGGTGAAAGATATGTTCCAAAGATAAAAAAAGAAGAATAAATTGTCTGAGCCATGGCTTGATAGGGACCTTAGGCATGTGCAAAATCGTAGGAACGAACTTTATAAGCATATAAAAGAAAATACCGATGTTAGTCCTGCTATTCAGGAAGAATATAATGAAGTTGCTAAGCAATTTTTAGCAAAGTCTCATGAGGCTTATGACACTTACATTAGAACAACCGGCGAAAATATAGTCCGCGACCCGAAAAAATTCTTCGATTTTGTTAATGTGAAGCAAAAAACTACTAGCTATCCATCGTTTATGTTTCTTAATAATATAACGTCTTCCTCTCCTAAAGAGATATGTGACCTATTCGCTGACAGTTCCCAAGAAATTTTTATTGACCAGACCCACCAAACTCACACCTTTCTTCCTCTGATTCAGCTTCAACAGCTTTTGCGAACCATTTAGAAATTTCCCGTGATGAAATACGTACAGCTATTTTGGATCTCGGCTGCAACAAAGGTCATGGGCCTGATCTTCTTCCTCCGACCTTTTTGCGCAAGTGTGTAGAGCAGCTTATAGATTCCTTGCATATTTTCTTTAATAGATCACTTTCGTCGGTAACTTTCCCATTCTGTTTGAAGCTTTCGAATGTCACGCCCATATTTAAAAATGGTGATCGACGCTGTATCCGAAATTAGGGGTATTGCCATTTTGCCTTCGATTCCGAAACTTTTCGAAAAGGTGGTATACGATAAACTTTCTCCGCTTGTTGATTCCCGTTTGAACGGGCAAGAACATGGCTTTAGAAAAGGCCGCTCAACTACCACGAATTTGACAATTCTAATCACTGACCTTCTATGCAAAATGGAAAAAGGATTGACGCAGTCTACATTGACTTCAGGAAGGCGTTTGACAGAGTTGACCATTCTACCTTGATTCTAAAGCTTCAGAAGTTCGGTATTGCTGGGTCTTTACTCAGCTGGCTGACCTTCTACCTTCGCGATCGAACACAATGTGTAAAATTTCAAGGGTTTTTATCGAAAAATTTTATTCCTACTTCTGGTGTACCCCAAGCTAGCCATCTTGGCCCACTTCTTTTTAATATATTTATTTCCGACTTATCTTACGTCCTAGCAGGCATACCTCATCTACTCTATGCAGACGATCTCAAACTTTATCAGACTATTGAATCGAAATCGGATGCCCCATTTCTCCAATCCAAGCTTGATTCACTTGATCAGTGGTGCAATATATCAATAAATGCCAAGTTATTAGTTTTTCCAGGAAATGCACGGTCACACACAATACGTACTTCCTTGGCAATAATATGCTAACCCGAGTTGATAACATTGCTGACCTCGATGTTATCTTAGATGAAAAGCTACGCTTCACCTTACACTTTGATAAAATACTTTCTCGTGCGAACAAACAGCTAGGTTTCATCAAAAGACGTGCCAAAGAATTCCGTAGTCTATGGGTCACAAGATCCTTATACACTTCACTTGTGCGTCCTATTCTTGAATACGCTTGCATCAGCTGGAATCCCGCTTTTGAAACCCACAGTGACAGACTCGAGTCAATACAAAAACAATTTTTAATTTCGCCTTGGGAGAACTGTACAACCCTTATGATTTTAATAGCCTCCCCCCCTTATAAGTTTCGACTGGATCATTTAAACCTATCGACACTAACCTCCAGAAGAATAATGATATCGGCCTGCTTCACATTCGACGTCATTAGAGGCGCTATTAATGTAGAATTCCTGAATAGTAAAATTTGGATAAATATCCCTGTGAGGAACACCAGGTCCAATCGTTTCCTAAAAGAATATTCACATTCAACGACATATGCAGCAAATGAGCCAACAGATAGATGCTGCAGAATATTCAGCAGCACATGTTATTTATATTCCCCTACGATTTCCAAATCATCCTTCAAATCCTCTCTTTTGCATGCCATCCATACCCTTAAACCTTAAGCCATAGCTTATATGTCAATGTTTTCATTTATTGATTGTTATTTATTAATGTATTTGTAAATTTTTTCATTTGTTTGTTACTTATTTAACTTGTTTGTTTTTACTTTTTACTTGACTTTACTTTTCCATTTTATTTTTAATTTGTTATTTTATAACTGATTTTGCACCTTGTTTCGTGAATAAATAAAATAAAATAATATATATATATATATATATATATATATATATATATATATATATATATATATATATATATATATATATATATATATATATATATGTATATATATATGCATATATATATATATATATATATATATATATATATATATATATATATATATATATATGTATATATATATACATATATATATATGCATATATATATATATGTATATATATATATATATATATATATATATATATATATATATATATATATATATATATATATATATATATATATATATATATATATATATATTATACGGCTGGGTGTACACAAATGAGTCGTGCTCTTGAGGTAGCATACCAGTGCACTAGAGGCTGCTTCTGCATTGTATCAGGCTGAATGATATTCAATCGCCCCGGAAATTGCTTGTGCAGTGCTAATTGAATGAGACATCACTGATTAAAGTCGTCGTAAATGATGAGCAGTGATGTTAAAATTTGTTTTTTAATATCATTCGATTTTTATTTACTCATGTATAGAAAGAAGAAGTAAAACAGAAAAATGAACAATTTCAGAGTGGAATACGTAAGAAAATAATGCGCATGTAAATAGTACTGACAAAATGAGAAATTTAAAAGAAAAAATATCAAAAGCATTTACAGTGCAGAAAACTCATATACAAATCCAAGAAATAGATTGTCCTATTTAGCATTTGCTGGTAAGCATGTCCCGAAAAATATCTTTTTGGCGAAACATTTTATAGACGGTTCTTTTACACTAAACACTATAGATGAGAAATAACGATAAACATAAGTAACACGTTCCAGCGTTACATTTTCCAATGAGTAACATGTTCCAGTAACATGTTCTTTTTGGAACGATGTTCTTCCCGTGAGTTATATTGGAACGTGCAACGCGTGTTATTATTCCAATATTACGTTATTCCAATATAACGCACTGTGAATAATACGTTACAGAGCGTTCCAAACTGTCTATGGAGTTTACTCAACGTTGTGTATTTGTGCGTTCCTGTTCAAATCATCGCCAGGGAAGCGAAAAGCTCATAGAACTGAAAATATGAATTTTCCTCTTCCTTCGCCGCAGTGAGCTGGTAAACAAGTACAATAAAGAAGAGGCCAATTACCGAAGTCGCATGCTTTTGAGGCTGCTTATGATTTTTTCAGCGATTCGTTAGGCGTTACTTGTTTTTGATATAAGTAAGGCGTTCCAAAAATAACATGCAGTTTTCAGTAACACGTTCCATTGGGAACATGTTAAAGATTTGGAACTATGTTATTTAACGTGTTACGTTAAATTTATTTAACGTAAAGCATAGTACTGAGTTCGATTTCACGTGAAATTTTCATACAAAATTTCACGTGAAATCTGTTTCGGCGAAAATTTAGCTTGAAAATAAGCAAGAGTGGTACTCTGTTCTTAGCATGAAAAGTTGCTTTGAAGTTGCTTTCGCGTTGAAATTGTAGATCATTTCACGCCAATCATTTCATGCCAATTTAGTTTGTGCAGTTCATTCTTTCGAGCTAAAAAGTGACATTTGGTGTTTCAGTTTGAAAGTTGAATAATGCAAATGTCTTTCCAATAAGAAAATCGATCGAAAATTGAAATTCTTGACATTTTATCGGTCAGAAATGAGCAGTGTCTCTGCTTTTCTCCATTGCCAAAATTTTCGCTCGAAAGAATGACCAGATAATGGAGACATGTCAAAATTTAGCTTGACGATTAACTCAGTACCAGCCTTAACACGTTAACGTAACACGTTAATTTAGCTGGTAATGAAATTTGTTATACAATCATGAGCTATTCTTCAGAAAGGCTTAAATTCACAAATCATATAAGTGCTTCCACCGAATCCAAAGATTTTTTCATTTAATCACTTCAAAATGATGCTGGTATGAACGTTTTTTGATTGTAGCAATTAGAATTGGGTCGTACAATAATTTTCATCTACTAAGTACAACTAGTACGGTCAAAAAATACCTGTTCCAAATAGCTATACCAAAAATACTAGGAAGTATTTTTAGGTACTAGAGTTGGGTCGTACTAGGATTTTCACATACTAGGTATAACGGACGAGTACAAAGAAATACCTGTTCTAAATACCTGTTCCAAAAATACTAGCAAGTATTTTTTGAAATATGTACACATATACATTCAATACATACTATTTGCAGTAGTGTAATGAGACGGTATGATATGCCCTCTCCCACCCTTCAAGCTAGAATGGTGATGGTGCAAGATGACCTTCAAAGGATACCGAGTCATTAGTCCGTGCAGCTTGTCCGTAACTTTCCAATGGTCGGTCATTTATTTCGCAAATCTTTCTTCTATCTACGAGCCCATCTAAAGGAAAACAATCAAATTCAATCAATTTAATTTTATTTTCATTTTATTATTTGCAGAAGACACCTCTTGTATTCGTTCAAATAACCAAAGTCGAAAAATATACAAAGATATGAGCAACTAATCCTGTTGCCAACTATATGAGTTTTCATCGACCGATCTCTGATACCAAACTTTTCCTGGCTAATCTAAAATAGTGGGTAATGGTATCAATGCCAAAAATCCAAAATTACATAAATTTTCAACTTTTTTTACCATTCCCTAAACACCCAAAGCAAATCACTTTAAGTACGAGTACTCAAGTACAACCTTTTTCTAAGCACAATATCATATCAGTAAGTGCTACTTACTCTCAAACATAAAATACTCACAAGTAAGCTAGTATTAAATACTCGCACGTACGAAACACTAACTAGTACGAAATACTGGCACGTACGAAAATACTTGCAAGTACGAAAATAATCGCAAGTACGAAAATACTCGCAAGTAAGAAAATACTTGCAAGTACGGAAATACTAGGAACGAAAGTACTAGCAAGTAAGAAATACTCATGAGTATGGAAGTATGAAACACTTGCAAGTATGAAATACGGGCGCATATTAATATTAAGATTCTATTACATCGCTGTTTGATTGATATGAATCAAATAGAGGAAATTTATTGGGTAAATCCTTGATTACGGGTGTAGTTCACAAAAATATTCCTACCTAGTATTTTTGTATTTCGTACTAAGTACTGGCTGTTTCAAACAAATGCCTGTTCCATATACCTGTTCCAGCATATACGTTTCATCTTTAGTAGGAATGTATAAAGAGTTTGAAATAATAAGCAGAAGATCAAACCTCAGAAATGTGTCAGATGCGTTTCACCTTTTTAGCAGATCGACAGATGTGTTTCACCCATATTATGAGTGTCGAGTCGATGTCGATTATATCGACATCGACTGCATATGGAAAGATATGCTGCTGTGAGTGTCGAGTCGAATATCGACAGTTTTGTCGATTGCAATTTGCTTTGCGACGTTGTTGCAATTTGCTTTGCGACGTAGTTGGATATATGCAAAATGTAAGTTATTTTCTTGGAATATTCAGTCGCTTATAAAATAATTATTAAAGGGTGAAAATAACAAACGCCAAACAATTTGAACGTTTGGTATCTCTACTTGAGAATAACGAAGAGCTCGCAAGAGGATTCGTTGAAGCGTTGAAGGATAGATGGAATAGTTTTGCAGAAGAGCTAAATAGCATGGGTCTACTAGCAAAAGATATAAGTGGCTGGCAGAAGGTTTGTTATTAAGATATCAAAATTCTTAAACTCGTATAACCTCCTCAGGTGTGGATTGATTTCAAATTTAAAATTCACAAAAATATCATAAGAAACAATTGTGAATAACACAAAACTTGTGGTGGACTGAACAAACAGGTTTATTTCTCTCCTCTTGAAGAGTGTGTGGTTAATTTACTGAATTTAAATATTGCGCTTAGTCCCACTGGCTGTGAATTCGGAACACCGCGTGATACGAGTGTGGAGCCTGCATCGTCGATTTAACCTTGTTCCACAAGTAATCAGGCAACCTCAGTTGTAAGCGCGGCACCACCAGGTACCATAGATGCAACTTCTTCAATGGAAAGAACACCTCGAGAAAGTAGATCTTCCAACGCGGAACAACAGGAAAGTAGACTCCAACTACTCGAAAAGCAAACTGAGCTACAGGAAAACATTAATAAAAATGAAATGTCACAGAAACTTTGCATTTAACCAAAAAAATGTATAACCTCAAAAAACACAAGTTAAAATAGCGAGAAAAGTCCTTACAAATACAGCAAAAAACCCTGCAAATTTATGAAGAAGATGCGAGAGATAAAAAAATACATCGTGCGCAAAAATTGGAATTACAAAAAAATGTATGAGCTGCAGCTACAACATTTTAAATTATCCACAGATTTGTTACTAAATACATGAAAACGTTAATTTCTTTAGTACAAATTGAAATGTTTTCTTAGCGTTTAGTAAAAATGCAAATGTTTGTTTACTGTTTATTTAAAAAATAAATATTAGCTGTTACAATTTTTTGCATTGCTATACTAAGTTCTACCGCAAAGATTGCATTATTCGTCATCAACAAAAAAATCAAAACCATTCATTTCACAAACTTTCCAAAAAAAAAATATTGATTGTTTTTAACTGAGAGCATAAAGACATTCGGAGGGGCGATGTCCATTTGAAATAAATTGAAGAGAAACCGACCACTTTTCATGTATCTTCAATGTCAATTCCCCTCTTTGTATCCTTTCTGTCAATATGACAATTAAACTAATGGCAATAGTTTGCAACGCCGGCTACTTGGAGTTTCTTATCACAAGTTAGGAATAAACAAACGATGTGTTTTGCAAAATTTTGTGAATTTCACAAACTTTTTATAAGCGAAAGTGCCTATTTGAGCCCTTTTAAATATTGCCGACATATTGGCGCGAATTTTCTGGTAGCCATTTTAATTGCTGTCAAAAAACACAAAGCAGTAGAGCGCATAAACAGTTTCGGGGCAGAGCGGAAATAAAATGATATAAAAATTTATTCGTATTGCATGCTGTGTGAAATATTGTTTTCCAGATTTCCAGAAAATGAGCAACACATATTCATTTGGACTTCTTCTCTTGGATTTCCTGAGCTGATCATCAAAAATACTTCCCGGGTCTATTCAAATCTTTCGGCCGTGGTATGTAGCAATTGATGATTGACAAGGGAATAAGTGTAATAGTTTCTTGTTTTTCTTACAGCTGCCGTCATAGTACGTTAGTTCTGAGCAAGCGAACAGGGGACCATCTTTAGTGGAATAGAATCTTCGAGTGATGCAGTAAGTAAAGAAAATGTTCAAAACATTCTTCTCTTTAATTATCTTAATTCTATAGATACTTTTCGGCAACAATATTCAAGATGAGATAAACGATGGACAAGAAGAGGGAATCGCGATCTCATTAGGTGCTTAATGCTGATGTTGCGTTCATGATACACTTTTGAAAATTTTAATATTCAACAATATCATTTCAATTAGGCTACGTAAACAGACCAAGTGGCTCCTATTACCGCAGTGCATTTAATCAAGCTGCAGGAAAAAATTGGAAGATACGCTGAAACGAAAAAATAGGATCATCCGAAATTTGCGTAAAAAACAGCGCAGGCAAAAGGCAACAGCTTCTATAGTTGAGTTGTTAGATAATCTTAAGGCCAATAACTGGATTAGCGAAGTAGGTCGAGAACGATTAGATAGCGTGAATATAATATAATAAATATCTTATTACCTAGAAATATATTATCTCCAACCTATCATTGTATTTAGCCTACTTTATAGTATAAGGAAAGTTAAGACTTCTTGGAACTATTAACTGTGAAGACTACTTATTTTTTTCGAAAAATCTTAAATAAAACTTGCCTTTTTCGGAATTTGAAGTTGTTTTTGATTTTGATGATTTTATTCATTGTAGTTGCTTTACACACAATACTCAGTAAAAACTTTCTAGATGTTCTAAAAATGAAAATATTTTATATTATTCAATGTTTTCTCATCACCTACGGCAGTACTCGACACTGCCAAGATTTGAGCCAGCATAAACACATCTAATTTTTAAGCCACTTTCTTATAAAACAATTTTTGTTTGATGGGGGAATAAATATTCAATTAGTATATTCTACAATTTTCATAGTTCGCATGCATTTGTGTTATGTTTTCATTTTCTATCCGGGAAAAACAATTAAAAAGCAACGAATAATCCAGCCTGCTGTAGCTTATTTTTACTCCCTGGTTCGAGAATTCGTACGGTTATAATATGAAAGCTAAAATATATTAAATAACTAAATATATAACAATCATACACTTACGATATTCAAAATTTGAATATTTGAAATTATTCACACATAATATGTCCCCATCAATTTGATAAATTAGGAATTACCTACGCCCCGAAAATTTCAATCTATCATCGGGGTCGCTGGTGATGAGGAAAAATGGCCATGCCTTCGGCCCCTCCGAATGTCTTTATGCTCACAGGTTTTTAAAAAAGTTTCACTTGACAGTTGGCGGATGCTAATAGCCCGTTCACACTACACTCTAAATCAGGCGATTTCGATCAGCTGATCGCTTTAGAGCTAAATCAACTTAAATCTACCTGATTACCCATACATTTTTTTTGGCGTCTGACAGAGTTTAACCAAGTAGATTAATCAAGTACAAATCAGGTACTATTGTGAATTTTTCCCGGCTGAATTGTTCTCAGAGCGAGCTGAATTCCATCCGTGAGAGGCACAGTAGATTTGAATGAAATGTCATTCGAATTTCGATCTAAAATAGCAAAAATTGAACAAAAAAGGAAAATGTGGGTTGTACAAAGTGTAAAAAAAATGTTCTTGCATATTCCTGCATCATTTTCAATAACTTTCACGCAAACAAAAATTGTACACATAAATTCGAATGACATTTCTCTCTCTAAATTTCCTCATTCTAAATCACTTCGGGTAGTGTGAACGCTTACCTGATTAACTTGACAGATTCTAAATCTACCTGATTTAGAAGTGTAGTGTGAACGGCATATAAAATTGCACATAGCACATAGCACTCAATTCAAGCATTTTCCTCGATTTCGATATGGCAGTACTTATAAGTCGTTTCGATTGACTCTCACAATACCAAAACGCCATCGACTCGACAACTTCGTCGATTATCGACTAGCGATCGACTCGACACTCACAATACGGGTGAATGGAAAGAAAAATGACGCGGGTGCACATTTAAACTTTGCATCTAAATCATTTGTTGGTTTTTTTGAATGTACTACTTTTATTACGACAGTAATCCTTTTATTGCAATATTCTTATTTGATATTTTATTTTGCGATTGAAAAATTGTTTTATTGGTTTGAGGTGCATAAAAACGCAATTAAATCTGATGGCTATTTTTTTAAAAACTAAATAAGTGTGAGCCCTCAATGTCATGAGCCACCATTGCTGAGATGATAAAATTTTAATTTTGCCATAAAAATTGTATTGGCGTTACTCAATATGAAATTTACAAAACCTATACTAAGAATTCTATTTTTACTGTTTTCAATGACAATAGCGTACAATGAATGAATCTTTCCAGCCAGATTAGTCAACTGCAACAAGATTGAAGAGAAGGTTCAATGCCAGATCTCTTTGTAATGAAGAGCAACGTGAACTCTCGAGCAACTGTTGGAAATATTCCTGTTGACCTATGAAGATTTCCATAGGTGAGTCCACATCTGCAAAGAGGAGAAGGTTAGCGCGTCAATTTAAAAAACCGTGAGCTGAATGAAAAGACTAGGGAATGCTTGATAAAAGCTAGAATGGATCAAAGTATATATATTTTGGGCATCAAGCGGAAGCTTTACTTTAGTATCAAGAAATGCGTTTAGACGGTAAATGTCTTTGTTAATTTTGATATTCTCGCATTTTATCAAGCAATCGCCCTCAAACCGAACAAGAGCTGCGTACTTCATTGCTGCAGCGTATCCTTGCATAATAGTCGCTGCATATGGACCAGTTATGTGCATTCCCACTATCAGCTCGTCTTTTTCCGTCAGACAAATGATTTTGATGTAACATTCTTTAAATGGTTTTTTAGCCACTCCAAACTCCGTCGGCTTATAGAAGCTGTGATATACTTCTACATTATCTGCGCCATACGTTTCGTTTGCCGCATTTTCGGTAAGCCCGATAAATGCATAGTCAACTACTGGACCTCGGAGAGTACCAACTTTATCGGTAATACTGACCAGACACTGATTTTTGTCTTTAAACAGATACGTTGCCAGATTTTTGGCGATTTGAATGTCGGTTGCACTGCTGTAGGTTCTGTGTTTGAGAACATAGCCAGTGGCAAAAATATTTTTGATGTTAGTTTGGAATTTTTCATTTGTTGGGATTTCTTTTGAGGTTGTCTTTAGGTTTATTTTCTGAAGCTGTAGTGGCCTAAGGCTCTCAATTGCTCTCTCCAAAAAAACAATAAAATCATATTGCTGAGATCCTTTCCATGATTTACTCAGTGCTGTGAAGTGAACATTGATTTTTCCATTTTCCAATTTTTCAATGAGCTTGACAATCGTTTTCAGATTGACTTTGAGTCCTTTGTCGACAAGAGTTTTGAAGTAAATAGACATCATTTGCGAATCGAAATAAGATGATACGCCATTTCGTGTCATCAAAGTTGTGTCCAATCCCATTTGGATAAAAGCTGAGGCTAATTCAACGGCGTCACCTGAAAATGATGCGACCATAGCATGGTATTATACAAATAAACTAATTGGTGATATTAATTATAGTTAATTCGTTCATTAGCAAAAGAATAATTTCTTGTCATGTTTGCTGTAACTATTGCAAAGTTAATTGCTCATTTGCGATAAAACATTTGAATAAAAAACTAATACGATGATTATCGATACTATCTCATGAAATTTGCAAACATAACTACAGAAGTATATAGCAAAAAGTAAACTGTACTTTCGCCTCCATATATCAGTATATTTCCATGTATGCTGTCCAAAGTCATCAAATCTTTCGGCAGCAGTCCGTGGTTCGATCCATTAAAGTCCGGATACTGATAAGTTGCAAGTGGTGATATAACCATATATTCAGTTGTGTAAATAACCTCTTCGTCTTCAAGGTTGGATATTGTGATTGGGTGAGAACTAACGAGCTTGAAGCTACCGCTCAAATAAGCCACTTCGCCTTTGTGGATGAACCCCATGAAACTATCTAAGCAAGATTCCATCGTATGCTTTTTGGCTTCATGCAAGCGTTGCAATGACACTGGTTTCAAAAGAGCATGATTAAAATTCCAGCTGTAATTGACTGCTTCCTAATCAGAAAGTTATTTATAAAACATAAACATCGATTGCAGTAGTTTACCTCAAGCCTTGTCCGATATTTTCCTGAATGATAGAGCAAATCCAAAAAAGAGCGTTCTTGCATAAAAGTCAAGGTGTTTGCGAGTTCTCCAACAACTGCGACGTCAAACCCCATTTGAGACACCTCTTTAGCGCAGGCGAGACCTTCCACCGAAGTGCCTAGGATGATCAAGTCAAAATCGAAAGGTCTTTTATTTGCAGCGAATAGCTTCTTCATATTTCGGAACTTTTCAATCAGCTTCAGTTTTAGTGTGACATTTAATTTTAAAATACTATCGCGATTATGACATTATGGAAATAAAAAATCTGAACTTGAATGTTTCGAAAATCATTTGATATGTTTTAGCGGAGTAGCTGTGATCATTTCAAATGAAACCAAGCTCAGGAAATAAAAAGTTCAGTTAAGTGCAAGCGCATTTGTAAACTTTTAAAGGAAGTAACAACAATTGAAGTCAGTACAAACCAGAAAAGGATTGCGACGTCAAATTTTATTTCGGGGTCCCCAGAGCAGTAAGAGTGACCTAACTTCTAGAGTTGTTGATCCAATCTTCCTACTCTACACACATATATATGTCAAAAAAATCAAAAAATAAATTTAAATGGTCAAATCCTGCTGCTTTGCTCAGAGTCCTCTCCCGAACAGAAAGGCTTACCAACGTTCAGAATAAATTTTGTTCTGTTTGAAATTATTATTTACATCTGGTAACATCAAATAAACTTAAACATAGACTTAATAAACAATTATCTGTTGACAATAATTATTGAAATAAAACGTTCTGTTCGCCTTCGGCTTTCAAAGAAAGTGCACGTAGTTTTATTAGGTTATAGGCCCAGTATGCCCTATAATTTGTCTAAAAAGTCAAAATTTTTTGCTAGCTATTAAAAGTATTCTGGTGATTACAAAAAAAACTATTGTTATTTGTTTAGTTGCGTGTATATATGAGTTCAACAGTAATGGCTTCGAACTCATTCTTAACTAATGTTCCAAAGTTGAAGGGGTATGAGAATGATCAAGAATGGGCTTTTGCTGCGGAGAATTTGCTTATTTTGGACAGCATGGCAAGTTGCATTAAGGACGAGAGTCTAGTAGCAGGAGCCGCAAAAGATGCAAAGCGAAAGCCAAGTTAATTCTAACTATAGCGCATATAAAAGAATTCTAACGTATAAAGCATATAATAGGAGCTTCATCGTCAAGGAATTTATGGCTGAAGTTGAAGGCAATGTTCGATGATTGTGGATTCTCTCAAAGGATTACTCTATTGCAAAATCTGATTTCGGTTCACCTCGATAATTGTGAATTAATGACAAATTATATCACGCAAATCATTGAGACTGGCCAAAAATTGTCAGGAACAGGTTTTTCCGTGAACGATGAGTGGATAGGCTGATTGATGTTAGCCGGATTACCGGAAAAATACTTTCCTATGATTATGGCGGCAGAACATTCCGGAATCGCCATTTCAGCTGACGTAGCAAAGTCAAAGCTAATTGATTTGGAAGTTGACGATTACGAAGTAGGGAGTGCTTTTTTGAGTAGAGGGCAGCACCGTGGACAAAAGTATTCGAAGGTTGGAGGCCATGGCAAGAATGACAGCTCAATTCGTCAAGGAGGCAGTAGTTTGTCAATGAACGGCTCAAAAATATCTGACAAGAGGATATAAAGTGTTATCGGAGTAAACAGTCCGGACATTAAGACAACAGTGTAAGCAGCAGTCAGAAAGCATAAAAAGATGAACGCTTTTCCCGCAGTTTTCTTGAGTGGAAATTACAGCAAAGAAGATTATTATTTAGATAGTGGAGCGAGCGTTCATATGACGACTAACGTAAACATGATTCATAATGCAGCACTTACACGACCATTAAGGAGGTAATAACAGCAAATCAGTGTACTATGCCAGTTTTGTGCTCGGGTGATGTTGGCATCATAGCTGTCACACAGAATTGCTAGTACGAAGTCACTCTGAAAGTGTTCTGTGTGTACCTAACCTCACTACGAACCAGATATTAATCAATCAACTGATCAAAAATGGAAACAGTGTGAAGTTTGAAAATAAGCGCTGTAATGTCTACAATAGTCAAAACAGTTTGGTTGCCAAGGCATAATTTCAGAACTATACATATATACATAGCTCGGAAAGTACGTAATTTGCGATATTTTTCCACTGATTGCGAGAAACAAATAGCAATATCCAAGTCCAAGTTGAAAGCAGACAGAAAGTACCCCGTCAAGATAAGACATGCCCCCTCTATACGATCAGATACGTTTCTCATTCCCACTAGGCAGTATACATGTGCTCTGCCAAAGAGACTATTTTAACGAATGGTGATTCATGCAACATTGATTTGCTGAAAACCTATTCTGAGTATAGAGATGGTAAACAATAAGAAATTTAACGCGGAAAACTATTTAATATCACTAACACTTTTATGGATTATAGAGGATTTTGTTTGTTCACAGCTTATTGTTCAATATTCACTGCGCTTATTGTTTCTTTATGGGATTATACGCAGGAAAACACAATCTCACCTATCAGCCAACATGGATATATACACTCTCACCTGTCGTCTGAGAGTATGCTTTTCTCACTATTGCATATGATAAAGTGAGCTTATTTTGGTTATGGTTCTTCTTAACACTTTTCATGCGGAAAACGGAAATCACAGTCCTCAGTCCGCCAATCGTTGTATGCGGGTGACTGTGATCTCAATTGACAAAATACCGTCCGCTGTAGCGGGATAAGGCGATCACAGTCCTATTTATTATCTTGGTAAATTTTTATTTTACAACGCCATCTCTTGATTTTATCAAAAAAAAAAATTTTTCGTTAATATTTTTATAATATATTTTCTGACTTTCGATTGCATTTATTTGTTGTTCAAAACTTTTAAACATCGAAATATATTTTTTTATTTATGTCCAAGCATACATCGGTTAGTTAAAACTTTTTGGTTGTGAATCTCACATCTGTTTTTGCGAAATAACACGTGTTTGTCAAGACCGAAACACGTGTTTTTTTACGATCGCGTTTAATTCGTTACACGAGCAGTATATACCCGCGTCACTACACAGAGAGAAAAGAATCGATGGATTCAACAAAATTTCTGTTCAGTATGTTTGAAAGTTTTGTTTAATTTCCAGTCAATAAAAAAATTAGCTAGAAAGTCTAATTAATATTGTATGATTTTGCAAAACCACTGCTTGGTTAATCAAACAATGTTATGTACAAAAGTAAATAAAGGTTTTGTTGAGTATCTTGGCATTTTGATAAAAGCTTTTGTCTATTCCGAAACACACATTATAAGTTAATTCTAAAGTTTTTTTTGGTATGTCAAATAGTATTTACTGTTTTAAACAATAAATAATTTGTTGTAGCAAAACCGATTTTCTTGATTGTAAAATCAATGCGTTTGATAAAGCAAACAAATTTATTGACCTGACGAATTTCGAATGGCAAAATCAATAAAATATTCATTTCAGACTTTTTTTTTGCATAAATAGATGAATATTCATGAATTTATGTAAAAAATAAAATATAAGCACAATTTTTTAGTTAAAAAAAAATATTTTATTTCATTTCAATATATGCATTTCACAAAATTTTATGAAAATTATGCTTATAAATGTATCAAAAATTTACATAGCCTGTCCAAATGGTGGCTTTAAGCTGATTTTTTGTTTCTTATTAGAAAGGATGACAATGTGTAAAGGAGGATAATTAAGGAGTTTTGTCGAATCGACACTAAACTGAGTAGCGTAATCTTTCTTTTCTAGCAAAACATAACAATTACAGTGTTACAATTAAATAATATCATTAAAGCTAACTAATATATTCTTAAACTTATCTTCCAATCTACCGTCCACTATAATTACTGGTTGTCAATCCTTTTTCGTTTAATTCTGCTCTGTATATCTGGGCTGCACTTGCAATGTCACTTGTAACCTAAAATATGCCATATCATAAAGTATGTTGTTTTTACCTGTGCATGAATTGAGAACAACTTTTGCGTATCCAATATTGTAGGCTTCCAAACCTTGCGTCCTTGTTTGTCATGTACAATAGTTGGGGGTAGAACAAAAGCTAACAATACCCACGTCAAGTAGTCCGAAATGTCTAAAAAGCAAACATTTTTGTTCTTTTGACATTTAGTAACACATTAAATATGAATACCTTGGTCTGTAGTGTCATTTAAGTCTTTTAATAAAAATTTCACTGCACCATTATTTTTCTTTGAATATATTCGATGCAGTCTCTTTTTCAACGTTTCCCATTTTGAAAATAAAAGTAAATCCTTTTCAGGAAATAATATTTCGAAGTCTATTTCAATCTATTATCAAAATAAAATTAAGTTAAAAGAGTGCATTGAATCCCGGAAATCATTTCCTTACCAGAGAAGAGCCGATACGTTGCTTAAGTAATGGCCACTCGTTTGCAATATCTTTTTTGGTATCGCTCACGTGCAACATTCGAAGCCTATGTGTTTGCCTCCACTTTTTTAAAACGAGTTCTTCAGGGTCTTTGTTAAATTGAAGCCACTTAAAAGCCTGGATATCGGCTTCATCGTCTTCTACACAGCTGCTTTCAGTTTCAGTCACATCCGTGCTCTCTATCTTTGGTCGTTTAACTTTGTATCTGCTTTCAATAATGCCTTTTTCTCTGTATTTTCTAGACAGACTATAGAACCGTTGGACTAGCTTTCCTTGTGACTTCTTATCTTTGCTCAAATAATTTTTTTGATTAAAAAGTGCAATGTAAATATACTTTTCTTACTTCCGTTTCAGTTGGAAACAGCTTGACGATTTGATCGCAAATATTTTTGTAGCAATCAGACGTAATTTGCTGGTAGTTTTGAGTCAGCCAGCAGTCAGCAATCAAAGTGCAAAGGCTGTTTCTATTATTGCATGAAATAAATCTATTTTTTTCATACTCCTCATTTATTATTTTCCCACTTAGACTTGAAGAAAGTAAATTCTTCAAATCCTGTATTAAAAAATAATGTTTGTGTTTAAATTCATTGGGAAAAACTTTCCTACCTGTTTCACTTACAATATATGCTAGAGAAGAAATTTTCGTAGAGCCATCACTTGCTGGCTCTGAAACAAATGAAGAAGTCGGGGAGCCACTCAAATCACTATCACTAAGCCAAGGCAAAATTGAACTGTGGCATGAAAGTGTTTCTGCTAGAGGTGTTGAATAACCCTTTAGAATAAAAAAGAAGAGAGTAACGTATTTCCAAATTATATTAGTGCTTTTCATTTCGCCTTGCATAGTTTCTTTTTATATTATACTATATGCATATATTAAATTCGATTTGTTCTTTAGTCTCTTTTATTACTTATGCAGTTGTAATTTCTTTTGAATAATGTAATACATGCAAAGCAAATGTTACGATTGAAAAAATCTTCGCTTACGTTCTATTTTTTTAACAACATATAAGTGTTTTGAAAGATAAGCGGACAAGAATTTTTTTAACGACAAAATTTAATTTGAAAACACCTGCGTTCTGTTGAGAACATATGTATCCGCACAAAACTGTATTATTAATCAGTACTTACATTTAATTCACGCCATCCAAAAAGTTTTGTTCGGAGTTTAATGTGGAGTCCATAATTTTCACGAGGAATCAGTTCGCTGATGTTCGCTGTTGTCATTCCTTTGAATGCTTCAACATCGATGCCTTTAGAAGAAAAGTCTGCTGCAAGTTCTGGTAGGCCCCACTCAATCAACAGCCTCTCAGCCTCCGCTAAAACTTGCCCAACGTCGAAAATTATAATATTTTCGTCATCCACAACACTTGTAACAAACAACAAACGGCAACAACTCGACGACTCAATCCACACGACGATATTTAAATGGCGAAAACTATACAACGTAATAAATACGACGAGATCTAAACGACAAATGATGACGTACGATTTACTTTGTTCAGAATGTAGAGGATTTTTTGCAGAATCAAACAAAGATATTTGCAATGTCAGCAGATATTTTTTTTGGTTTATCGAATGTGTGTCCATTCTTCTCAAAAGCAAACTAACTTTTTAGAATTTTAAAACAATGCATTTTTTAGTTTCAAAATATCTTAAAGCTTTGTTTCCCTTGTTTACCTGGCCTAATCATACAATGAAAACTATGAACTCGTGTTTAAATTATATGGAACTACAAATAAATTGAAGCAATTTTCGTTCATTTAAACATTAAAATTTATCATTTCTACGAAATTATTTGCAATTATATCTAAAAGTGAAATGTTATTTCAAATAATAAAATTATATAAGCATTAGTATTATCGATGATAAAAGCTTTTGGATGAGCAAATTTTAAGTTCAAATAACTATGATTTGTTCAAATCTCCAATTTAATTTTTTCTGTGTGGTCAACAATGACTCAACCGCCCCCGCATGAAATGTGTTAAGAGCCAGCTGATGGTAAATCCTTCACTCCCTACCATTCTCTTCCATCAGGCAAATATCGCACAATACCGTTATTTCCATGCTATTTATTAGTTCTTATGCTATGGCCAAGCTAAATTTGGTTGATGGTGTTTTCAAGCAGCGAGCTACTGGAAACTGTACATGCTTACGTTTGCGGACCTATGAAGTAAGCTTCAATTGGCGGAGCAAGGTATATCCTCATTTTTGTTGATGACTATTCTCGTATGGCTTTTCGTTGCTGTCGCCATCTTAACTGTTGCCACGGACACCCAATTCGAATGTTCAATGATAGATTTTTTTTTTGATTTTTCCACTATTTCCAGTTGCAACATACACGTCCGTATCGTAAGCGGACGAAAAAGCGAAGTTTTAAAGTACTTCAAGGAATTTAAATTTTTGGCAGAGAATCAACAGAGTAAAAAAATCAAAAAATATTCAGGACAGAAAATGGTTTTTGTTGGTTTTTCTGTAAATGTCGAAGAATAAAGAGTCTATGATCCTATTAAAAGATGTGTCACAATAAGTAGATATGTGATTATTCATGCAAATTCTGAAAGGAACTGTAGATCAAATGCGGGTGTTTCAGTTCCAGTTGGGGACATTATTCAAGCAGATGATACAAGTAGTGAAGTCGAAAATGAAGATGAAGAAATAAAGATTGAGTCTATTTTGAGTCCTGCACTTAAAGAAGAAAAGGAGCATGCAGAAATTGTCAAACGAGCTAGGAAGCCGCCTGAACGTTATGGTTATAGTAACCTGTGTATGTGGTCTAGCCCAGGAGTCACCAGTGAACCTTTTTGTATCCGTGCAGCTCTGGATAGTCCAGATAGAGACAAATGTATTGAAGCAATGAAGGATGAATTGCAAGCGTTTGAGGAGAATAATGCGTAAATTCCAGTGGATGAGTTACCTTCTGATAGTGGGTGTTCAGAAAAAGAATGGCCATTGATAGTAGTATGCGGTAGTGATGGGCGATTGCGAGATATTTTAACAATCGAGATAATCGCAATCGGCGCCACAAAACAATCGAGATAATCGCAATCGAGATAATCGAGACAATCGCACGATTCGAAATAATCGAGACAATCGAGCGATTCAAGATAATCGAGACAATCGGGATAATCGAGACAATCGAGCGATTCGAGATAATCGAGACAATCGAGCGATTCGAGATAATCGAGCGATTCGAGATAATCGAGACAATCGAGCGATTCGAGATAATCGGCCGATTCCAGATAATCGAGCGATTCGAGACAATCGAGACACAAAAAAAAATTTTTGAAAAATTCGACGTTTTTGCCCAATTTTCCCCATAAAAATTTTTTTCATCCTTAAAATATCAATATTGTACTCCCCGACCACTTTCAATCATTGAAAGCGCGGTAAAGGCAGTTTTTGCCAAACTATGGCCAAAAAACCCTTTACTCCCCTACAAAACCGAAATCTTTGTATCACAGCAATAGGTCTTGGCCCGTTATGTCCGGATCCACTCTAACCCAAAATTAACCGATTTCAGGTACTTTTGCCCTAAAAACTTTTTGAATATTTGACTAAAATACTCGCAAGTACGAAAATACTAGATAAATTATATGCTTTCAAACTGCACTATCTAAAAGCAGATTTTATTTTAACATACTTAACAGCATGACAAAACTCAACTTCATATAATATTTGATCATACACTTTGATCAGACTTAATAGTTTTAGCAAAACTACCAGCCATTTATACATGATAAATGCTAGCCATACAAATTTCCATGCATATCTGATCATTACATTCCATATGTATGCACACGTAAAAAAATCTACTAAATAGTATATCCAATCCATTCAAATCTATTCTTCACAAGTGGTTCTACAAGCGTACTGTGTATACTGGTGTGCTTAAACACTAACATGCCCACCGCCACCAAAGAGTTAAAGATATCTTATTTTTAACTTAAGATAAACATATCCTTTTATACATCAATATTTCCCAAAAAAATTGCAGTTTGATCAAATAATAACACTTAATATTTTTGCTGAAATATTTGAACATTTTTTATTGGCTGCGCCAACGAAGCGTGCTTTATAGCTCACTCAATTGCCGTCAACCGATTGTCGATGACTTGACCGACCGAATGATCGATTGCGAGATGTTCGATTGTCTCGATTGTCTCGATTGCCTCGATTGTCTCGAATCGCTCGATTATCTCGAATCGGCCGATTATCTCGAATCGCTCGATTGTCTCGATTATCTCGAATCACTCGATTATCTCGAATCGCTCGATTGTCTCGATTATCCCGATTGTCTCGATTATCTCGAATCGCTCGATTGTCTCGATTATTTCGAATCGCGTATTGTCTCGATTATCTCGATTGCAACAATCGAGTCCAACTTAAATAATCGAGATGTTTCGAGATATTTGAACAATCGAAACAATCGATTTTAATATCTCGTAATCGCGCATCACTAGTATGCGGTACAGAGCGCGTTTAGTAGCCAAAGGGTATACGGAGAAACCAGAATCGACTATGAAGATACTTTTTCACCCGTAGTAAGATATTCTACGCTTAGATTGTTATTTGCATTTAGACGTCAAAACTGCGTTTTTGAATGGCTATTTTAAAGAAGGCATCTATGTGGTTCAGCCAAATATTAATTTAAAAAGTTATTTTTAAATTAAACAAAGCTATTTATGGCTTAAAACAATCGTCAAGGACTTGGTATGAGAGAGTAGAGCAATGTTTATGTGAATTGTGGTTTAAAAAGAGTCACGTAGAACCATGTGTTTTTATCAAAATGAATCACAATAAAAAAATTGTTATTGCATTATGTGTAGACGATTTTTTGTTTTCTCTAACAATAAATAAGATACAGATAAGTTAATAAACGTATTGAATTCTAGCTTTAAAATAAAAAAATTAGGCCAAACTCAGCATTTTCTAGGCATGAGAGTTAAAATTGATAAGAAATCTTATGTTATCACTTTGGATCAAGAACAGTATGTACAAAAACTTCTAGAAAAATATCATATGCCAAATTGTAAGGTAGCTAGTACTCCGATGAAATGTAAATCAGATATTGATAAGAGTGAAATTTGTGACAGCCAGATTCCGCCTGATATATCATTTAGTGTCAGCTGGCTAAGTGAATGTAACAAATGTCACACAAATGTTCACTGGAATTACTGTATACTTACTATTATACACTTAGATACCTTAAGAAAACTAAGAACTACTGCCTAAAATATGTAAAGGAAAAAACTGATTTTGTAGGATTTGTTGATGCTGATTGGGCAAGTAGTATTATAGATCGTAGATCACATACAGGTTATTGTTTTATGATGTTAGGATCGGTTATTTTTTTTACAGAACGTGTTGGTATTAATTAGGACCATATCTGATAGGAGTGGCTTTGAAATGCGGGAAATCTTGTGGCAGTGGTGTCATCTTCATCAAATCACTACGGAAAAACTGCTTTTCGGCCTATAACTTCCGATTAAACCAATAAATTTGAACGAAATTCTAACAGTGTTTTAACCTTATTTTTAACCCTAGTTGATTGAAATCGGGTTGAAAAGTTACAATAGAGTTGCCAGCTGTGGTAAATTTGCTGAGTAAAGCTTTTTTCCTTTTAACTTCCGATACAAGCATCCAATCAAAACGAAACTCATGAAGTAAATGGACAATATTGTAAGCCTAATTTCGTAGAAATTTCTTTGGAAAATCATGAAACGGCTGCCAGCTATGGAAATTTTGGTAGTTTTCGGGCATACCTTTACTAATTTAATTTGTCATTAAATTTGCAAGCATTAACGATCCTGCATTGATAATTAACAACAAATTTTGAGGTTTCGAAAATTTGAAAAAAAATTTCGGGTCGTAGCCCTAAAATTATTTTCACCCTTTTAATTTCCAGCGAAACCATTCAATTGAAACGAAATTCACAGGGTGGGTTTAATTTATCGTGGAATAGATTTGGTATAGTTTTGGTTATGCTGCTAACACAGGTTTCCAGTACTAGTCATTTTCGCTAACATTGCACCAACAGATACTTCAATTATATATTCATAAGCAAAGCATTGATAATACAAATACACAACCAATGTTTAATTTTCCGTGTTTTGGAAATTTTTCGGATGGCAGCCTCAAACATCGTTATGTTGCTGAAATTTTCGGATGAAAACGAAATCCAAAGGAGTGGTTTTTATAAAAAAGAAGTGAACCATGATTTGCAGACAAGAAGGGAACCATGATCACAAACCAATAACCTTTATGAGTAAGTAATATCTTTGGATATAAGTCGAGGATGTAAAAATTTGGGGCATTTCACGTGAAGTGGACAACGAAAAAAAGTCGAGGCTCTGGATTTCGTTCAAATTGTGCATAATAGTACTTCTAGATAAATAGTACGCAAGTTTTTACTAATTTTCGAAGAAAACTAGTATTAAACACGCTTCGTGAAAATTCGTCATATACATATATTTATAAATGTATATATATATATATATATATATATATATATATATATATATATATATATATATATATATATATATATATATATATATATATATATATATATATATATATATATATATATATATATATATATATATATATATATCAGCAAAATTATTAAGGGAGATAATCTCTGGAGTGTCCGTTCCGATCGAACTGAAATTTTCGGCGAACCTTTTGGCGATGGCGGGCATTTCAGTGAATTTTCAGGTACACCTATATTTCCAAGCAGTGTAAATTTTTGTTAGAAAAAAAGTATTAGAAATGAAAACTTATTATGTTCATAGTTTGACTATGATAAAGAATTGAAAATTTTGAGCCTGGTGTAGGTGCTGAGTGCCTAAAAGTAGGCAAGGATTTTTTTTTACATATCTATTTGTCATAACTTCTAAGAAAAACAATGGATCATCGTGAAATTTGCAGAGCGTATTGATGTAGACTAGAATTTAACACACATGGACTTTCAAGAGTGTGCGGGCAACTCTATAGCTACAGCAGGCTCCTGAAAAAAAATCTTTCAAATCATCGAGTCTCCTGAAAAATTTTTGATTTTTGAAAATAAAATCAAATTATTGATAAGTTTTGACTTTTGTCCACCAAGTCAAATAAAAATTTCCACAATTCCACGGTAAACAAGAATGGCAACCCGTGATCAAATTACCTCTATTTTCAGCACTCAAAACTTCTGTTCACGAGAACTGACGATCGGATAATGCGATCAATATGAAATTTACAGAACATGTTGGTATTAGTTAGGACCAGATTTGATAGAAATGATTTTGAAATATGGGCAACATTGTGGCAGTGGTGCAATTTGGAAAAATCACTGAGAAAAAACTGTTTTTCGGCCTATAGCTTCCGATTTTGCTACCAGATTTTGACAAAATTCAACCTTACTCTAAAATAGATTCCATAGAAATTTGATTGAAAAATTATTATAGGGTCGCCAGCTATTTCAATTTTTGTCTCCTAAATAGTGTAAATTTGCTCAGGAAAATAAAGGTTATTTCCCTATAACTTCCGATGCAGTAACGAAATCAAAAGGAAATTCAAGGCATAAGTGGATCTTGTTGCATGTCTAATTCTGTAGAAATTTCGTTTAAAAATCGTGAAGGGTTGCCAGCTATGATGAATTTCGTAATTTATTGACATTTCTCTATCGAGCGATGTTGTCATAAAATTTCCAAATGGGAATGATCTTGCAATGACAATCAACAACAAATATTTACATTTCAAAAATTTAAAAAGTTTGGATGGTGATAACCCTAAAATTATATTCACTCTTATAAATTACATCGCAGCCATTCAATCGAAACGAAATTCATAGGGTGGGTTAAATACAACGTGAAGCAGCTATGGTGCTAGCACATGATTACCAGCACCAAACAATTTCGTAAATATTGCACCAACAGATACTTCCATTTTGTGTTCATAAGCAAAGCATTTACAATAAAATAAGCAACCGATATTAAAATTTTCCGAGTTTTGGAAATTTTTCGGATGGCAACCCCATACATAATTTAATCGCTGAAACTTACGATGATATCCTCGGATGAAAACGAAATTCAAAGGAAAGATTGATTAAACATGATCATGTTATGATAGATTTATTGCTTACTGTGTTGGACAAATGTTGCCAGGACTGAACATTTTCATCATTTGTGTTCTAGGAAATGCTGTCACAAAATGATATTTTTTCCTTTGATTAAGAAATGGGTGATATGATACTACAAAGAAGGGTATAACATCCTCACACACTTTTAAATTCCTCAAAGATAATTTCTTCGAAAATTAGTTCTCTAGCGGTTCTGATGCGCTAGACTTTTTACTTATGTTCGAAGAACATTAGTTCAAATCGATTCGGCCAAAAATTCATATTTCTATATATATATATATATATATATATATATATATATATATATATATATATATATATATATATATATATATATATATATATATATATATATATATATATATATATATATATATATATATATATAGATCGATATATATTTATTTATACATATATATATACATATATATATATATATATATATATATATATATATATATATATATATATATAGGTATATATATATATATATATATATATATATATATATATATATATATATATATATACATATATATATATATATATATATATATATATATATATATATATATATATAATCAAAAAATTTCAGTGAGATAATCTCGGGAACGCGCCATTTGATTCAGCTGAAACTTTCAGTTTACATTGGTGTATATGCAAAATAGGTCCAAGTCTCACTAAATGTCAATTATCTTTAACCCTTTGGCGTCGGCGGCCATTTTAGTGATATTTTTAATATACCTATTATTCCGTACACAAATAATTCTTGCAAAAATCAAGTTGACGAAATAAATTTCGAACGTGTTTTACATGTGAATCGGATAAAGTTTTGGAATTTTTTAACCCTTTGTCTGCGCTGGGTGTCTAAAAAGAGAACGGGAAAATGAAAATTTTTAAATTGCGATAACTTTTGACAGATATATTCAATCATTACGATATTTTCAGGAATTTTTGTTGGCAACCCTGTAGCTAGGGCAGGCACTGAAAGTGAAAACCTCCAAATCAGCGTCTCTCTTAAAAAAATGCCGCTTCTTCAAAAAAAAGCCACTAATATGTAAATCTTGTACTTTGTTTACATAGACAAAAAAAAAATTTGATATGGTATAACGGGCACGCCTGGTAACCCTTGCCCAATTTACCTATATTTTTAGCATCAAAAACTTCTGTTCACGGAAACTCACGATCCGATGAGCAGAATAAATTGAAATTTACAGAATGTATTGGTCTTAAATAGGACCAGGTCTGATAGAAGTGATTTTGAAATGCGGGCGATTCTGTGCCAGTGGTGCTATCTTTAAAAATCACTAAAAAAGATAACTGCTTTTAGCCCTATAAATTCTGATTCAATCGTTCGATTTTGACGAAATTCACACAGTAGCTGGACCTTATTTTATTGAAAAATTCAGTTGGAGCTGCCAGCTAGGATAATTTACGGGTCTAGGGGTTGAAGCTGGTAGAGAGCTTCATTACAATTTTTTAATCCTTGTGAATACGAGTGTGGAGTGATTAGTTCCACGACTCACTTTACCCCTGATTAAATTAGGTACCTAATCAGAGCTAGGTGAACTCAAAGCTTGGTGCGCGGACCCTCGTCCGAACCTGGATTCGAACCGGGGACCCCACACGCAAGAATCTAGTGCTCTACCCACAAGGCTACTCAAAAATTTTGGTGTCTTAAATTTGAAGAAATCAAAATTTGGACGTGAAAACAATCAAACCATCGAATATCCTAAAAAAAATGTCCGTTTCTTACAATAAAACCAATCTGTATACAAATCTTATGCTTTATCTACACGTTCAAAGTAAAACTTTGGAAATTTCATATCGGACAAGAACGGTAACCCTCTCTCAGTTAACATTTATTTTTAGCATCAAAAACTTCTGTTCACGGGAACTCACGAACCAATAATCAGATACAACTGAAATTTGCAAAATGCATTGGACTTAAGTAGGACCAGGTCTGATAGAAGCGATTTTGAATTGTGGGCAACTCTTTGCGAGTGGTGCCATCTTGAAAAATTAGAAAGAAAAAAAACTGCTTTTTGCCCTATGAAATGTGAATAAGTTACCAAATTTTCATTAAATTGACACAGTAGCTGAACCTTACTTTAAACTATATTTGGTGGAAATTTGGTTGAAAAATTCGATTGGTGCTGCCAGCTATCGTAATTTTTGTGTCTTTGGTTTTGAAAATTTACTCAGGAAAATAAAACTTTTTGCCCTATAACTTCCAATGCAGTCATGAAATCAATACGAATTTCATACAATTAATGAAACTCATTATAGGCATTATTATTTTGGTTGAAAAGCGATGATAGGGTTCCCAGCTGTTGTTTGTTTTGTGTTTAATTGCAATATCTTTACTAAGCGGTTTTATCGTAGAATTTTCAAATGGTAATGATATTGTAGTGACAATAAACAGCAAATATTAAGTTTTCGATTATTTGAAAAAACTCGCTGCAGGTAAACACCAACAACACCAAACACCAACTTCAGTTACAGCGCTGTAGGCCATGAGCATTTTCTTCATTGATGTTTTATGAGGTGCTGCTTTGAAAATTTTTGTGAAATAAGCAACTGATAGCGAATATAATTAACAAGTGTTGCTCTCATAAACTTTGATATTCATGCCACTGGTAATATCTGAAACCTTTCCACCATATGAGTTATAAGACCAAAGTAAAACCTGGCGTTTGAAACAATTTGGCTGTAATAAGCAGCTCGTGTGGTAGAATATGTACTCAAAATCTGCACGATTCTTCTACTGTTCTTCGAACATTAGTGCTTCTAGCGGTTCAGGTGCGCTAGAGTTTTTTCAATTTTAATCATCCCACAAAAAGAATTCAATTTGATTCTGCTTTCGGAGGCTTATTCCGCAACACAATTGAGCTTCCCGTATCAATTATTCTCTGCTTTCATAAGCTTTAGAAACGATATACGCTGTTTATGCTGATTTAAAGACAAGAAAGGAACCACGATCACAAACTTATAACCTTTGGGATTTATGATTACTTTGTAAACAAATTCCGTTATTTATCCAAGTCAGTATTTAAGCTGCGATCCAAAGTATTTAAGCTGCGATCCTTTCCTAAATATAAAAGTAGTGAATCATTTGCGAATATAAATACTTTGTCTGACAAATTAATGTCCTGAATAATGTTAACGTACAAAAGGAGCAAAAAGGAACCCAGTGTGGATCCCTGACAAATGCCGATATTTACTGTGGTTTTTAGACGTAAACTTGTTTATCATGATAATTGATTTTATAAAGATAATATTGGGGAACAAAAAAACTTATTTTCTGCGGAACTAATTTTTTATTGGCTTTGATAAACACTTATACTAGATATAAAAGAAATGCAATTACTTTGCTTGGATTAACTCTAGTTTTTGAGATAAATGACATAAAGGCAATCATATTAAAAATATAAGCTTACTTACATACCTACCTACCTGCATTAATTTGAATATCCCTAACGAAGTATTGTTTTGTATTCAAGTAGTTAGTTGAAACAGTTTCACTTGCCAGACATGAGAGCATAAAGCTATCAGTTGGTGGCCTATTTAAAGCACAGTAGTCCTTTTTCTTTTGAAAAACATGCATCTGTCGCGTAAGTCATCTGTTACCGACCCAACACTTTTCGTTTTATATTTGACAAATTTTAGAAACGAAAGCAAAGAAAAAAGATGACCGATTTTATGAAAAGAATCTGCCAAGCTTACTTTAGGATGTGCACAAAGGTGCCCAACATTTTGTGTAAGTCTTGTGTGAAAATCTATGATACTAGAACCAAGGAGGGCGGAAGTGTCTTAAATTTGGGGAGTAAATAATGCAGACTGAGCCAACCAATCACGCTAATGAGTGACTGTTGATTTTTGTAAACGTACTTGGGTTTATTCTAATGCAAAATCGGCTAGGCCCCAATGTTACATAGTAAAAATTTGCCAATTCTATTACTTTTCGGACCATCGAACTGCGATGAAGTTGGAACTGTGAAGCAGTGAAAGTCATTTCGGAAAGTGTAATTCTACAAGACGAGCTCAATGACTTGAATCGCGATTTAAATTTGTCAAAGATGACAGGTCGAGTTTTTGCTGCATAGCAGGGCTGTGGAGTCGGAATTGTGGCCCGGTTTAAAATTAAAAAAACACACATCTGATCGGACCAGAAAGCAATACATTCTTCCTTACTTTACCGAAAAAGACGAACTGGCGGTTTGTAGCAATGTTTTTCGCATCCTACGTTTTATGGGTCTTCTCGAATATAAGCCAGAATATTGGCAGCTTTCTATAAAAAGCCCAAAAAGAAGTGTGAAATATGTATTATCGTATAATTGTAATAAATTTGCCTGGGTCCCATTTGATCATACAACCAAACCAAAGGAAGATGTTAAAGTGACAAAAATGGTAATATGATTTTAGAGAAGATTGTTTACGCACACCAGTGGTCAGTATGCGTAGACTTGAAGATGGTAGATTTTTTATTAGGCCAGCAAGGTAAGTATACTCAATATCCCTGTTTTCTTTGTCTATGGGATGGTCGGGCAAAAAATTATGGTAGGAGAAGTAAATAAGTCACTGATAAGTCGAATGAAAATCATTCTTCCACCACTTCACATCAAGTTTGTGTTAATAAAATAGTTTAACAAAACCCTGGATAAGACTGGTGACTGTTTTAAGTATGTATGAAAAAATGTTCAGCCCGGAGTATGGAAAACATAAAAGAGGCAACTCTGATGGATCTCAAATCCGTGCGCTTATAAAAAACAACGAATTCATAGGCCGAATGACACAGATCGAATCAAAAGCATGACTAAACTTTGTATCAGTAGTCAAATATTTTTTTGGGGAATCACAAATCACAGAATATCCAAAGTTTCCAAAATGCTTCTGAATATCAACCGCGTAGGGGCGAATATGAGCGTTAAATTGTATTTTTTGCATACCCACTAGACCAATTTTCGGGGCTAACTAGACGATTATAGTGAGGAACAAGGAGAACGCCACCAGGACATAGGAACAATATAAGCAAGATACTAGGTCCAATGGAACAGCCATATGATGGCAGACTATTGCTAGATTTTTATAAGGGATTTTCACGAGCAAAGCAGGGAGAAAAAGCTTGCTGAAAAAGGTTTTTACTATCTTTACTAATTTGGGAAGAAAATTAATATTAAACTCACTTCGCCGAAAATTCATATTTCTTTATATATTTTTATATATATATATATATATATATATATATATATATATATATATATATATATATATATATATATATATATATATATATATATATCAGCAAAATGATTAAGAGAGATAATCTCTGGAGTGGCCGATCCGATTGAGCTGAAATTTTCGGAGGATGTAGATGTATATAGTAGGTAGGTCAAAATTTAGATATCTTAAACCTTTTGGCGGCGGCGAGCGTTTTAGTGGCTTTTGAGGTACTCCTATATTTCCAAGCAGTATAAATTTTTGTTAAAAAAAGAATTGGGAATGAAAACTGATTATGCTCTAAGCTTGTCTATGATAACGAATTGGAAATTTTGAGCCGTATGTGGGTGCAGCGTGCCTAAAAAAACATTGGATCATCGTGAAATTCGCAGAGCGTATTGGTCTTGACTAAAACTGTGCACACGTGGATTTGCGCAAGGTAGTGCGGGTTATCCTGTGGCTGCGGCAGGCTCCTGAAAAAAAATCCTTCAAATCATTGACCCCCCTGAAAAATTTTTGATTTTTGACAAAAAATTCAAATCATTGATACATTGTAACCTTTGTGCATCATGTCAAATTGAAATTTTTAAAATTCCGATTTGCACAAGAACGGCAACCCATCACCAAATTACCTCTATTTTCAGCACTCGAAAGTTCTGTTCACGAGAACTGACGAACGGATTATTCGACAATAATGAAATTTGCAGGACATGTTGGTATTAGCTAGGACCAGGTCTGATAGAACTGATTTTGAAATGCATCTTGAAAAATCACCGAGAAAAAAACAGTTGTTGGGGTATAACTTCCGATTCAGCCATCACATTTAAACGAAATTCACACAATATTTGGATCTTAGAGCGTAGACAAACAGCGCAGCTTCAATGATCATTTGCTGTAAATCATCATTTAAGGACTATGTGTCATCTAGTAATTTGGATTAATTACCACTAAATGACCAAATTATTAATCATTATGCAAATTGCTAATGATCAACAAACTTTGGTCATTTACTCTTAAATGAAGTAGAATTGCCCTATATAATACAAATTCTCCTTGTAAAAAGTCGCATGTCTCATTGAAAAGGAAGAAGAAGACAGCTTTTTTGAGCTGTCATATTTAAATTTGAAATATTTGAAGAATTTTGATGTAGTTATTGCGAGGTTGGTACTCTAACTTCATAAATTAGAACATAAAAAAGTAAGAGTACATAAACATACACTTGAAATACATTCGATTTCTCCATTTTCCAAAAACTAATTCCTTTGAGTGACAGACAGGCAGTGACATTATTCATCATTAACGCAAGGGCTGTGTGTCAACATTTTTTAAATTACTAATTTAGCTATAAATGCTCATTAGTAAATTAGTAATTTAAGTGCCTGCCTGTCTAGGCTTTTACTTACTGAAAATTTGGCTGAAATATTAGAATAGAGTTGCCAGCTATGGTGATTTTTGTCTCCTAAATCTTGCAAATTTGCTCAGCAAAATAAAGCTTTTTCCATATAGCTTCCGGTCCAGTCATGAAATCAAAATGAAATTCATGCAGTAAATAGAATTTGATGAGAGCCAAATGTCGTAGGAATTTCGTACAAAAGTCATGAAAGGGCTGCCAGCTTTGACAATTGTTGTATTTTTTTTGAACTTCTTTACTGAGCGATTATGTCATTAGATTTGCAAATGGGAATGATCCTGCAATGAAAATTAACAGCAAATAATAACGTTTTAAAAATTTGAAAAGTTTTGAGGGTGGTAACCCTAAAATTTGTTTCACCCGTATAGCTTCCAGCGCAGTGATACAATCGAAACGAAATTTACTGGTTGGGCTTAACTTAACGTGAAGCAGATGTGATATATATTTTGCTTTGCTGCTGACACAGGGTAACCAGCACTAGCCATTTTCGTAAATGTTGCACCAACAGATGCTTCAAATTACATACTCATATGCAAAGCATTTGTAATAAAAATAAGAAACTAATTTTTACATTTTCTGAGCATTGAACATTTTTCGGATGGCAGCCTCAAACAATGTTTTACCGCTAAAACTTTCGATGAAATCCTCCGATGAGAACGAAATTCAAAGGATAAGTTGATTTAAGTACGAGCTTGTTAAGGTAAACTTATTGCTGCTTCATTGGAAAAGTGTTGCCAGCACCGAACATTTTCATCATTTGGGTTATAGTTGAGTTTTGTTGCTATGGATAAGGAATGGTTGATATGATTCTACTAAAAAGTGTATTACGTCTTTCTACATTGTCACTCAAAAACAATTTCTTCGAAAATTCGTTTTCTAGCGGATCTGATGCGCTAGACTTTTTTTTTAATTATTTGTCTTAAAAGCAGGCTTTTATAATTTTTTAATCATTATTACATCGTATTACGATAGTAAAAATATATAATATAAAATATATATATCATTTTTATTTGGATATTTTTCGGTTAAGTGGTCTCATAAATTAGAGTCAATTTAATAAATATATTTTTCTCGTATTTAGCATATAGAGCATACGAAATTGCCGCAGGATGACTTTCTTCAGTGTAATCATTTATTAGAGCTAAAACGTAGTGACGGATGTCATATACTTCCAGCCTCTGGGGGAAGATGCTATGGCCAATTGTGTCAAAAACCTCTTTAAGGTCCACAAATATCACTATTTACATGTGTAATGAACTGTTTCTATCATCGATCATCGCCGCCGCTAATGTGCTGCTGTGTTCTTGGAATCCATATTGCATTGGCGTTGAAAATGTGTTGGTAGGATTTTTGCTTGAATAACTTTTTCAAATACTTTACTCATAACACTTGTCTCTGTTATTAGGCGATAATTTGAAATTTTTGTTATTTTGCATTTTCTATATCGATTTTAATTTGGCATGATATGATTTGATGTGAAATGTTGTAAGAAAATTTTACGTGAAATCGAAGCCAATTTATGCTTAACGCAAAAAAATCACTTGGGGGATTTTTCATGCATTGCAGTAGTTGTTGGGGAATTTAAAAAAAACTTTTTTGGGGGCCATTGCGAAAGGTAACCTGACGGCATTGCTTGAATTCCACCAAGCAGCTGGCACTTGAATTCCACCAAGCAAGCTGTCACTAACTGTTGATACAATAGTAATAATACTAACTCAAAACGAACCCCCTGGTTGATATCGAAATGAATTGCAAATTTTTTCATTTACTAGGTAAATAGTGGCTATTTTCGTGACAAATAACTTTGTTTTTCATCAATCCAGTTTGTATAATAGCTCGAGTATCACCAAACATTGAGACAAATGCTATATAGCAAAACATACTGTTTAATTATCGACTTCACATTACAGTCTAGAAACAATGTGTTAATCGGAAGTATGCATGCATAAAGCCTTAATACTACAAAAAATCATTAATGGTGCACGAACAATTACGTTGCTAACATGTTTCCTTATTGCCGTTTATCTTCAAAGGCATTGTTACAATACCTAGTCTCATTGATCCAAACTCAAACTAAAGACACGGGATTTTCGAAACCGTTCAAAAATCAAGACTTCTAAAGAAATATGAGAACTTCAAATGCAAAAGCCAAGCTAGTCTCGCAGCTGATACGCATTCCCGCCCAGCTCGCGCCACCATTGCAACCTGATACTTGGCACGAGCTCTTCGGCATTCTGCGAGTCGATGACACATCATGTTTTGATGCAGCCCACGACGGATTTTCTTGCCACCCCAAGGATTTGCTCATAGCAAGCTCTTTGCACGGAATCCATAGCGAGGGTGTCGTTTCCCCCTCATGGCAAATCCAAGTGAATGCATTTGTCACAGTTCAATTTCGCCCGCGACATTCAGCGGAAGTGCCGTAGTTCACTGTAAGCGACTGAGTACATTTCGGTTCAAAAGTCTTATGTTGTGTAATGAAGTGATTGCTTGTGACTGCTCCCCGCGCCGAATCCGCCCCCAAGAGCCATGTCCTTTTCGAAGCCAGAGCCGCCTGTCAGGAACATTTGCAAACGATCCGTCGCAGAAGGAACAAATCCTTTCATTTTCGTTGCGTTCGTCGTCGAGGAAACTTTAGTGTGACGTGTGAGTTCGAATATTTCTTGTCCAAGGTTTTTTCTTTCTTTACGAAGGACATTTCAATCGGAAAAATATTCTTGGATTCGTACGTTGACGTGGTGCAATAGTGAATAGAACTCGTTTTCGGTGCCCGCGGAATATTTGGCTAGATAAGAGGTGAAATGTGCTACGCGAACCCACAACTCACGGACAACCTAGTTTTCAGTCGTGTTGTTTGCTAGTGAATCATATTGTGAAGGGTAAAAAAAGCGTAGCTAATGTGCAGTTAGTTTTGTAGAAGGGTATCTATCCTCAGTGGCAATCTAATACCGTTTCAATATATCGCCGTCGGCAGAGGATTTGCAATAAACAATAATGTGCTCAGTACTATGTGAGAATAGCAATTGATGTGTTTTCTCCTAGTTGTTTAGTTTTCTTCAAGATACATACATAATTGATCCGTTTCCAGCCCCACAATTGTTCAAAGCTGTTTGCATCTTGCCATTTCTGTGTCCGTAAACATAGGAATTGCGTACTGGAATTAAAAAAATACCTAACTCCATTGCACTCTGTTCAAGTTCCTAGTCGTAAATTGAAAAGTATCTAACATATTGATTTGTCGTAGTGCATGATGATCATTTCCACCGACAGACAATCCTACTCGTAGGTATACCGATACGCCACACAACATACCCGTATAGCTACAGAACATACTCGTACTCGTGCCCCCCGTGTTTGTAAAATTGAACACATTAAAGCTTCGAAACAAAAGCACCCTTAAACAAGCAGAGACAAACGAAACGAGGCAGAAGAGGAAGAAAAAGGACCGTAAAAATCAATGCCCCTTTGAGAGGCCCACGACAGTAGCTCACATATGTATTTGCTTGAAAGTTGCGTTAGACCTCTTTTTAGTAACCTCCCCCGCAATTTGTGAATGTTCGTAGCAATTGGTTTAACGACACAGTAAAGCCGTAAGTTCGATGTAAGTGCAAAACAATTGCAGCATTGTCTCCAAAGTCACGCAATTATGAAAATTTTACACAAGATGGCATTGCAAAAATAACATCATCCCCTTGCCAGCGCTTTTCGGCTCCGTGCTTTGTTGCCACTCGCCCAACCAACCCCAGTCCTATCCTGCAGAGAAAACAGTCATGCATGCTAAATGTCCCTTATAGCACACATACATACATACATACCAACATTTAGAGTGTTTTGCATACTTAGTTGTTACGCTTTAGTGAGCTAATATCGCTTACTTGTACGGCACCGTTTTAAGTCTTTAGTTTTTAGTTTTCAGATTTGAGAATGGCTTTGTTTCTTCCTTTTTCCGCACTTAACTAAAATGCATGCTGCTAATGTAGATCTTAGAATCAGTCGCGAATTCGTTTCAAGGTTCACTCTCGATGCTCACTCCGTAATCTCGCATTCAAGTCTGAAGCGAAACTAAACCAGGTCATAGAGTATGCAACAAATGGCATGATACGAATGCAACTTCGAAATTCCGGATGTAAATCGAAAAGGAGAATAATTGGAGCTGCTTTCTCGCTAGCTATGGATGACATTGGATGTAATTGCGTAAATGGATGTATAATGTATATTAGTAGCATATTTCAATATCTGTAGCATTTTATTATCAGTAACAGCCGTGAAGTAATCTTAGAATGTAATTTTTAAATTATTTTTATATCTGAGTCACTCAGACATCCATTACGTTGTTTCTGTGCTATTTGGTAGATATCGAAACCATAAGTAGATCTAGCAGTATCACAAAAACAATTTTGTTTCGGAATTCCCAATGACTCACCCACTGCGATTACGAATTAAGTCGTCCTGTTCAACTTAACAAGAGTATATTAGTCTCACTAAAACCCTTTTTGGGTCCGGCGGGTGAATGTGGTAGAAAATTAACACAAGATTAATATTAAAAAGAGTGGACAAGTCAAACAGCTGGTATTTATTAATTGACTTATAAATTCAAAAACAAAATGTCCACTTGGTACACGTCGATTTGTACAAACTCCATTCTGAAACAAGATTCATTATACCGAACTTAGAAGATATATTCGAATGAGAGCCATCCTCCCCCAGCTGGTTTACTTTGGCTTTGAAATAAAGGGGACGAGAACTGATGTATAATATAATCAAATATTTTATGTATTGACTTAGGACACCGTTTCCCCTATGACAATTTGGTTGGTTCTAAACATCAACGATGACTCCAATCAAACGTATAGTATACGATTCCAAAATTATAATTGTTTACCAATTTGTTTAAACCATGTTACTGTTCATTGAAGATGCAGGGATTTTTCTTGATATTGTTGAAGGACACAACTAGATTTCATTTGATTGAGCAAGCTGTTGAAACATAAATTCTTTGTACAAAAAAGTGTTTAGGATGAATAGAGAAATTGAAAGAATGATTTTTTCTATGACTCATCTTGAATCGGAATTATTTATGTAGTTGGCATCGGTCCAAGATTCTTTCATCTGAGTTGAGCAAAAAATTCATGGCCGATATTAATCAAGTATATTTCTTTGGTCATGTAAACCTTAAATGTAAGTTTGAATTAAAGCGATGTAATTTCGAGAAAAGAGCACTACGAGTATATAAAGCATCGTTCACTTAAAATCTGAACAAACTTTCGATATCGCCACATCTGACATGTTCGATCGATGTAAACTATTCAAGCATGTATACGCTCGAAATAGATACATCATTATATGTTCGAAGTTTGATCGTCTTGTTCGAAGTGATCGTGGCTCAGTTCACGATAGAACTTCATACGATATTGTGCACGTACAATGCCAATCCCACGTAGTCAGGTTCGAAAATTGCAAAAAAATTAAATGTACCCAAAACAACTGTGTGCAGTGTTTTTAAACGATGCAAGGAGCAAATGACTGTGGAAAGAGCTAAAATATCTGAAAAAAACCAAGGCGTGAAATTTTTTTTGGAAAAATATGTAATAACGTCAATTTTGAATAATCCGGGACTCTCAGATGCTGATCGCGCAATAAAAATTGGCACGTCCTCGAGCACGGCAAGACGCATTCGTATCGAGGCAGGATGTAAATCATTTCGTACAATAAAGTATCCAAACCGATCCGATAAGCAAAATTCGATTGCCAAACAAAGAGCACGCCGCTTGTACACTTTTTTGACCAAATTTACGAACTGCGTTATAATGGACGACGAAACATACGTCAAACTCGATGTGAAGCAATTGCCTGGACGAAAATTTTATGTAGCCAAACAACGAGGAAATGTTGCCAAAAAATACAAATACGACAAAATTGATAAATTTGCAAAAAAAGTGATGATTATGCAAGCTTTATGCAGTTGCGGTTTGAAAGGTCGTGTTTTCGTTACATCTGAAACAATGACCACAAAATTATATATGAAAGAGTGCTTGCAGAATCGTTTGCTGCAATTTATTAAACATGACGGATCATTACCAGAGTTTTGGCTCGATTTGGCCACGTGTCTCTATTCCAAGATGGCAATGCAGTGGTATCAAAAGAATAACTAAAAAATTGTCTTTCTTCTGCGATACGCAATTTTGAAGATTCCAATTTGACAGGATGAACTTGACCTGAGAATACATACATATGTATATGTATGTGTGGAAAAAATATGAGTTTTCGGGCAGTCATGCTAATACTGGGTGGCGCAAAATTAATCATCCAATTTTGTTTTTAAATAACTTTTTTACAAAAAGATATTATTTTGAGTGATGGAAATCTTTATTTGGACCCGTACAATTTTTCTGTTTAATGGAAAATATTATCTGCACATTTGTGCCCGTTTTATCGCATTTTCCATGACTTTTCGCAAGATTTCCGGTGGTAACTGTTCGCATTTCTGTCGAATATTCTCCTTAAGGTATGCGATTGTCTGAGGCATGTAGGCATAAACCCGCAACTTCAAGTCGCCGAAAGAAAGAGTTCTGGGCTGGTTAAATCAGGCGATCTTGCTGGCCATGCCCAACCGCCTAAACGGGAGATTACGCGACTAGGAAACGTTTCCTTCACAATATCCATTGAGGCTCGTGCTGTGTATGCGGTTGCACCGTCTTGTTGAAACCACATGTTAATCAAGCCCTGCTCATGCAATTCCGGCAGTAAAAAGTCGTTGCAGCATTCGCCAGTAACAGTGACCGTATTGCCGATGGCTTCCTCAAAAAAATATGGCCCAATCACTCTTCCCTCGTGAACGCCAGACCATACACAGGCTCTGAGCATGAACCAAGAAGACAAGATCACGACATGCGCATGTCAACACCCTTTTTGTGACGTAAACTGCGCCAGCACGCCCACAAACCATTCCTAAATGACCTGTTTTGTAGGTGAATCAGGGTATTGTTTTGTGGTTGGCTACATTCGGCTAAAGACTTGAAAATATAATCGTCTTTATTTTATAATTCATTAACGGATTATTTATGACTGCAAAATATCGATAGATTTTTTATTCACGTATTACTGTAAGGAAATACAACATTACAATTACCATACATACTACATTTTGAACAAACCCTATTTTTCACAATATTTCTCCCTATTCGCCACTATATGCTACATCATATATTACAACTTGAACGACGCTAAATTAAATCATTCGCAGAACAAGACGAGTTTGAAATTTGCCATACCATCATCTTCGGATACATGTATTTTTTCTTTTCACCACATTTTTCTTGGTCCACCGCTCTCTGCTACGTGACGTAAACTGCGCCAGGCGGGATATGCGCAGAACATGACGAGTTTTGAACTCGCATTGTCGTGATCTCTAGTATTTGGTTCATGGGCTCTGAGTAATGGATGTTCGTGCATCACCGGATTTTCAGCGCCCCAGAAATGAAGATTTTGCTTATTGACGTAACCCATGGATCAAGGACGTAGCTGCTTAAATGGAAATGCGCCACGTCGCTCATGATAGTTTTCGACACAAAATCGTCCTCTTCGTTGTTGAGATTGAGAATGAACTGTTTGCACTTTGTACGGAAATATATGTAAGTCTTTCACTAAAACTCGCTGTAGTCTGGTCCGTCTGGTGATGCAAAATTGCGTGGCCCGTCGTCTGGTTGATGTTTCAACGTTCTCAGCGACATTGGTAGCCACGGCCGCGATATTCTCGGTCGAACGACTAGTCCGGTGGCGGCTACGCCCTGCAATGTCTCGTGTGGTTCCTGTCTGTTCGAGTCGAGCAGCTAAGCGCCGGATTGTTTGCCCAGTTGGTGGAAATTGACGTCGAAATTCACGCTGCGTCAACACCACCGACCGATTATTGGTCAAAAAAATTGACATGATTATTCCACGCTCTTGCAGAGTATGGTGCTCCATTGCTTTTCTGTTTGTATACTGTAGCTGTTTAGTTCACAAATATCAAATATGCAAAACATCTTCCGATAAAATGATTCATTTTGCGCCACCCTGTATACATTCTCTTCGAAAATTAGTAAACAAAATCAATTTTTTTCTGAATTCGAAAACGATCTTTATGAAAAAGTTACCCAATGTACCATCGTAGTATATTTTTTGTTTAGAGTTTATTCAATACAATTTAATTGAGAGTAATATAACAGCTTTGCTTGCGACTTGGTATAAGATAAGAGAGTATCATTTAAAAAAAACTGAGACGGGCAAAATGGATCTTATTAACTTGGCCATATAGATTCCACAGGATCGGTCCCAGTTCATGGCTCCCAATATTTGGCGTTAAAAAGATATCTGTCAATTGCCTTCTACAGTGGGAAAAATATAACTACCAGAGATCATGTTTTATGTGCTTCTGGCGCTTTGCAAAAAAACTGATTTCGGATTTGTGATAAATAAAAGCGCCCGACACCATAATAAAGGGCGGGAGTTCTGAGTTCAAACTTGAATATAACAAAGTATATCAGTCAGATCGACTTATTTTGTTTCATTGCAAAATTTGACTCTTTACATTTAGTTTTAGAAGATCATCTTATGCTAATGACTGCCGAGAACCCAATTCTAGAGGTTCAATTTTCGACGACCTTTTGACCAACGCTGTACGCATTTGGGACCGTACACATGTAGCGTTGATTGCTGCTGGATTGTCAGCGCAGATCAACTATTTCACGTATCCTCACAAGAAGTACTCCAACGGAGCCAAATCGCACGATCTCGGTGGGCGATTGACGGATCCATATCTCGAGATAAACCGATTTCCATATTTCGTGTTAACCCGGCAAGCGCACAATTGGGTCTACGAGACCCGCGACATTTTGAAATGCATGTATTTTCTAAGATAACTATGTGACGTTGCTTTCGTGACCTATGTGACTTACGTGACGTTACCTTAACGTTTCTTTTTTTATTAGAATTATAATCATTTTTGATACGGGTCTGATAGACCCAACCGAACATTTGGTGTTACTATTTTTCACTGTGCTCACGTCGGGTTAAATAAGTCGTTGTTTGCGATCACTGTGTAGCACATAGTGCCATCTTGTTGAAACCACATCTCCCACATTTGTACAACACAAATTCAAGAACAAAAACTGATTTGTCATCGCACTGTACCGGTCGCCACTGCCAGTAACTCGCTCGCCATATGCATCTTTGCAAAAGCATGGCCCCATGATGCAACCAGCATGCAGTACGCAGCATAAAGCGCGTTTTTGTGGATGCCACGTTGCCTTCATTACTTGACTTGACATCTTTCTCGCATTGAATTTGGCGATTTCGCTTATTGACGTAGCTCATCAAGCCAGAAATGAGCCTCGTCACTGAACAACATTTCATTTCATCACCTTCAAGTTGATTTCTGGCCCGTTCTCCGAACGCGCGACGTATTGGATAGTCACACGGCTTTAATTCTTGCACCAATTAGATTTTGTAAGCATTTGGTGAGAGATCGTTCCGCGAAATTTTCCGCAAATTGAAAGGACTTATCCTAACTTCTCGCGTACGCCTGCGAATCGACATTTCTGGGTTGTCAGCAACGCTGGCTTCTTCAGCTACGATATTCTCTTCACAACGCACTGTTCCTAATCTTGTCGCTAGCCTTCGGTCCAGTAAGTCGTTGTGAAAATTTGCAATCACATGATCAATAGCACGTGGTAACGGAGGACTAACCACAAAACCCAGGAGCGCGTAAAGTAAATATCCACGATTTGTAGGCACTGCTGTGGTGTGCATGCAATTTGTCAGACCTGCGAAAAATTAATATGAGTAGACACTATGGATTATATCTACCAAAGCCATATATTATTAATAGTTATCGTTTCTGATGCTTGTAGTTTGGATTTAATAATAAAAATAAAAATCCGTAGTTTCTCCTACTACAAAATTGTTTATTTGCGTAGATACGTATTTCGGGAGCTATTTACTCCCTTCTTCAGTACTTTAGCTAGTCCGTCCCAACCTCACCAAGTCCGGGAAATTCATTCATGTCTAGCAGGAAACGGTGTCAAAATCAGAGTTGCCGCTTTAGAAGCTGCATATGTAGTCAAAATTTACTAGCAAAACGCATTCATGTGACCATCTATCCAACTTTGTACCATTTTCGGCATAGGTATTACAGCCATATTTAGCTATAATTACAATTCCCGGTTCGGAGAGAGTTACTACAGTCTTGCAAATTCCAGAACTTAGGCTGGCGAAGGAGTTGAAACGTTTTATAGGCATGACCAATTTCTATGGCGAGTTCCTCCCTGAAACCATTCCATACCAATCATTGTCCATAATTAAGTCCATGACTAAAACAAAAAAAAACCGTTTTTCAATACTCACGTGGACCACAGAAACGAACAACATTTTTGGAAAATTAAGTTCGGAGCTCGCTAAAACTACTCTCCTTGCACTAAAGTTCAACGACACATAAGTACCCCAATCAAATACATCTCTCTCTCAAATACCAATATCGATGTTTTTGGTCCATTTCCCTTGTGCAATAATTATCGTTATTGTCTAACAATAATTGATAGATACACAAGGTAGCCGGAAGCTGTTCTCCTCGTAGATCAAACAGCAAAATCAGTCTCACAAAAATTCATTGACGAATGGGTATCGGGATTTGGGGTGCCTGTTGTCATTACGATCGATTGTGGATGACAGTTTGAATCAACTCTGTTCAATGAGTTTTTAAAATATATAGGTTCAAAGCCTCTTAGAACAACCCTTTATCATCCAGAAACAAACGGGATCATTGAACGTTGGCATCGCACGCTAAAAGCGGCAGTCTGTTGTGCCTACGCCGCAAAATAGGTCTTCGAATCGCCGCTCATTTGACTTGAACTCTGATCAGCATACAAGCCTGGTATTTGACTTGAACTCTGATCAGCATACAAGCCTGGGAGTGACGCGAAACTGGCAGAGTTAGGTCATGGATCATATTTTCGCATTCCTGGAGAATTCATTGAGCAACAGACACAATTGCAGGATGAAACTGAAACACTGCAAACAACTGCGGTCGGCCGTCAAACGTATGTGAGTATCAAATGCTGCTCATCATACTGTTAAAGAAGCGATTGTTTCAAAATAACGTATGTTTTCATACGAAACGATTCTGTGAGACGTAACTTGACTCATCCATATGACGGCCCATACAAAGTGACTCAACGAGCAGCAACATATTCGTACTTCAAAGTGGATGAACGAGGTAGACGCATCAACGTTGCAATTGGCCGACTAAAACCACCCTTCATGTCTAATGACGATTTCGATTTGGTACAGACTCAAGAGCAATCACCGAAAAGAGTTCGAAGAGTCACTTTCTCGTCAAAATTACTCTAATTTGGTCTAGATGGGGAGTAAATTGAATGCTTACTAGATAACTTATTTAAAGAAAACATTAAACAACTGCTTAATTTAAGACAAAGTACATAATTAGCGGGGACTTCAATTAACGCCATCGGCATCGGAACTGTTTGAGAGCAAACAAAGCGGGGGAAATTTTGTTTGAGGAAGCTCTGTAAAGCAATGTACTTTTTCGCACACCTGATGGCCCCACTACTAATGGAGTACCATTCACCATTGACCTTATAGTTAGGAGTAGCCACTACTTTCTATATCAGCCGACTGTGATTAATGACCTTTAGCTTTTTGGCTAATTTTGTCTCTAGAAAAGCAGTACTGTGGCGACACGGCCGGACACATAGGTCAACAAACTTGACGAGACTCTAAAAACGCTGTTCTACTCGCTTCTCATATTTTTACGTCCTACTGCAAAGGACGTTCTGTCGGGTTATCACACGTTATTGTAAGTATAGGCTAATAAGGCAATAGTTACGAAGTAAAAATAAGAAATATAGTTCTAATTAAATGAAAAACACGAAAAGTCTTTTTGGTTCCACCAACCAAATCTATATATATATATATGTTAATTAATAAATATAGTTAGATGTCGTATCTATCTTATATATATAAATAGATAAGGTGCTCTAACTTTTCGGCAAAACGCTCGCAAAAACAAAATCTAGCGCATAGGAGCTGCTAGAAAACATAAAAAAAACTTCCATCCAAACTGTGTCGAAGGTCTAGTACTACTTTTCTCTTGCGGCTGCATCGAAACTCGTATTAAACATAAACTCAAACAGTCTCAAAATTTAGGAAAGTAAAACACTTGTTACTTTTTTCCATTATCGAATGCTTATCATATAAAACTATGACAGCAGTGTCTCCAATAACATAAGTGATGAAAATGCTAAGCACTGGCACGGCTTTTCCAATACTGCAACCAAGAGTCTACCACTACTGCTTCACGTTGAAGTCAATTTTCCCTCACATTTGTTACCCAAGGAGGAAGAAATGCATGAAAAGCAAAAAGCAACGCAGTTTCTATAAAGAAAAGAAAAAACCCTAGCGCATCAGAACCGCTAGAAATACTAATGTGCGAACAGTAGAGGATTTGTGCAGATTTTGAGTGGCTTTTCTACCACTAGATAATTAGGGACACCCTAAGTAATAATATATCCTTAGCCAATATAATTTCGATGACTTAATCGAAAGTTACAATAATAAAAAGGTTTTTGGGGTTGCCATCCAAAAAATTTCCAGACCTAAGAAAATTTAAACATAGGTAGGGTTCACAACGGTTGGACCAAACGTGATCTGAACTATAGCGTGGACTAAGCGAATTTAGTCCTAAGATGTTTACATCGACCTGACCTAAAATTTGGTCAGGTCGGCTTTAGTCTTCCTTTGCATAAACGTGACAGCTTTCATTTAGTTATATTTTAGTTCATACACTGTAATTATCTTGTCATTTGTCTCTCAAACATGATTATTTAAATGAGTTTGAGTCCAACGAGAGGGTTGCGAGCTTAAATTCAAGGTACATATATTATTTATAATCGCGCAAAAATCAACGATTAGGTCGGGTGTGTTTACAGCGATATAGTCCACGACCTATTTCAGGTCGCTTGAAATCGTGTACTGACCTATCGCCTGGGTCGGGTAGTGAGTGTTTACAGGAGGTGGACTAAATAATTTAGGTATAATTTGGTGTATAGTTCACGGACTAAACGTCTGCTGTACTTATTACGTCTGATGTACTTATTTTCTTTACTTATTTTCAAATGTTTATGTAAGCATTGGTTGGTACGGAAATAACAAAAATGCCTCGTGCTGGTTTGCTAGCACCGAAGTCAAAAATATGTAACATTTACCTCACGTTGTAGTCAACCTACTCTGCGAATTTCGTATTGATCCGATCACTGCATTGTAAGTTAAAGGGATACAAAGAAATTTAAGCTTTCAAATTTTTTAGATCGTAATATTTCTTGTTTATTTTCACTACAAGATCACTACGATTTGAAAATTTCTTGATAAACCGCTTACTAAAGACATTCAGAAAAAAAAAACCAACCATAGCTGACAACCCTATCGTTATTTTTCCAACTAGATGTCTGCTGAGTATTTTCTACAATAAGTTCGTTTTGATTCCATGAAGCTATAGGGCAAAGAGGTTTATGTACCTGAGCGAATTTTCAAAATTTAAGACACTAAAATTACTATAGCTGGCAGGTCCTGCCGAACGTGGCTCAGAGTAGGATTCAGCTCATGTGTGGATTTCGTCAAAATCTGGCGAATGAATCAGGATTTATAGGGAACACAGAATTGCCCAAATTTCAAAATTGTTTATATCAGACTTGGTCCTACCTAAAGCCAATACATTCTGTAAATTTCAACCGTATTTGATATTGGGTCGTGAGTTCCCGTGAAGAGAAGTTTTTGATGCTAAAAATATAGATAAATTGGGAAAGGGTTACCGATCTTGCCCGTTATAAAATTTCAAATATTTTACCATGGCTATATAGACAAAGCATAAGATTTATATATGAGTTGCTTTTTTTTCCAAAAAACGACAATTTTTCAGGAGAGCCGATGATTTTAATATTTTTACTTTCAGTTCCTGCCTTAGCTACAAGATTGCCAACACAGATTTAAAAATTAGTAATATCAATATGTTCTGAAAGTTTCATAATGATTTGATGGCTCTGTCAAAAGTTTTTGCATTTGAAAAATTTTCAAATTTCCCCGATCTCTTTTTAGGCACTTAGCGCACACATAGGGTTGAAAATTCCAAACATAATCCGATTCACATTGAAAACACGTTCAAAATTCATTTCGCTAACTTAATTCTTGCGAGAATCGTTTTTGGACAGAATAATAGGTATATTAAAAATATCACTAAAATGGCTACCGGCACTAAAGGGTTAAAGATAGTTGACATTTGGTGAGACTTGGACCTATTCTGAAAAATTGCAATATCTAATCTCTCAGTTTTTTTTTATAGAAGTTGTAACTGTAGATCTTGTTCCAAATGCGTTGGTTACAACTATTGAGAGGCATGTAATCGCCTATATCGGAGGATGCTGGGTATCAAATTTAACATAAGGGTTAGAAGCAGCAGACAGTGTGAAAGATTGAGGATTGAGGTTGGAGAGAACAAGATCAAGAATTTTAATATTACTGCAAAGAAGTAGATTGAATTGAAAAAAAGGACACGAGGGACGAAAAATTGACAGAGTAATGAATTAAAAATATATTCATTACTCTGTCAATATTTCATAAAATTAGAAATGAGGTTCCGCTGAGTAAAAGACATGTTCAAATCACCACAGACGATAACGGGAATGGATGGGAAGGCTATATTAAGATAAGTTGGCAGTTCAAAGAGTCGATTTTAAAAAGTTGAAAAAGTCAGTTACAAGTGATATACACTAAAACGGCAAATGCCGTGGATTTGTCAGAGAAGGAGGTACAAAGAGCAATGCATTTTCTAAGTAATAAGTATATTTACTATTTAATGTCAAGTATATATACAGGTGCCATGTAAGTAGCTTACAGGAGTCAGATATTGATAAGCTGGCTGATTCTAGTTAGGTTCCAGTTTATAGTCGAGAATAAGACCCAATTTGGCTCAATTTGAGAATTTTCTTGAGATTTGTTTCAACAGTTTTATTGCAAAAGCACTTTGATTCGTGTTTGAGGATTTGGGTGTGAGAACAGTAGGATGCGGTTTCTTATAACTGCGATAGTTAAGGCATCTACGGAAGTGCAACCGTGTCAAACATAGCAGACAAGCAAGAAACTGATCACTAAAATAAAAGAGTCTTACCCAGCAGATATTTATACATAAACAAAATACTGTACTTTGGTTTACTTACAAATCTTATGATCATTAATTTTCCGTCGAAGATTGAATTGCATATTCGTTTTATCGCGCAATGTCGATTCTAACTATAGGTGCGTTTATTTTGCTCCGATGCAGTGCAGAGTACAACTATGCCGCAACAAACAACGATCTAGTATAAAACAGCAGTGCTTTCGCTAAGACTGACATAGGTTGCGGTATTCGCTGTGGTAGCAGAAAACAGCTGAAAAAAAGGGAGAAAATAACGAGTATACACTACCACAATCGATAGAAAATAGAAAAAAAACTAACAGAAAATTCATTCTTTTAACTTTATACACATTATGAGGGCTTTTTCTAATTTCCTAACTACCAAAACATTCAACATAACCCTGAAAACCCGAAAGCCACCTCACAGAAAAAAATACAACTTCTCATGAGCTTTTCTTTTTTCTGTCAGCACATTCTACACTTCAACACGTGAACTACAAATGAGGCATAGAATTTCTGTACTAGTGAATTCACTGGTGTAGGAGTGTTGTTGTTTTCAATGCGTCTACTCTACTCTCCGCTGGATAGAGGAGCAAAAAAACGCGCCTTATAATAGGCGCGTTTTTTTGCTCCTCTATCCAGCGGAGAGTAGAGTAGACGCATTGAAAACAACAACACTCCTACACCAGTGAATTCACTAGTGCAGAAATTCTATGCGTCATTTGTAGTTCACGTGCTGAAGTGTAGAATGTGCTGATAGAAAAAAGAAAAGCTCATGAGAAGTTGTATTTTTTTCTGTGAGGTGGCTTTCGGTTTTTCATGGTTATGTTGAATGTTTTGGTAGTTAAGAAATTAGAAAAGGCCCTCATAATGTGTAGAAAGTTAAAAGAATTAATTTTCTGTTAGTTTTTTTTCTATTTTCTATCGATTGTGGTAGTGTATACTCGTTATTTTCTCCCTTTTTTTCAGCTGTTTTGTGGGACCACAGCGAATATAGCAACCTATGTCAGGTTTAGCGAATGCACTGCTGTTTTATACTAGATCGTTGTTTTTCCGGCATAGTTGTACTCTGCACTGCATCGGAGCAAAAAAACGCACCTAATAATGACAAACTATCATCAACCTTCATTATTATCCTTGAACATCAGTGCATGCTTCATTCAACAAGATAATATGAATCTTAGGATCTAATGCATGTGAAACTTCAAACGACTTTAATTTGGGACTTTGTTATTGCCACAGCCCTGTGATATTTCCAAGCCACTGACTTCCAATTTTCACACGACGCGAACAAATATATGTGTGTTTATGTACGTGCAATTTCCTTTCCGCGAAAAGTTCTGCTCGTTTTATACCAAGGGCGTGAAGCAATGCGAAACTCTCAGCTTTGAAAGTTTTTGCTATCTCATTTCTTTAGATAAAAGGTATTCCAATTATTTTTTAATGAACCGACGTGCACAAATTAAGTTAGGAGACAGTAGATTCACTTACAAACTTGTTGGGCTATTCATTAAGATGTGCTGTTATTAAATATTGGTGTATATCTCTATTTCAATAAGTATATATGTATGTCAATAGAAAATTAATAGGAGGTTATTGAAACGTGTCCTATACATAGACATATAAAGAATGGACACGCAATCACAATGCATGAGCCCGTACGTGAGTGAAGCAATTTTACTACACATGCAATTTTACTCTCTGTAAAACAGCTTTCCCCTCAATGCCGCACGCACCACCCCTCAGCGCTGTCAATATTTCCAAACACATCAACTTTTCTGCATGAAATTTGTTATTGTTTTATACAAACACATTGAGACCAGAGGTCGAAAATTGCTTCATTTCTCTCGGCCCATTTCGTATCCATTCTTCTTATATCTATGGTCCTATATAACACAAAATGAAGTAATCTTTAAATTTTAACACAGTTCAATTTGTTGAAAGAAAAGTGTAGAGCTACGGATAAGACTTGCTGCAGAATAATTTTTTTTTTCTTCAATGTAGTAAAGATTATGTCGTATGTTGACTTTGAATCAATTATTCGATCGATTTTGCGGTCCATGATTGCAAAATTCTTGGTTCGAGATGTTCACCCTGTCGAGTTTGCATTGAATATATAGTGGAAAGATATTGGAACCCCCTCCTTGGTATTCTGCATCAAAACCTTATTAAAAACCTGACATACGTTAAGGCTAATAATGGAGCAGTATGTTTTATCTCCATATGCTTGTTTAATTTCAGAGACTATTTAGCGAGTCTGCTCCTGGGCAGCGCGAAAAGATTTGAAAAAGATGAAAGGCACTATGACTTATTTATGGTGGGGTCGCACTGTATCTCTGCTTGCTAAGGCACCAGTTCGAAGTAGCTATTAACTGCCTCGAGGTTTGAGTCCCACTGGAAGTTTATGGCTGAATTTATTTGTCTGTGTTGTCTTAAGCCGGCGCCGGTGTAAAAGGAGCACTCCATTAATTTTCACATGGAAATGTTGCCAGCGCCTGGGTATAAACGGATGTCTGTCACTACAAATTAGAAACAAGTTCACTTAACTGCTTTGAATGAATTAATTTAACCGGTTGCTTTCATGCCTAACCCTTACTGCCTTATCTGAACGTTAGCTCAAAGGCAGCTGTCTGAGCTTTGTCACTATTAGGCGCGTTTTTTTGCTCCTCTATCCAGCGGAGAGTAGAGTAGACGCATTGAAAACAACAACACTCCTACACCAGTGAATTCACTAGTACAGAAATTCTATGCCTCATTTGTATTTCACGTGTTGAAGTGTAGAATGTGCTGACAGAAAAAAGAAAAGCTCATGAGAAGTTGTATTTTTTTCTGTGAGGTGGCTTTCGGGTTTTCAGGGTTATGTTGAATGTTTTGGTAGTTAGGAAATTAGAAAAAGCCCTCATAATGTGTAGAAAGTTAAAAGAATGAATTTTCTGTTAGTTTTTTTTCTATTTTCTATCGATTGTGGTAGTGTATACTCGTTATTTTCTCCCTTTTTTTCAGCTGTTTTCTGCTACCACAGCGAATACCGCAACCTATGTCAGTCTTAGCGAAAGCACTGCTGTTTTATACTAGATCGTTGTTTGTTGCGGCATAGTTGTACTCTGCACTGCATCGGAGCAAAAAAACGCACCTATTATAAAAAACATACTCCATAGGAACCGTTAAAAACATTGATTTTCGAAGAAAAGCAGAGGCAAAGCGTAGATCTAGATTTCAAATGCATGTTCTACGGAACGTGCTTCTTATTAATACTAACCTGTATCAAGGATGATGTATTATTTTAGTACGACAACTGCACTAGAAGCCAAAGAGCAGAAAGATTTCTAGGGCTTCTACAGAAGTTTCAAAATTCAGGGGATTGAAACACTTGTGATTCATTTTCATCATAATATGTTTACCATATTAGAATTTTATAGTTTAAAACAGGGAGAAAATGGTCAGTGCTGCCTAGACTTTTACAAACACTGCTGCCAAAATTTTACTCCAACTGCTTCATGTCAAGGTCAAACTTTTCTCTGAACCTCGTTTTTATCCGATGAATGCGTCGCAAGTTATAGTGAAAAAAATGTTTGCTATTATCAATCGGAACATTTATTTTCAATGTAAGGTATTAGTCAGACGAAAAATTAACGGTAGCATTAAATAGTAAAAAAACCAGCGTCAAAACCTGATGCTGGCAACCCTTTGCAAGTACTAGAATGCAACCAATGTATCTTGCCAATGTCGTTTTATTCTGTTGATTAGTTTTAAGTTATAGGAGTAGAAAGATTTTAAGGGTAACTACACATTTATCAAAAGTAATCAAGGTTTATCCCTTATTCGCATCATTGCGTCCTTTAAATTAGAGGTCTGATCGCGCTGTCAAAGGTTATTGCAAATCAAAATTTTCAAGATGTTCTTTGTCGGTTTTTAGGCATTCAGTGGGCGCTGAGGGCTAAAAACTTCGAAAATGGTATAATAACTAAGGTAAGAACAGTATCAGCTCGGATTTCGCATACTTGCTTCTCTTTCAAAATTCATTCTTATTATATAAATATATAAGTTTCTGGAGTCAAGTGATGTATGACGGTCCAAGTTAAGGCAATATCTGAGATATCAGCTAACTTCGCTTCATTTATTCTATTTTCGAAAACCAGTTTCAAACTGCGGTAGGTGCTGAATCACGCCCAAGCACCATTTTTAGTAGAAAGCGATAGCTTTACATTATTCGTTTCTGTTTTACGACCCGAAATTTGTTTTCGTGGGACAATTTGAAATTCACAGCATGGATTACTCTTGAGCAGGACCAAGTATGATAGAAGTTTGATGAATACGCTAGCAATCCTGTGAATGTTGCGCCATTTTGAAAAAAAAAAACTTTAAACAAAATAAAAATGCAGAAGGTAGAACAAAATAAAACGAACGATAAATTGATGTTTTGCCAAGTGCCATTAAGGCGAGGCTTGCAATTATTTTTGGGTCTATTGACTGGCTATTGTTCTATCAGATATTCGTACTTCATGTTTGTATTCTTACGGAAAGTCAAGCGGCTTGCTGGGCCTGATATAGGATCTACGATTTTTGCCGAATACCGTACATCTATTGGGGAGACATCTAGGCATTCGATGGAGTAATTAAAAAATGAAAATAGGAGTTTTCGATGCAACTGAGGCCGATGATCTTGTGAAGCGTGCCTCTTCTATAAATAAATACCGGTATCATTAGTTAAATCAGCCACATTTTTTTGAGAATTCTCACTGGCCATTATTTCAAAAGACGGCACGCGCAACGGTTGGGCGCTGAATTTATCGATTTCTGTTTACTATACTTTACTTTACTTTTGGATTTGTGGTAGAGAGGAATCCATCCTCTATCTCATGTGGTAGTGTCCGGCTCTGAAGAAGAATCCGTCCTCTATCTCATGTTGCAAGAGAAGAGTCACGGCACTCGGTGTACCCTTTCTTTCAAATTTGATTGACCTATCTTTTGTTGACCTAAATGGGATAGTGTGGTTTATCAAAGGAAGCAGGTGGTTTCATGACAAAAGTGGCTATTGGAAAAAGATTAACTGTGACGTGTAACGGGATTTTTATGTGCCTATGTAACTTCTTTTCGATCGCTGTTAACTGACAACCATTTCAGTTTAGCGTTACTTTGCCTATGTTTATTTATTTATTTATTGATTTAATGTCTATAACAACAGATTAAGTCCAATTACGCAACAGACAATGATAAATAGAAATGAAAATATATATATAAAACGAACAAAAGTATCATAATACAATAGAAAGTAAGAATCTAAAATTTAAATATGCAATTAGCCAAGATGAACATGCATTAAACAAAATAAGTAATTACTTTATCTTTTAACATGTTTTTGAAAAGCATCAAGGTCGGTGGTAGGGAACCAAGTCTGAGTTAGTTATGCTGCCTAGGTAAACGTAGCAGCGGTGAAAAGTAATATGTATCAGCCCGTGCAAATGGAACATTAAACGTTAAAGTTGATCTACATGACCGATCCAATACACGGACGGAAACCAGGCGGGTGAACCTGCGTTGTACAGATTCAACCGCATCTATTAAGTAATAAAAATGTGGGCACCATATTTGACAACAATATTCAAGGATACTGCGGACAAAAGAGCAAAATAGGTGTACACAGGTGGAGATATCAGTAAAATGCTTAGAAGATCTAAGTATAAAACCCGAGAGCCTGGACGCTTTGGCAGTTATACGCAGTATGTGTTGGCCAAATAAGAGTTTAGTGTCGAAAATAACTCCCAGGTCTTTAAAACAGAATACAGCATCGAGAGAGGTACCGGAAAAGCAATAAGAAAACACTAAAGGGTTAGTTTTACGCGTGAATGACATTTGGCGACATTTTAAGACATTCAGAGTAAGATAATTTGCACTACAACAGTTGCCCAGAGTGTGCAGATCATTCTGTAGCTGAAAGCAGTCTTAAATTGTATCGATTACTCTGAATATTTAATAATCGTCTGCGTAAAGAAGGGAGAAGGAGTTTAGGAGACCTGGCAGATCATTCATGAAGATTAAGAACAACAAGGGGCCAAGTATCGATCCTTGCGGAACACAAGAGGTGGGATAGAAGGGAGCAGAGGAGCAGGAGTTCACAGTAACAACACAAGCACGTTCATAAATGTAAGAAAAAAACCAGGAGAGCAGCGGTCCATAAAAACCATATTTCTCTAATTTCAAGAGAAGAAGCACGTGGTTGACAGAGTTGATTGCCTTAGAGAAATCAGTGTAAAGAACATCCACCTGTCTTTGCTGATCGATGGCAGAAGCAACAGTATTGTTGAAAGATAACAAGTTGGTAGCAGTGGATTTACCTTTGACAAATCCATGCTGCTCGTTGGCAAGGAAAGGCTCGAGTGGAGGATAAATTCTGTTGTAGACACAAGCGATATTGGACGGTAATTGGAGATAGAAGCGGGGTCACCTGCCTTAAGTATTGGAAAAATGTTGGCTGATTTCCATATGGGAGGAAAAACACCAGAGGCGATACTTAGGTTGAAAATAATGGACAGGGGAACACAAAGTGAAGAAGATAGTGACTTAGTTAGTACATAAGGAATACCATCAGAGCCAGAAGAAGCGTTAGAATCGAGACAACTCATTAAATATTCAAGTTCTAAAGGGTTTGTACGAAACGAAGAGAGCGCTCTAAGGTTAGCGCAAAACGACGAGAGAGTGGTGAAAGAAACATGTGGAGGGGAAAGAGGATTTTGTGGGGAAGAAAATGACGAGAAAAAACGAGCAAAGAGCTCACAAGTCTCTTCAGTTGTAGCGGCAGAAGTTTCATCAAGAAACACATTTTGAGGAATAACGGGTGATTTTTTCACTGAGTGAATAAATGATCAGAAGGGTTTTGAATTGTTGGAACTATTAGAAGCCTCGACTCTAGCAACGTAGGCACGCATGGCTTCTTTAGCGACCCTCTTTGCATGAGAGCGTAACTTTTTAAACTCAAGCAGGTCATCATGCAAAGCTGAACGTTTGAATTTGGCACGAGCAACATCCTTTGCCCTAAGGGCAGCAGCAACTTCAGAGGTGAACCAGGGAGCATCATTGAGTCTCCTGGCAGGACATGTGGGAGTGAACCGAGGAATGAGATTAGCGAGGAAGACATAAAGCTTAGGGAGAGCCTCATTAACGTCAGAACAGCGAAGAAATGAGTACCAGTTAATATGATTGATTTTGTTCGCCATTCCAACAAAGTTGGCTTTAAAGAAATTGAAGCGCCTACAGCAAGAGACTGTGGATCTAAGAGGAAGATTGAAAGAAATTTCTAAAAGAACAGGAGGGCGGTAAGGGCCGGGAGGGACATACGGTAAAGCATCGGAATTCAAATCAACAAAAGACACTGGGATATTAAAAAAAATTAGATCCAATATTTTGCCATTTTTATTAGGTACCGAGTTCAATTGGGAAAGAGAACATAAAAAAATGAATGAAGATAAAGTAAGCAAAAGACTGTTGCTGGAAGTGATGGTTGAAAAAGAGGTATTCCACTCGATGGAAGGCATATTTAAGTCACCACATAGCATTAAGTGAGCGGTAGAAAAACGGCACAGGAGATAAGATGAGAGCTCTGCAAAGAAAAGTTCATAAAGTGAAGAAGGACTATTACAGCGGATATAGATTGAGGCGATAAGTAACAATGAAGCAGGAGCTAGAGAGACACGAACTAAAATACACTCCACTGAAGATGTAGTTGTAAAGTCACTGCAAACCGAACTAGAAAGAGATATATGGATGCCAATAAGAACACCTCCACCATCAGACTTGGAAGAGATTGAGCGATCACGATAAAACTAAAATTAAGCCTAGTTTGAAATTGTTAAAACACCTCACCGTAGAATAACGATAAAACATCTCAAAATTGTTTCACGAGTGTGAATTTCGTTTTAGTCCATGTCTTCATTGAAAGTTTCTGCGATAGAAATATATTTGGAGCTGTCATCCCAAAAATTTTCAAAACATGGAAAATTTAAACATTAGTTACTGTTTTAATTGTGTACCAATTTTTTCCTAGCTTGTGAAAATATTTTTTAATTTTTTTTTGACGAGAAAATAATTGGAAACCTTGTCAAAAAGAAGAAGAACAAAATACAGCGTAATCTGTTAACGACGCTCTTTATACAAGAAACACAAAAATCAGCCATAAGAGTTCCAATCATTTTTACGTCAATATTCAAGCAAATTCAGGAACTTTTTGAACACTTTGACATTAAAGCAGTTCCAACCAGTAGGGTAAAAAAATTAAGTAAAAAATTATGTCACGTGAAAGACAAAAAAGATAAAAAGGAAAAATGTGGAATATACAGAATTACTTGCCCAGAATGCGACAAAATATACATTGGACAAACGAAACGGTTAGTTGGTGTTAGACTAACCGAACATAAGCGGGAAGCAGCCTCAGCAAGGAAAAGGAACACAACGGTAGTACGATCAGCAGTAGCAAAACACATCCTGGAGGAGGAGCACAGCATAACGTGGGACAACGTGGAGGTGATTAAGGAAGTACAGCAGGTACGAAAAATGGATGCATACGAAAGTCTGAACATATGGAAAACCCCGATGGATAAGCGACTAAACACAGACCAAGGAAACTGTGTATCACCATTGTTCAGGTTAATTTAAACAGATATTTTATGATGATAATGTAATTAATATAGATAGTAAAAAGTACTTAAGTATATAATTAATAGTCAATTAGCCGGTAATTAGCAGGTAATTAGTATTAGTCAATACTTTAAAAGTAAGCACCTTAAATAAACTACCTAAGTTATTTTAAGATTAGATCAATAGACACTGAAGAAGAGGGCAGATTACCCTCAAAATATCGATATATGTCGAATAAAAATAAATCAATCTAGCTTCAAAAAGGAAAAAATTGATTTAAATTAAAATATTAGTCACTGGTTACATGGGTTTAAAGAATTTAATGGTAGCCACCGACAAAATATTTAAAATTTTCGAAGTTCAAAAGAACAAAACCTTTGAAAACTTCATGAAACATCTCAAACATCTCTAATCTTTGAATGACAAAAAATTACAAAAACGCCTAAGGTGGCACTTATTACAATGTTGCAATCAATTTTCTACCGAAATTGGCTTTGAAAATGGTCCATCCATTGTCCAATTTTCGTTTCGGCAAAACACGTTTATTTTGCTGAGCGACAAAGCTGATAGCTCAATCATAATTTTTCAAAGAGAGTCATAACAAAATTGGCTTATAGTACGGTACAGCTATTGTGAATTTCAAAAACTGTTTAAATTTCGTTAAAATTCAATAACTGATTTATAGGGCATAATACAGTTATTCTTTGGAGTAAGTTTTAATGATGACTATCAAAACCATATCTTAATCATTTTTATCAGGCTCGTTCCTCTTGTAAATTTCATATTGATTTGATAATCCGACCATGAGTTTTCGTAGATAGAAATTTCTAGAGCTCAAATATCAAGAGAATCATATCCTAACCTCTTTTTGACACAAACTACTCTATGCATTTGCATATTGTCAACAAGCTAGCATGTTTACAAGAATTATTAGTAAGAATAAACATGCAAAAATATTTTCTGGCAAATTTCGGCTTCGAAATATCAAACGTGCTACTCACGCATTATTCACGGTTATTAGGGCGCATGGCTTTCAACCAATGTGACAGGATAAAGTCATATCATAACTAACTTAGAGCGGAGCGTCTATGAACACACAACGTCTGGCTGTAAGTTTAAACGAAGGGTGGGCCACCCCCAGGGCCTCATACATACATAGGTCGCATCCACAAGCATATTCTAGAGAAATTAAGAATATCATTTAATTTCAAAACAGAGATACTATCAAGGTATACTCTTATTCGAAAACATTATTGTCCAGGCAAGGAATATCCACCTGGATTAACGAGCTTCTCCAGAAAACATGGTGCTGTTGACACGTTTATCAGACGATAAACCTAAACATACATACATAAAACATACAAGCTTCCATATTCGTACTTTCAACGAACGGAGGCTGAAATAATTCCAAAAGGCGACATTAATATCGATTTTCTTAGTCCACAAGACAATCTTGCTGCTTATATGGATCCACACTACATACTTATGTAGGTATGTATTTCTTCGGAACATGCATTGGGTGTCACGACCAGAACACACATCTAGCTCCATATGCACCATATTGACGGGCAAGCGGCCGCATGGATATTAGCAGGCTTCTTTCGAACATTTTCGTAAGTTACGTGTTTGAGTTGGCACGGCCGCACGGATCAAGCGAAAAAAAACAAAACCCATTAATGTGAGTCTGCCAGTAATAGAGGAAGGATGAAGCAGTTAGGAAGCTCTGAGAATGTTGTTCCGTTTCCATTGTAGAAACAATAAATAGTGCCGGGATTACATTTGATTCCTGTGCATATTTGTATACATACATAAGTCGAGTGGACAATGATGTTAGATGTCAGTGAACCTGCCTTGGATCTGGAAATGCAATCCAGCACGTGCATTTTTCCCACCTGAATCATTTATTTGTAGCTGCAACGATGGTTAATGGCGGGCTTGTTGATGCCGAGTTGATTCTTTGCACGAAAGGGTGGGCAAAATCCAACTAAGTACACCGCAATCACCATCAATTTTTTATCAGTTTACAATAAAAAAGTACTTAGCCATTTTAGAATTGTTAAAATGCGTTTGTATTTTGCAGGACACATTTCCTTGCTGATGGATTGCTGATAGTTCATTCCATACATGTATAATCGATATGCTCCATATAAATATGTACATACATACTATCAACTTTGCTATGTTGCTAATTTATAAAAATAAACCAAAGCATCTTGTCATCCCAATCGCAAGTTGATTTGATAAGGGTGCTTAACATGTTTCATTGTAAATGTTTAGTATGTTTTGCCTATCGCATTACATTCAGCAAATATCATCCCTCTTCACCTAGTAATAAAAAACCTTACATTCAGTTGCAATTATTATTTTAAATTTGTGACGCATTTGTAAAGCACCATCCAACCACCATGGTTATTAATAATTCTTCTTCTGGTTCCCATACTGTACATCATTTCGCGCGTTTAACGAGTGTTCACCATTCAAATTTTACTTTCCACAAATGCCTTGCCGTACAACTTGGAAGACTAGTGACTACAGGGCAGTGACGGCTCGTAGCATAAAAACTTGGGTCGGCCAAAACGGAAGTTATATTTCATAAGTTTAATTTTTGGTAAAGCAAATAAAATTTGATCTTCTTACAAAAGTACGTTCCAATAAAAACCACGAAATATGCTTGAGCATTGTCGTCAAGACAGAGAGAGGATGTAATTGGGGACGAGAAAGACAAGTGTACTATAAATTAATAAGTCTTAAAAAAGTACGTCTCTAAAATTAGCAAACAAGCGCAAAAACTAATTCTCAAAAGCGTATATAATAACATTTTTGATATTCATTCTTTCATATCATGCTTTACACACAGCGAAATATTTGATTATTTCAGCATAAAAAATATCATTTTTCTTCAACTAATTTTCCTTATTTTGCTTTTAATGACTAAGTATTGGAACGCCATTGATCTTCAAGACAAATGTATTAGAAAATGCATTACTAGTTTTCCAAATTAAAAACTGTTCATTATGCATTTCACAAAGTAGTTATTCACAGCAACCATTAATGTCCAATCAATGTCCAAATCATATGTCCACTTTTTAAGTTTTATCCTATAAAGTTTTATCCTGTAAAAAGATGATTATTTTCAACCACCTTTTTTACTTGTATTATTTTCAGTTTTTTCACACCACCTCCACTGCTCACTTTTCAATAAAAACACTTTCGAAAAACGACTTTCTAACGACTTAATGCTGTATAATAACTACACTCTCCTACAGAAAACATAAAATCGATAAAAAATATTTATTTTATTTTATATACATCAATTTTGTCTTACTACCTTTACATAGACAGTAAGAAAACTCGTGCTTGACCTTTTTCTTTTCATGTAATGCTATTTAACAGAAAACCAATCTCTTCACGAACAGAAAGCATCCTAAGATCGACTAAAGAGTAACATAACAGAGCGTCTACGCTACATACTGTTCTTAACCAGTAAATTGCGGCTGGCCGCCGAAATTTTTGCATTGCCTCATCTATATGCGGGGTGTAAAATTCGTTACAAAACACCCAACTAAATAGCTAGTATGAAAAATTTGTTTCGAATGGAGGCTATCTGCAGAGTTTGGAGTAGCGTAGACTGTAATCTGACTCGGCCAGTTTGGTTCGGGCCGCAATGTCGACCGTGTCTTTGCATGATTTTTGCTTGTACTTGCTGGGTATGATGCGGCCACCGCTTCGTTGGATGTATGATGCATCGTGCTCGTATGTACATACATATGTTTGAACGGAATGATGTAGGTTGGGCGAACCGTTGGCTGGCCGTCGTGGGAACGATGCACTTGCTTGATGTTTTGCTCAATATAGCCGCTCACACAAACCAGGATTGAAGCAAGATTGAGATGAAAACGGTCGAATGCAAACGGGTCGTTTATTCGTTTACACTATACAATTTCGATGTAACTCAAGTTTTGATCTGAGATTGTATACGCGGCTTATAAAAAACTTAAGATTGAATAAGGCAGATATGATTAGGAAATCAATTTGTAGAAATTAAGTGCTGAGCATTAATTATATATCTTTCTTATTTTGGGTGACATTAGTCGATTCTTTTGGTACGGCCGGGCCGACCCTGCCGCCCCTGACGAGCCGCCACTGCTACAGGGTATTTAGCCGAAAACCGCTAGATGTTTAAGAGAATTTTTCAGTCAGTTTTTCAATTGAATTTACGGTAAATAAATCGAAACCTCGGCTGTGAACTTCGTGAAACCTGAGAACAAAGTGTATAATCGTTTCTAACTTCATTTATTTATAGATAGTTCAATTATATTACGTAGCCCGCTTTGATTTGCAAATCGCGAATTTGAATTTGATCCTGCGAAGTAAAATGCTAAACGAAGGGACACGTACCCAAGCATATCCTCGTAGTTTCAGTGCGAGAGCTTTCATCAGTCAAATTTGAAATTACGTCGTCATCTGAATAATCATAAAACGAAGGATACACTGGATGGCAAATGAAGTGAAATTTCGGCATGATTGACCTCGATATGAAGACATAGGAACGCTTCGCTCGTCACTCTCCGCCCCACGCATCACTGCTCCGAGTATAAGCCTCAAATAATAGGCCCCTTGCATTAAGGCGCAGCACACAAGGCTAAAATTGGAAGGAAATAATAAGACTCATCCTTGAAAAGTACGTCTGTTATAAAGCTCAGAGACAAATACGCTTATGAATTTTTAGAGTATGCTCGAAATATGTGTGCCGAGTCTAACATCAGAAGAAGAAAAAGAATAGGTATTTTTTTGGTGACAAGGCAAAGCAAATGGAACCTTATGTTGATACAAACATAGCTCGTTAAGCTAACAGCAAATTTTATGTATGTATATACTTTTGCTGAAACGATGCAAGCATAAAATTGAATGTGTTGTCTTTGGGTATAGTGAAATCCCGTTATTCATGTTGTTTCTCGCGTTCAGGGTTTTGATTCTTTCATTTGAATAAATCAAGCTAGCAGCTTTTGTTTTAGGTGTTCTCATTTCAAACCTTGCCTCAGAGACTATTCTGCTCAATTCCGGATCACGTTCGTTCTTGAAACCATTGAAAATTCAAACGAGCTACGGAGCAGAACCTGATTTTTCTCAGCCTTTTAAATTTGAGTCTGTTATAGTTTCTTGTGAGTTTCAAGAAATTATGGGTGATTCTATCAAAGTCAATGTTTATTGTTTACTTGCTCAAACACTTAATTCACAACTCGGTTTATTTTGTTTTCAGCTAAAGGAACAATAATCCACACGCTGAGGTTGATTTGGCAAGCTTATGAGGAGCTCTGAAGAAGTTCCTCATGCAGAGTTTTCTAATTTGTGGGGCGCTGGGTTTATGTTCAGCAAGGCAATGGTGGCCTCATCGCGTAATCGGTCAAGCTCTTTTTGAATGTTTGAATGAGTTTAAATTAAGTAGAAATATACTTTTTATACTTTTTTTGCATTTATGTATTTTTTGGTATTTACCTAACTTAGTTTTAAAACAAATCAAAACATTTAAGTTCAATTATTATAATACAAGAAGAAAAACAAAAATAAGTCCATTTTTGGAGCGCAACGAATAATCGGACAGCGCCTTAATTAATCAAAAAATTAAACAAGAAAACCATTAATATTTGGTTGCAAGCCCCTTGCTTGCCAGAACAGCTTGCAAACGCCTTGGCACTGATTTTACCAAGTTTTGGCACACTTCCGGCTCAATGGAGTTCCAGGCTTCGACTAATGCAACTTTTAGTTGGTCTATTGTATTATATTTATTTTTGTAGACTCTGCTGGCCAATTCTTCCCAGAGAAGCTCAATAACATTGAGATCGGGGCTCTGGGCAGGCGGTTAAATGAAGCGTGGGCAGTTGTTGATCAACCAAAGCTTCGCTACGCTGGAAGTGTGTTTAGAATCATTGCCTTGGTAGAAAGCAAAGTTACTGGCGATACCCAATTTCTTAGCACTTTGTTTAACGTTTTTTTTAAATGTCAAGGTAGACAAATCTATCCATTTTACCATCTATAAAATGTAAATTGCCTGCTCCAGCGCTAGACATACAGCCCCAAACCATGACAGAGCCCCCTCCGGGCTTTACGGTCGCCTTAGTGTTTTTAGATCAAATTCTGTGTTTGGCGTATGCCACACATACATCTTACCATCCGACCCATGCAAATTAAATTTGCTTCATCAGTGAACAAAACCTGAAAATATTGCAAAATATTAAAAAAAGTTGATTTTATATACGTATTCCAGGAAATTACTTGATTCCAAAAATCTGGTGCTTTTAACAGGTACTCCTTGGCAAATCGCACTCTAAAGTTTAAACCTTAAGGTTTTTTCTTAGGGCTTATAAATGGTTTTTTCTGGCAACTCTTCCGTGGTAGTCATACTTGTTTAACGTGTTTCGCTCAGTATTTAAGCACACATCCTTTCCAGTGCGGTCCTTCAAGGCTATTTTAAAATCTTTCGCCGTTTTGAAAGGATTTTGTTTAACTTCTCTTACTATAATTCGCTCTTCTCGCTCTTTTAATATAATGCTTGCCCTTCTCGACTCTTATTTTCTATCCTGAACTCATCATGGAATCGCTTAATAGTATCTTATACAGTTGGTTTGCCTCTACCGACCAGTTCAGCAATTTCTCGGACAGTTTTTCCTTCAAATTTCAGCCTGACTATAAATTGTCTTATTTCCACCGTAGTTTGCTTTCCCTTTGGAGACATTTTACTGAACTTTCTAATGTGTTGCACTGAAAAGACTAACCACAACTCAGAACGACAGACAAAATTCAAGTTCCAGGAAGGAACCTGCAAAACAACGGAACTTTTCCATCGGTGTTTTGCTTTGTCCGATTATTCGTTGCGCGCCACAAATTGACTTATTTTTGTTTTTATTCTTGTATTATAATACTTGAAGATAAATGTTTTTTTTCATACTAAGTTAGGTAAATACCTAAATTATATATAAATGCGAAAAAAAAACATAAAAAGTCTATTTCTGCCTAATTTAAACTGACTCAAACATTCAAGAAGAGCTTGGCCGATTATGCGATGAGGCCACTGTATAAGATAATTCAAATGTGGGCAAAGGTGAATTTGGGCAAACGGCAGAACTTTAACCCACAGCATTCGAACGGCCAGTCACCGGCTCCTTTGGCTGTCTCACCGGTAATACTGAATTGAAACTAACTGCTTTTAGCTCTGTATCTTATATTTTTAACTGACCAGTTGATAATATTTTATTTTGGCATTTTGGTTCTTGTGGTATTCAATTTTTCTACAATAAAAAGCTTGAAATACTAGGAAATAAGGAAATGAAATAAGCGTAATACGAAATCCGAAATTTAGTGAAGTAATATTATTCCAAATTAAAATCTATAATTAGAACGAATCGAGAGAATTACTACCTCAGATATTCCCACTGGTGTCTCTGATACCTTAGACAGGGGGCTGAAAGTACGTGATTTATTGATGGAAGAGATTGGCAGGGAGTGAAGGATTTACCATCAGCTGGCACGTAAAAAGAGATAAAACCAAAATATGTTCACTGTATTACATGCGAAAGTGAGAAAATATACTGTCAAACGACAGGTGAGAATGTATATATCCGTGTGAGCTGATAGGTGAGAGTGTGTTGGCGTGCGAATAATCCCATCAAGAAACAGTAAGCGCAGCGAACATTCACTGGCAGCAAACGAAATTCCCTGTATTGGGTTGCATAAAAGTGTCGGAGATATTCCTTTTACTCGCCATATGCTATAGAAAGTAGTATTCCGCGTTAACTACCTTATCGCTTACCATTTTAATACTCAGAAAATACTTTAAGAAAATCAATATTGCATAAATCGCCATTCTTTAAAATAGTCTCTTTGGCAAAGCACATGTGAATTGCCTTGTGGGGAGGAGAAACGTATTTGATCGTAGCAGGGTTGCTTGGCGGGGTACTTTGTGTCTTTTTCCAACTTGGACTTGGATATTGCTATCTACTTCTTGCAATTGTATTGCAATTCACGTACTTTCCTAGCTATATATAGTTCTTAAGCTATGCCTTAGATCTACGAGTTATAATTGTCAACAGGCCTACTATCTCTATCTCTATCGCACAAGTCTGTCAAATTTGCCCATGGTCATAGCTTAAGAACTATATATAGCTAGGAAAGTACGTGAATTGCAATACAATTGCAAGAAGTAGATAGCAATATCCAAGTCCAAGTTGGAAAAAGACACAAAGTACCCCGCCAAGCAACCCTGCTACGATCAAATACGTTTCTCCTCCCCACAAGGCAATTCACATGTGCTTTGCCAAAGAGACTATTTTAAAGAATGGCGATTTATGCAATATTGATTTTCTTAAAGTATTTTCTGAGTATTAAAATGGTAAGCGATAAGGTAGTTAACGCGGAATACTACTTTCTATAGCATATGGCGAGTAAAAGGAATATCTCCGACACTTTTATGCAACCCAATACAGGGAATTTCGTTTGCTGCCAGTGAATGTTCGCTGCGCTTACTGTTTCTTGATGGGATTATTCGCACGCCAACACACTCTCACCTATCAGCTCACACGGATATATACATTCTCACCTGTCGTTTGACAGTATATTTTCTCACTTTCGCATGTAATACAGTGAACATATTTTGGTTTTATCTCTTTTTACGTGCCAGCTGATGGTAAATCCTTCACTCCCTGCCAATCTCTTCCATCAATAAATCACGTACTTTCAGCCCCCTGCCATGGTCCCATAGTTTTCCTTCACTACATCTAACGTTCAGATTCAGTCTCGCTCTTGGGCAGGTATATTAATCCACACATTGTCTCCGGAAATATTTCCTTTGAGTCAGACATCTGCTCGATTGTATGGTTCAACAAAATTTTTTTCTATTGTTTTAATTTCATTGTTTAAGTACGCATGAATCGGTAGATAACTGAAGTACGAATGATAGTCTTATACAAACTATAAACCTACATTATGAACTGTGTTTTGAATGATTCCAAAAAGGTGTGAGCTAGGTATTTCTAAAATCAAGAATAACATTTGAAAAAAGGCATTGATTTTGTACTATTTTATTCCATTTTTATACGCGTGCTGATAAGAAACAACATTTTGGGCTATGGTGACTTTGACAATTTATTTGTCTGTTTCGACGCTTCAAAATGATTTCTAGATATACTGATGGAATGAATTTGCGAGTTATTTAGAATTTCTAGGCAAATAGCACACCGTTATCAAAAAGTATTCGCAGCAAAATATTTTTAACTCTATTAATTCTGGGGAAAATTGAGGACGGATGGGTTCGATCCTTATGACTTTGTCCCACTCGAGCCAACCAAAACCATCTCTTTGCATCAAAAGCGTTCTTACATCAAGATGCACAAGCTTAGGTTTCACTTCGTGACTACTTAAGCTGGTTACTTTATCATTGTTCGGTTCACTGCTCTCCTTCCTTATAAAGCGCTGCATGCACTCTCAACGTAGTCCTTGGTATTACTGATTTTCAACTAATTCAGCAGACGATGAAACATGAATTACAGTGTATACTCTATGAACTTCGTCCAACAGTATATCAAACGGAAACATGCCCGCTAAATGACGTCTCGCCTGTACTGCCCTGATTCGCACAAACGTTCTATCTATTTTTTTTGGCATTTTGGAGTTCACACCGGAATCGAGAACTACATACTCTATTACATCATTCTGCAAAATTTGAAAAACCTATCTTTTGTGGAAGTACGAGGGTTGATCAATAAGTAATGATAATCGGTTATTTCCAGTTCGGATAAAATTCCAAAAAATATTTTTTCTACTACCACGTTTACTCACTAAGTCAGCTTAAAAAAAAACATATAAATAGGTCATGATTCCAGGGACATATAAATAGGCCATGATTCCATTCATTTGAATACGAACAGTCGAAGAGAGAACATCAAAATGGAGAAAAACGAAATTAGAGGTGTCATTAAGTACCTCTGTTTGAAAAAATTGTCTACCAGAGACATACCCGGCGACATGGTAGAAACACAAGGGGACTCTGCTCCTCCATATTCCACCATTGCACACTGAGTCAAATAGTTTAGGCTGGGAACGACATCCAATAAAGGCGAACACCGCGAAGGGCGTCCAACCACATCCCTCAATGAAGACAATGCGAAAAAAATCAAAGATGTCATGTTGATAGATTGAAGAGTGGCCATCAAGCAAGTAGCTGAGGTATCAGGGATCTGGAATGGCAATGTACAAAGAATAGGTGCCCACAAATGACACATGAAGAAGGTCTATGCGCGTTGGGGGCCGAAAATGTTAACCGATTGGCAAAAAAAGAAACGATCCGACATTCCGAGAGTGAATCTCGAAATATTTCAGGCAGATCAGAAGATTTTTTTGTCACGTTTTGTGATCATGAATAAGATTTGAAACTACCATTTTGATGCAGAAACCAAACTGCAATCGATGACGTGGAAGTAACCCTCTTCACTAACGCCGAAGGATTTCAAAGTTTCGAGCTCGGCGTATTTTGGGACGCTGAAGGAATTATTATGGCGGAATATTTGGAAAAGGGAGCCACTATATCCGGCTCTTACTACGCAGACCAAAAAGGGAGATTTCGAGAGGCAATGCAGGATAAAGACACGGCAAACTACGAGCCGGAGTTCTGTTTCACAAGGCTACAATTTCGATGGCTGCAGTTTAAAAAACAGAATTCGAACTTTTACATCTTTCCTCGGAAAACTTTTTTTACATTATCCAGTGACTTTTACATCTTTCTGCGGCTCACGGAACACCTTCGGAAAGAAATATAACCTAAGAAATTTTAAGATGAAAACGAAGTGATGGCTGCTGTAGAGGCATTTTGGGAGAGTCAAGAAAACAAATTTTTTTCTAATGGTACCCTGGGTTTGGAAAAAAGATGGGCTAAATGTATTAACTTGTTATGAGACTATGTCGAAAAATAAATATATTTAATAAATAAATATATTTTTTAAGTTTAATTTCCTTGGTTTACATTCATTATCATTACATATTGATCAGCCCTCGTATGTTGAAATCAATATTGAAAAATGCACTCTCCATATATCTCCAGTACAAATCAAAACACAAATCATTGATTATATCGAAGGCGCTAAAATGTAGACAGAAAGTTTATGCGAATCAGGGCAGTGTACCCTAAATCATTTTTAATGCACTAAGTCAATAGCGAAACGTACATACTAAAGATTGCGCCGAAAGAACGTGATTTGTGATACAGTTTGCGATAATTTCTCACTGATCGCGAGAAATAGATAACAATATCTAAATCGAAAGTAGAAAAAAAACCGAAAGCAGCCCGTCAAGCAGCCCTCCTACAATCAGATACGTTTCTCATTCCCACTAGGCAATATACAAGTGCTTTGGCTTTTTAACGAATGGTGATTTATGCAATATTGATTTTCCTAAAACCTATTTTAAGTAATACTAGGGGGCTTCGCCCCCTGCTCGCTTCGCTCACCAACCCCCAGACCATTTACGATTTTAAATTGTACATTTTACTGGACGTATGTACTAAAGCCGTGCGAAAATCAATAAAAGTTCACAGTCGCAGTACATATATATACCTATATATATATATATATATATATATATATATATATATATATATATATATATATATATATATATATATATATATATATATATACATATGTATATACATATATATATATATATATATATATATATATATATATATATATATATATATATATATATATATATATATATACAGATATATATATATATATATATATATATATATATATATATATATATATATATATATATATATATATATATATATATATATATATATATATATATATATATATATATATATATCTTAATATATATAAATTACGTGTCACGTTGTTTGTCCGCGATGGACTCCTAAACTACTTCACCGATTTTAATCAAATTTGCACACCGTGTGCAGTTTGATCCAACTTGAAAGATAGGATAGCTTACATCTCAATTTATGATCGCAATATTATTTTATTGCAAATTATTTGTCTATTATTTGACAGTCACAATTATCTGTTAGCTCCAAACGATTTTAACAGATGGCGACATCTGTTGACTGGATTGAGTAAGTATTCAATAGATGGCGCTATGTCAAACGTCTAAACGTTCCATATAAGCTACAACTTAGTAGCATAACCACCACATGTTGCTGAGGCTAAAGTACAGGTTAAATTTATTTTGTAATAAACCGAAATACAGTGAATTTTACATTTTCAATTTTTGGTGTTAGCATAGCCGACCACGTGTTGCTTAGACTGAAGTATTAATTAAATTCATATTATAGTGAATATAATACAGTGAAATTATTCCTGCTTTTTAATTATTAGTGCTTCGTTGTTCAAAACTCTAATTAAACTATATACAATGCGCTATAATAACATGTTTTTCAGTTTTTTTTTCGAAAAAATCCAATTTCAACAACGCGAGGAGCAGAGAAGCACGACGCAAACGCGTTGAAAGAGCTCATCAGTCACCAGAACAAATCACAAAAAGAAATGCAGCCCAAAGAGTCAGGAAAGCAGAGCGTCGTGCACAAGAATGTCAAGAACAGCGTGACGAACGTCTGCGACAGACTATTGCAAGAACAAGAGTGGCACGAGAACGAAACATAGCTACAGCACGAGTACAAGAACGACAGAGGCAGCGGATCAGCCGCTCATTAACACGTGCATCATTTGTTCGTCTTGCTTTCGAATATACACCAGATATGAACTACCCTGCGCATTCAAAAATTGCTATCGGTGCAATGGATAAAGTATGCCAATATTGTCAGGCATTGAAATTTTGGAATGAAACACCCGGCATGTGCTGCGCATCGGGAAAAGTTGTGCTGTCACCTCTACCCACTCCGCCGGAACCTTTATTATCCTTTCTTGATTGAACGAACCTATTTGTGTTAGCTAAAGACAGGTTACCCAAAAATATTGCGGACCAATTAGTGCTACATTAAATTGAAATTGAAAGTATTTATAGTTCAAAATAATTAATATTATTGTTAAAAGATTTTAAACTATCCACCCTACCTACCTCATTTATAAGTTTAAGTGTTACATGTTATTTACTAAAAACTTTGTAATATACTCATTTGTTACAAACTTGAATAAAAATAATAATGAATTTTAAATTTAATTCTTTTGTATTGATTTTTGCTTTACTTCAACTATACGAAAATTTTGTTCAATTGTGTTCAAAGTCTTTCCCCTTCAAATCCCAAACCAGTTAATTCTTATACCAGCTTTAACGTTTCCGTCTTCGTTCGTAAATAATAATTTCATTGTAAAAAGGGGTAACGGTAGTAGAAAATCAGTCATGAAGGTCGCCATGTTTTTTTACAAATGGCATCTATGTAAAGAAGCATGGTGGTGCCCATGTCTGATGTTCTCCTACCGTTCCCCTTAAATAGTTTACAACAATGTAATATGACAAAAATGTTAGCCACAGCAACGCGTGATCGGGTCAGCTAGTATATATATATATATACAGTGGCTCACAGCTTATTTCGTGCAGTAACAATTTTAAAATTTGTTATGCTTCTATTGGAAAACTATATAAAATATTGATAAGATTGAAATGTCAAATTTTAGAAAAATATGTATTCTTTAGATTATAAACTTAAAAACTAGAGAAATTGTGAATTATAATAGTTAAAAAACAAAAATTATGAAAACAATGCTAAATTCAAAGTCACAGCTTATTTCGTGCAGTTAAACTTAAATATTAATTTCCAGGAAAGAAAATGTATATGTACAAAGTTTAGTATTTAGTATGATAGCCCTTTGCTTTTATTACGTCAGTAAGTCTACTTGGTATAGAATCCACAAGTTTTTGGGTGCAAGCTGGTGCTATTTTCATCCACTCCTCCAAAATAACCCTTTTCAGTTGTTCCTTGTTGGAAATAGTATGTTTCCGAATGTTATTGTCTAAAATTGACCATAAATTTTCAATCACATTCAAGTCTGGGCTTTGTGCTGGCGGTGTCATAACGTGAGGGCAGTTCCAAATCAGCCAAGATTGGACAATCCCAGACTTATGCTTGGGATCGTTGTCCTGATAGAAACGAAAAGTGTTCTGTATTTCAAGATTAGAAGCACTCTGAAGCAAATTTTGTTTCAGAATATTGAGATACATGGTTTTGTTCATGTTCCCTTCAATGAATTCTAAATTTCCAACCCCGGCTGCTGACATACAGGCCCAAACCATCACGCTTCCACCGCCATGCTTAACTGTAGGTTTTAAATTTTCTTTCTGCAGCTCCGTATTGGGTTCCCGCCACACATATGTCATACCATCAGAGCCAAAGATGTTGAATTTTGACTCGTCCGCGAATATGACGCTGTTCCAAAAGTCCGAGTTTTTGTTTACGTGCTCCTTAGCAAAGGCAAGACGAGTCATCTGATTTTTCTTGCTTATGAAAGGCTTTTTTCTTGCTACGCGACCATTCAAATTGTTGGCTCGGAGCACGCGACGAACCGTTTCCGCACTGCATGATTTACCCAGTCCTTGCTGTATCTCCGTGAGAAGTTTTGGAACCGATAACTTGGGGTTCACCGTGATTTTCCGCACAATTAACCTCTCATCGGACGAGTTGAAAATTTTATTTGGAGCGGTTCTGCCCTTGTCTCAAATCCGATTTTCGTGAATGAAACGTTGAATGATGGATTGCACTGTGCTGGAACTCAACTTAACACTTTGGGCAATTTTCCGCTGTGAAAGACCTTCCTTGAAATGGTTCAACACCAATTCTCGCTGCTCGATTGTTGTGCGTCGGCGCATTTTTCAAAAAAATACTTCTTAACGCTTAAACATACAATATCAGACTAAATATTTACCACAGCTGGTAATGACAGCTACAATCAAAACGCAGGAAAAAAAGTCCACAGTCTAACCACAGTGAAGACAAAGCAACTGCACGAAATAAGCTGTGACGCGCGTTTCTGCTCCACAATCGGTTTTTTGTCGTTTTAAGCGTGTCGAAGGTTATTTTCATAATTTTTTTTTCTCAAGTGTTACCAATGAGCATGCTGTTGTAAACCTACGTTAAAAATTACATGATTTTCTTATTAGTTTTTCAGATAACGTGTTCTAAATTTTGAAAACAGCACTGCACGAAATAAGCTGTGACCCACTGTATACACGTCGGATTTCGTACGTTAGAGAGAAAAATAAAAATATAATCCGACCAAATTTCCAAAACTTTTTTTATTAAAAGAGAGAGAGAGAAAATGGTAAGCAATAAGATAATTAACGCGGAATACTACTTTCGATACTATTTGGCGGGTAAAAAGAATATCTCCGACACTTTATGGAATCCACTACAGACAATTTCGTTTGTTGCCAGCGAATGCTCGCTGTGCTTACTGTTTCTTGATGGGATTATATATCTATCACCTATCAGCTACAGCGATATACTATACATTCTCGCCTGTCATTTGAGATATGCTTCTCTCACTTTTGCATATGATAAACTAAATTTATTTGGTTTGGCTCTTTCTAGGCATCAGCTGATGGTTGATCCTTCCCTCTCTACCCTTTTCTTCAATCAAGTAAATATAGCACAATGCCGTTTTTTCCGCGCTATCTATATTATGTACGCTTTGGAACAGTTTTCTGAGGTACTCTATTTTTTTTTTTGAGTTGTCAGTTGTAAGCACGCTTTTTTTCCTCGTTATGATTGCCGAAGTTCATCGAAATCGGATCGGTTCCTGCCGCGATTGCACCGCCTTTGAGCCATAAATCACGCGGCTCGTGGATAAGCAGGCTCACTAATCAAACTTGCTTTTGCGGCCCTTTTCAAAGTGTCTGCACTCACAGCATCTTAAACATATATTCATTTCCACCTGTTTTCGTAGGCAGCAAAAGACCCAGCAATACGCATTTTACAACAGCCAGTAAGACTGCTTATGCTGCCGGGAGACAAACTGTAGCTGTTTGTGCCTCGCCAAGTTTACTCTGCTATGAAGCCACTGCATAGTCATAGCGTAAGTACTATATATAGC
>OX376374.1:75841748-76080281 GCA_947369275.1 Nemotelus nigrinus
GGTACGGAATAGTCAGAGGTATCCTCAGGATGTGTCTGCTGATCATGCGAGCAACGTGACATATATTGCCACCTTCAGCATCACAGCACGTGGACTAGTGCTTGCAAACCGAACCGAACTACGGGCACATAACTGAATGGTTATTGAGGGCATGACTCGACCTTCTTCGCCTGAATCGGCAGTTCGTGTTAATTTTGGATGGAACCTGTAGGCTCGAGTTCGATTCGACGAAGCAGCAAACCGTAAGTCTTTCTTGCCAAGACAAGTTTAGTGGTGTAATTTAGTACAAGCGGGGTGTTCGATCTTTATTGTAATCAAGAATAAGATTCAGTTGAATTTTGATTTTAATAAAGATATTACGTAAACGAGTATTTCTTTTTTTATTATCCGCCGGATAAAAATACTTAACTGGCGCCCGAGCAGAATTAAGAATTAAGTATACAGTTGTTCGAACCATTATTTGAATAGAATGAAACATACGTACGTGGACCGTTGTTAGGACAAAAATAAGGTGTGCGCGCTTAAAATAATAGTCTGATTGCCGCGAATTAAGTGTCGTGTCAAGGGAGAGAAAGACCACATTTTAAGCAGTGCAGACTAAAAACACACCAAACATTGCGTTTTTAATTCAAATAGAGATTAAATATTGATTTCATTGTTATTGCTAAATATCATTCAAATATCAAAATATTTATTTACAAATGGATTTTTGTTATTGCCAAACATTGGGTATTTAACTCGAATAAAAATTAAATACTGATTTACATATTGTTATTGCCAAATATTATTCAAATATCAGAATTTCATTGGAAAACCTGTATTTTATATATATATAATGTTGCATTTTTGAAAAGTGTTAAGTTAAGAAGTCACCATGTGAGAAGATTCGTGTGAACCGTTTGCTATTGTATTTGTATTTACGAAATTCGAATTACGGGAGAATCGTTCATTGGTGAAAATTCCGCATTATATTTTCATTCTGTTGCTACTTTCGATTTTGTACTTTGGCTCCTTTTTCTTTTTTTTTTTTTTTAAACCATTAATATGGAAGAAATCCGTTGTACCATCGTTCAACTGACAGGGGCAGTAAATGCTCAAATCGAGCAATTTAAAAGTTTACGAGCGCAAATCATCAAATTGGAATCAGTCAGCTCTCAGATCGACCAAATTCAAACTTTAGCAGGCAGACTTAGCCATTTGGAATTTTTGAATGATAACTTTGAACAAATTAGACATTTAGGAGAAAAATTAAACCAATCAAATGAAGAATATCGAGGCAAGAGTGAATTTGTTAGATGGTGAATAATGTGTCAGAAGGTGGTTAATAATCAACCGCAAACAAATTTGTTGCTTCCGAAGACCAAACAGGACCTTGAAGCAATGAAAAAACTTCCCAATTCCATGAGCGATCTTTAGATTTTCAAGGGTAATCCTGTGCAGTATGTGTCTTGTCTCACAACATCTTCGACAGTGACTAATTCAGCATTAAAAAATGCTTAACGCTCTATTAAGCCGACAAGCGTGATGTTAGGACTTTAGAGCACCAGCTTCATACTTTGTATCAGAGAAATTTGAGCATTGACGAATTTTACGCCCAAGTAAATCATCAGCTCTCACTTCTGATAAATAAGATCAAAACCGAAAATCATTTAACAGAAACAATGAGTGTCTTAGCCGAGAATTATCGAAATAGGGCGCTAGATTTGGTTTGAACGGGGATCTCCCAAGATGCTAATAATTCAAAAGCCTCATACCCGACCTGAGTCAGATGCATCTTGCCTTGAGTTTCAAAATTTAAATTTCAGGAACGCGCCAATATACCGAAGCAATTTTAATGAAACGGTATCTGATCCTATAAATCAAATTTTGAATTCGCGTCGAAATCAAACAACAATAGATAATCGGCAACCCACTTTATCTGATAGAATCAGTAACCCGTATCCGGCCGCTTACAGCAGCCCACCCGTCCTTAATAATAGCCCACCACCCAGGCTCATTCATCCGAAACCCCCTGTCCCTATGGAAATCGATAAATCTATCCAAACTCATCAAATAGATTATCAGAATAGACAACCTCATCCCCAGGTTTGTAAGCGCCCCAATAATTCTGCACAATATCCGAAGAAGTCGCAAAGACATTAAAATCTGTAAACGTCCGACGAAAATTACAATCCCCACAACGAACAATATCTTGAACTTGAGACGGGTTCGAGGACAACCTGGACATACATTTTTTGACGGACGCCGCTCCAGCGTACTATGCATAGAGTATACTTCTGAAAAAGTTTAAGTTTTAAAATTTTTAATAGATACCGGAGCCAACAAAAATTTTATTTCAACGAAATACCTGTCGAAAAGTCCTTCAATATTCAACTCTGCTTCTGGAGATATCCCTATAAACCTGAAAGTCAGAGGTCAGTTTTTAAGAAGTAAGGTAATGTTGCAATGCTGGATTTCTATGTTTTACCCGGACTCAAATAATTTGATGGGACCATATGGAGCGCAGAAGGACTTGGAAGCAGTAATATATAGAAAAAACGATATTCTCAAAATCGAACCTTATATTAGAATACCTTTGAAATCTAAAGTTTCTAGGCAAATATATAACATCGAAATCAAATGCGATCATTTAGGTGCTGACCTAGCAGACAAGCTGCACAAGATATTAACTGAATTTCTGAATATTTTTGGCCCTATAAATTGAAAGAGCTTTACATCTGAGCCGATTCATTCCAAATCACACCCTTACCCAATTAATTTAAAGACAAAAGTTGAGAACCAAATTTCAAAGATGCTGCAAGATGGCATTATTCACCCCTGTAAAAGCCCGTACAACTCACCCCTTTGGGCGAAAACCATCCGGAGAAATGCAATACAGCTAAGTAATCGATTTCAAACGAATGAATGCCATAACTGTACCCGATATCTGCCCCAATTCAGACACAACAAATACGTTAGCAAGTTTGGGGAAGTCGAAATATTTCACCACTATCGACTCAATATCTGTTTTCCACCAGATAAAGATGAAAGAAAGTGATACCCCTAAAACGGCCTTTTCAACAGCAAACGGGAAGTACGAGTTAACGAAACTCCCGTTCGGCCTCAGAAATACACCCGGCAGATTCCAGCGGATGATCGATGATGTATTAAAACCTTTCATTCCTAACATATGTTTCGTCTATATTGATGATATCATCATCGTCGGTGAAACTGAACACGAGCACTTACAAAATTTAAAAACTTTATTAACACATTGGAGAATTGCAAATCGAAAGGTGAATGCGGAAAAATCAATGTTTTTTAAAACCCAAGTTGAATTCCTGGGCTATTTCATCTCTCACGAAGGAATTTTACCTGATCCAAAGAAAATCGCCGCGATCACAAATATAAAGCCTCCGAACAACCTCAAGGACCGAAAATCATTTCTTGGGGTGGCTTCATACTATCGGAAGTTTGTAAGCGACTTTGCCAAAGTCGCAAAGCCCTTAACACAACTAACTAGAGGCGATAATGCTCATGTGAAGGCCAACCAATCCAAAAAAACGGAAGGTCGAAATGGGAGATTTGGAGATAAAGGCTTTCAATGACTTGAAAGAACTTCTTACTTCAACAGAAATCCTTGCATTTCCTGACTTTAGCAAACCCTTTATTCCAACCACGGATGCGTCAAATCACGCGATTGGAGCTAGGAAAGACAGACCAATTATTTAAATATCAAGATCTTTCAATGAAGCGGAAGAAAACTACGCTACTGGGGAAAAAGAAATGGTTGCTATTATCTGGGCTTTAGATAAATTAAGAACATATCTATACGGGGCGAAGAAGATAAGAATCCTTACAGACCATCAGTCATTAATATTTGCCTTGAGCAACAGTGACTACAACGCCAAACTGAAGAGGTGGAGATCGCGGATTGAAGAGTACAACTACGAACTGGTTTATAAGCCTGGCCGAACCAACGTAGTGGCCGATGCTCTCTCTAGATTACCATTGGAAGCGAACACCCTAACCGACAATTCAGGAACTGCTCATAGTGCAGATGATGGCAGTAGCGATCTAATACCTTGCTGTGAGGCTCCCATTAACGTGTTTAAAATATGATATTTCCTGAAGGCAAAGATGTGATTGCTCATGAAGAACCACACCCAACCTAACACAGATATTTCATTCGTCTAAAACGAATAGATAAATTAAGTCTAATAAAGTCACTCAAGGAGTACTTAAATCCAAATGTTATAAATGGAATAACAATCTCGATAAAATTCATTCAGACACTTGGATAGGATCCGCGTGGAAATGGATAGCGGGTAGCCCTGATGCGACTGATGGGATAATATTTTAAGAGCCCAGAACGGCATGGTTCAAAATAATAATAAACAAAATACAATCAATAAGCACCTTACAGAACTCTCAACCAAACTAATAGATAGTTACAGTAAAATTGTCCAGGATATTGGCATGCACAACAATGACCAACTTGAGCAACTACTCTTCAATAAATTAGGATTCCTTAAAGATGAAATAAAAAAAAATAGTGCTGCCATGCCAGCTAGCCAAACGTGGTGTTGTTAATTCCAATATCTTGTCTAATACCGAAATCAATGATATAATCTCTCAGATTGAAACATTGCCCTACGAAAATGAAATTCAAGCAGTCAAATATGCTACGCCTATGGTCCTTCAAAAAGAATCGTTACTCTGGTATGTTATATGTCTACTTACAACGAAAAAAACTACTTTAAACCATATCCTAATTCGTCTCACAGTTATGAACAACAAAGCAATTTTTCTCAATTACACAAGCCTCCTTGTATCGCGAGAAGTGCGGTACGGTGTTAAAACAAACTGTACGGTTATGCAGAACGTCACGATTTGTAATAGGAACCAAATTCAAGAGTAAGACCCAAGTGATTGTATTTCACAAATTCTCGACGGAACAAACGCAATCTATGATTATCAATACCAAAGCGACCTATCATTGATAAAAACATAATTGATGAAAGTTATTGATGAAAACATAATCTATTTCAACTGCTTTCAGGGTAAACTTTGCCATCAGGGCTAAACTCAATTCCTAAACGGAAACTTCGTTATCAACCTCCAAAATGATACCGTGGAAATTAACGACATTCAATATACCAGCAGAGAAGTCAGGAACATGCACTTTTTGCTTCTAATCCTACGAGGAAATCTCACAGAAAAAGATAGTAAGCTTGATTTAGAATACCTTGTTACGGAGTAACAAGAAGGGCCACACCGGTACGACCACCCAAGCTTTCAAATAAAAAAAAAAGTAGGGCAATCTTCCCCGGGGAAGATTGCCCGAAGTGAAAAAAGAGAAAAACGCGAAGCTACCACTCAGCGCAGTAGGTATATAATGTACCCACCACTCGTAGGGCCATAGAGTGAGACAATAGGCACTAAGCCGCCTTGTGTTTTGTACTCGGCGGGTAGATTAAACTTTGGGAAGTAAGTTTATCGCACGTCGGAAGGGGAATGTCCAATCGAAAAGAACTCGTCGAAGACCGCGAACAACCCGGTTAATCGGATGTCAAAGCTCGACGCACCAAACCGACGGAAACAAAAAAAGGTACACACGCACCGACACTTTCAATACAAATTTAATTCAAGAGGCTCACCTGAGGATCTAGTAGGTGACGTCGTAGGAGAACTTCGAACGCCAGGCCCCAAATGAGGCGTGCAGACGGGACGGAATCGTGACCAGATCGCCTCGATATCCTGGTGTCTCGCATAAAACCTGGAGCGCGTTGACGATCAGCAATCGGCAGCCAGCTATGTCCAGTGTTTGGAAGTAAACTCTCCGCCAGCGACGACCTGAAACAGACGAAAATTCCACACAAAGCAACTGAACTTAAGAGAAAATTAAAGATAACACTTACCTGACTGTTATCACTACCGAGCGCAGAGTCTGCGGAACAACTAATTCGTAAAAAAAAGGTCCGGAACTTTCTCGCCAGCGGAGGCGCTCCAGGAACCTGAACATAAATATAAACACAACATTGCGGGTGAATTGTCAGTGGCCGTCCTGACAATTCCAACTGTCATCGCAGCTGTGGAACACAGCTGAACAACTCACAACTCAGATACATTGTCAGTACGATCAGTGGAAAAAAATTGAATTGGAGAAGATACTTTGTACGATCAGTGGAAAAATTGAATTGGAGAAGATTCTTTGTACGATCAGTGGAAAAATTGAATTGGAGAAGATACTTTGTACGATCAGTGGACAAATCGAACTGGATAAGATACTTTTACTATGACTGGTGCTGTGGACGTATCAATTACATATTCCAATACCTGTGGAGAAATTTAATCGGAGCGTAAAGCGAGGAAGCAGAGCTGATTTTCATAGGTTAGTGAATAATTTGAAAAGTATTTAATTCTTCTTAGATATTTTATCTTTTTTTTCCAAGATTTCTAGTTCGTAAGTTTAATGTAAATGAAAATTTGTGCGAGGTGAGTGGAGGCATAGTATTAATCTCGCCGCTTAAAGAATTAATCGTAAACAGAATTCGCCAGATAGAAAAACGCGGTCGATTGACAAAAATAAGCAATTTAGTATCGTAGAAGACCGTGGTCGTACGGGGCGAGTTGGAGTAACTAACTAGGTATAACGTGTATTATTTTAGAGTAGGAGGCTTGGTTCGATGTAGAAATCTGAATTGTTGAAATAAAGTAAATTACGTCAGTCTGAAATCGGTGTAGTGAGCCGAAGATATTTTAGGTGTGCTGAAGCGGCAGTATAGATTTTGACGAGTATTGATGAAATAGTGTCGTGATGAGTCTGGGGTAGAAGTGAGTAAAGGTCACTGGTCGCTAGGTACATTGGCATTTTCTTTGGGGAGAGGAGGTTGAGTTGGGGAACGTGGTAATAGGACTTGGTAGGGGAGTGGAATAATCTCGACCCTGGGAGCAGGGGTTTGCTTAGTGCAAGACATTAGACTATATCTGGCGAGCCGAGTCTTGCTCGCGCCTCACGAGGCTCTAATTTCGGGTTGAGCAAGTGGCGCCCACGACCCGTCTTCGACGAGTTGGACCGGTACCCAAAAGGAGCCTCAGCCGGACATCCTCCCTAGGCCGGGAGGGTAACAACCTTCACAAACTTCATTTGGATAATATCGACAAATTAGGGTATTTTTCATTAAAGAATACAATATCAATTATATCTTGTTAAGAATTCATTAGTCATTTAAGTTCATTGTCACCATAAAATACTTGTTATTCATTTAAGTTCATTGTTATCATAAAATACTTATTTTCATTCAAGTTCATTGTCATCATTGAACGCTTAATTTTATTCAAGTTTAATATCATAAAATACTTACCTTCATAAACTCAAGCAAACGTAATCATGTTCTTACTCATTCGTTTCCTTATAAACAAAACGATTGTACACTTAGTCATTCAATGTACCGACAAATCACATGTTTGGAATCAAATTTCATAATTAAGACACTTCTTTACAACTTGTCCGTCATTGTAACATAAGCTTTTCTTGTTTTTCGCAATTTCCGTGAATACGATGACACTCAATAATTTGCTTGCAATTAAAGTTCAAATTATAAATGCATGTGTGCAGTTTATTGTAGCAATTGCAGTTCAATACAAATATATGCGATTTAGCGTTGTGTTAAATTAGTACGTAAGCTATATTTAGGTATAAAAGAAGCGCTAAGCGATGAATAAAGTGTATTTTTCAAACTAAAGCCCACAAGACTTATTACTTGGTTAAAGCTGCCGGTGAGCCTGCCCCAGCACTTTGGTGAAAGAATTGGCACATTGCCAGTATTGTGAATTACGTTTTAACTCACAATCATTTTTAGTCCTTGGAACCGGATAGCCAAAATTTGAAATCAAGTTTCGGTGCAGCTACTATCGACTCTCCACCAAGCGAATTGACTATATTGCAATTCGGTGCAGAAGATAAGTAAGTTCCACCGTAAGAAACATTGAAAGTAATTTATTTGGCTAATCCTATAAAAGCAGCAAACACACAAGCGATGGCAGAAGCAAAAGTGGTGCAGCAGGACAGTTTCGAGGATCTTACCAGGATGATGACGAACTTCCGGAAGGACAGCAGGGAACGGCATTTGAATGGATACTTTAAGGCGAGGCAGCAACGTCTAGCGGAAATTTGGACGATGATCATGACGCTATCCTGTCCGGAGGAAAGCTGACCAGCGAGCATCAAAGGCAATACTCGCTGGAATACGACAAGGTCGAGGATATCTACGTGAAGCTCCTCTCGATTTTTGAGACTGGTGTCAAGGAGCACACTAGTCTCACCAGCACAGCAACCGCATCAAATATGATCAACGAGACAACTTCTGGCTCCAACCGAATCAGATTGGAGCGGATTACCATTCCACAATTCGATGGAAACTACGGTCGATGGAGAACGTTCCATGACCTCTTTACGTCGATGGTGCACAATAGTGAAGGTCTATCAGCCGTCGAAAAGATGCAATACTTAAAAACGCATCTTACGGGTGAAGCCGCTCGGGTAGATCAGCATTTCGACATAAGCAACGAAAACTACGAAGCGGCATGGGTATTATTAAATGAAAGTTTCGACAACAAAAAAACGATTGCATGGAATCACATACACAAATTTTATCATCTCGCTGCAGCTAAAGAGGAACGAGATTCAGCCGTTAAAAACTTAGTGAATGCAATTGCTGAATTTCTCGCAAACATCAAAGGGATTGGCATCAACGTCGACAATTGGGATGCAATCATCATCTACATGATCAGCCAGAAATTGGATATTCAATCGCGAAGGCTATGGGAGGCCTCGCTGGGATCGTGTTCCGATATACCTAAGTTAGAAACATTCATGGACTTTCTAACTGGTCGTTTCCGAGCGTTAGAAGCACTGGGCACAACAAAAAGGACAGGCAAGGTAGACGCGCTCATAGCGAATGAAGCGATGGTATGTACCTTTTGCCAAAAGGACCACTTCAGTACTCAATGTAGCATGTTTAAAACATTGAGTGTTTCCCAACGAAGGAATTTGATTCAAGAACGAAGTGCCTGTTACAACTGCTTGAAAAAGGGGCACAATGTCAAGAGTTGTCCATCAAAGAATCGATGCCGCATGTGCAACAAGAAACATCATACATTACTGCACAATAATGATAGCGATGATAAGACAAAAAGCAAGGAAGCCACAAAACAATCAGCCCCAGCGACGACAACACTCATGGCCAACCAAACTGAAGCTTACCGGACCGTGTTGTTGGCAACGGCAAGGTTCAATGTAAGAGACAGAATAGGGCATCTGACTCCCTTAACACCTCTCATCGACAACGAAACTTCATCACCGAAAAGACAGTTCAATCATTATGAATAGAACGTCAGTATGCAAGTTTCAGCATCAATGATCTCGGATCAAAGTCTTCCATACGAACAAGAGGTGAAACAGAGTTATGCATACAACCCAAATTCGGACATGAAATCAGCATATCAGCTCTAATCATCTCTAAAATTACAAATGTCTGCCCAGCAGTCGAGACAAAAACTGAGTTAACAGCACACTGCAACCTACGAGATTTAGCTGATCCTGAATATGGAGTTCCAGGAAATATCGACGTTTTGCTTGGAGCCGATGTTTATGGTTTGTTCGTGTTGCCTGAATTCAAACAAGGCACACCATGTGCCCTCAAAACGAGATTGGGTTGGGTGCTACTTGGTCCCACTTATACAAAATCTCCGAATGCTGATATCATCGCCATGGTCTCCACAGAGGACACAGCAGACAAATTACTACGGAAATTTTGGGAACTCGAGGAGGTCCCAGCAGTCAATCATATTACAAGGGAGGGAGAAGCAGCCATAAAATGGTACCGAACAACCACTCGACAAGAGAAGTCAGGTAGATACGTGGTCAGATTTCCATTCAAAAAGGAGGGTAAATCGACCAAAGCACTACGAGACTCTCAAAATGCCGCACATATTCAATTTTCACGTCTTGAAAGACGATTAATCGGTAATAAGGAACTGAGAAACCAATATACCGCGTTCATCTAAGAATATATCGATCTAGGCCATATGACAGAAGTCAGCCCAAAGGAAATTTACTCATCATATAATTACTACATGCCTCATCATGCCGTTTGCAAAGAAGATAGCGCAACAACGAAACTTAGAGTCGTATTCAATGCATCGCAAGTCGCTCCAAGCGGAAAATCCCTCAACGATATATTCCTAGTAGGCCCAAGCATTCAAAACAACCTAGCAATGATTATAATGAAGTGGAGAACTGTAAAATACGTAATAGCAGCTGATACGGAAAAAATGTACAGGCAAATTTTAGTCCACGAAGACGATCGAGACTACCAAAGAATACTCTGGCGAAATCACCCATCTAATGCCATAAAACATTATAGACTGAACACAGTCAACTACGGAACAGCAAGTGCTCCCTTTTTGGCGATTCAAACCCTACACAAATCGGCAGAGGACGAAAGCCTTTACTACCCGAGGTTTTGCGAAACAATAGAACATGCATTCTACGTCGACGAAGTCTTTACAGGTGGTGATTTTCTCCAGGAAGTCAAGCAACTACAACAGGACCTAATAACAGTACTACACAAAGGTGGAGTTCATCTAAGGAAGTGGACAGCAAACCACGAATCTCTACTCGAAACGATTTGTCCTGCAGACAGAGAAACACAGATACCATTAAAATTAACGCTGACTGACAACATCAAGACATTAGAACTTCAGTAAAATCCAGCAAAGGATACCTTCACATTTAAAGTGTGCTTGCAAGGGAACAAAGATACCCTTATTACAAAAAGACAGATACTATCAGAATCTTCCCAATTGTTTGATCTAATTGGCTGGGTTCAACCTTGCATTATACTAGGGAAAATCATCATGCAACAATTATGGTTAAAGAAAACCCATAGACAACGAACTGGAAACCAAATGGAGGAGCCTCAGAAATCAACTCGATCTATTGCAACAGCTTACGATTCCACGTTGGCTAGGTTATAGCAAGAATCATATTCTTGAAATGCACAGCTTCTGCGATGCATCGGAATCAGCATATGCCCTTTGCACAAAGTGGCTTTGATTATGCTGGTTCTATCACCATAAAATGGAGCAGTGGGAGAGGAGCAAAAACGATGAAAGCGTACATAGTAGTATTCATCTGCTTGTCGACAAAGGCAGTACACCTAGAACTAGCCAGTGATCTAACAGCAAAGACTTGTATTGCGGCCATAAGACGATTTATTGCAAGACGAGGCATGTGTCACACATTGATAAGCGACAACGGATCAAATTTTGTCAGTGCCAATAAAGCATTAAGATGTGAGGTACTAAACAGATTCTCAGAAGCACAAGAAACATTAGCGATTAACAACATTAATTGGAAGTTCATTCCTCCTGGCAGCCCACATTTTGGTGGAATTTGTGAAGCCGCCGTCAAATCGATGAAGCGCCATTTATTTAAGGCCATCGGCTGCACGCTTCTCAACGTTGTATACACTGCTTGTACAGATCGAGGCGTGTATGAATTCTCGACCCGTAACTGCGATGAGCAGTGATCCCAACGATTTCGCAGTTTTAACCCCAGGCTATTTCCTTACCGGTCAACGTTTGTTTGAACTTCCAGATGGTTACACCGAAGACAACCTTTCAAAGAAGTGGCAAATGATTTAAAGCATGAAACGACTATTCTGGCAAAGGTGAAGTTTAGAATATCTGACACAATTGCAGCAGAGAAGTAAATGGTTCAGTGAAAACCGTCGATTAAACGTGGGAGATTTAATGTTAATAAAACACGAAAACCAGCCGTCACTCTACTGGCCAATGGGCAGAGTCACCGCAATCCATCTAGGAAAGGACAACTAAGCCAGAGTGGTAACAATCAAAACAGCCACTGGAACACTTGATCGATCACTTGCAAAGATATGTCCACTTCCAAAGGATGACCAACCCAAAAACTCAGTGCCGCAACAAGATGAAGACCAAAGATCATGGCCACCTTGTTAACTGTTCTTATCTGCGTTGGTGTCACCACATCTACATACTCTGTCAAGCTCCAGCGTAGGATGTGTATGTGTTCTAATTTTGTCCTTCATGGCATGTCTTGCCTGGAAGAAACAAACCAACCTCATCAACCGACCGCTACAGCCCCCGAAGCAACCGCAAGATGGTACGAGGCATCGACCACCCACACTTAAAACTAGATATGCTTTAGAAGAACCAGTGGTTCTTGGTGGGCAGAATGTTAAGTATTCATTAGTCATTTAAGTTCATTGTCACCGTAAAATACTTGTTATTCATTTAAGTTCATTGTTATCATAAAATACTTATTTTCATTCAAGTTCATTGTCATTATAGAGCGCTTAATTTTATTCAAGTTTAATATCATAAAATACTTACCTTCATGAACTCAAGCACACGTTACCATGTTCTTACTCATTCATTTCTTTATAAACAAAACGATTGTACACTTAGTCATTCAATGTACCGACAACTCACATGTTTGGAATCAAATTTCATAATTAAGACACTTCTTTACAACTTGTCCGTCATTGTAACATAAGCTTTTCTTGTTTTTCGCAATTTCCGTGAATACGATGACACTCAATAATTTGCTTGCAATTAAGGTTCAAGTTATAAGTGCATGTGTGCAGTTTATTGTAGCAATTGCAGTTCAATATAAATATATCCGATTTAGCATTGTGTTTAATTAGTACGTAAGCTAAATTTAGGTATAAAAGAAGCGTTTAGCAATGAATAAAGTCTCTTTTTCAAACCAAAGCCCACAAGACTTACTACTTGGTTAAAGCTGCCGGTGAGCCTGCCCCAGCACTTTGGTGAAAGAATTGGCACATTGCCAGTATTGTGAACCAGCGACCAGTTGTAAATTTTTAACGTCCGATGAATTGCATGAAGCAGAGAAGGACTGTGTACGTGCAGTTCAAAGTCGAGCATTTGCAAATGAGATCAAGTTACTTCGAGCTAACAAACCTTTGTCGAAATCCAGTTGATTAATAAGATTAAAGCCATATGTGGATTCAGAGCAGTTGCTCAGGGTCGGCGGAAGAATACAAGAAAGCCCAACTGACTATGACACAAAGCATCCAATTATAGTGCCAAACGGCCATCTAGCAAATCTTATTGTTAAACACTACCATCATTTGACACTTCATCGTGGAGCACAGCTGGTTCTGGCAACTATCCGTAAGAAATATTGGATACTAAATGGACTCACAACTGTAAAAACTTACAAAAGGAAGTGTATTCCATGATTTAGATCCAACGCAAAGACAGCTCAGCAGTTAATGGGTGACTTACCAAAAGTCCGCATTCATCCTGGGAAACCCTTTGCACAAAGTGGTTTAGATTATGCTGGGCCTATCATCATCAAGTGGAATGGCGGTAGAGGAGCTAAAACTACTAAGACGTACGTAGCGATTTTTATTTGTTTATGTACAAAAGCAGTTCATCTCGAACTAGCAAGTGTTCTGTCTGCAAAAACCTGTATTGCAGCGATACGGAGATTTATTGCAAGACGAGGTATGTGCCACACGTTATTCTGCGACAATGATACCAATTTTGTAGGAGCCGATAAATTATTACGCCAAAGTGCAACAAAAATGATAACATAAGCACAGGAAACGTTAGCCTCTAACAACATCAACTGGAAATTCATTCCTCCTGGAAGCCCTCATTTCGGTGGTATTTGGGAGTCCGCTGTGAAATCAATGAAACGGCATTTGATTAGAACGATTGGCTCTCATTTATTAAACGTAGAGGAAATGTACACATTATTGGCGCAGATCGAAGCTTGCATGAACCCCAGACCACTAACACCAGTTAGCGACGATTCAAATGATTTCAATGCATTAACACCTGCGCATTTTTTGACAGGTGAACAATTATTAGAAGTACCGGTAGTAATAGGCGAGAACGATCTTACCAAAAATGGCACTTACTGCAAAGGCGCAAGCAGCAATTTAGGCAGCGAATAGGACAGCGAATAAGCCTCGAATATTTAACCCTATTACAGCAAAGAGCAAAATGGTTTTCAGAAACCCGCACGCTGAATGCAGGTGACCTAGTGCTCATCAAATATGAAAATTGCGCTCAAACTCATTGGCCATTGGGCAGAGTTGTTGCAGTACATCCTGGCAAAAACGGGTTAACAAGAGTGGTAACAGTCAAAACTGTAAACAACATCATCAAACGACCGATAACTAAAATTTGCCCATTACCTATCAATGAGGGGTTCAAATCAGTTCAGCAACCTTTTAATACCATTCAAGATAGAGATCCAATGAAGCGGAAAGCCGAACCGAGGAACATTGCTTCGAAATTCTCGAAAATAATGGCGACATTACTAACGGTTCTCATATGCATTGCACCAGCAAAAGCAAATTATACGATTAATTACCCTGACGGTGGTATCTATGTCGAGCACTTGGGAGACACTCACATCATTCGAGGGCAGATCCGAATAAACGTCAACGTTCCATCTGACGATATTCTCACTGATATGAATATTGTGAAAGGAGTATATAATAATATCTCCAATATTTGCAGCGCTGGACTTAAAATGCATCGAGACATACAGTGTACGCAGTTAGTGCAACAACTGCAACATGACACTGAAAATACCATGAAGTTAATACGTCCCTGGTTAGCATCAAGAATCAAACGTGGATTGTTAGGGAACATTTTGCAGGGAATTTTTGGTGTCAATTATGAAGTCTACGTCTAAAATTATTGATGCACTAGACGTCAACCAGCATCAATTATCTGCAACTATCCAGCATCAAGGCAATTTACTACTAGCAGCTACAGCAATGATGAACAACACGCGTACTTCTATCAATACAAAGTTAAATCGTTTAATCGAAAAAAAACTCTAGCACACCTGAACCGCTAGAAACACTAATGTTCGAAGAACAGTAGAAGAATCGTGCAGGTTTTGAGTGCATATTCCACCACATGAGCAGCTTATTACGGCCAAACTGTTTCAAATGCCACGTTTTACTTTGGTCTCAAGAATGAACTATAACTCATATGGTAAAAGGTTTCAGATATTACCACTGGCATGGGTTTCAAAGTTTATGAAAGAAAAACACTTGTTAATTATATTCGTTATCAGTTGCTTATTTCACCAAACTTTGAAAGCAGCATCTCATATAACATCAATGAAGAAAATGCTCAGTGCCTGCAGCACTGTAACTGAAGTTGGTGTTTGGGGCTGCGATCCGAAAAATTTGCAGAACTTAGGGAATTGAAACATCGGTTATTTATTTTCATTGTAAATGTTTCCGGTATGAATACTAACTGTAAGCATTTATTGATACAAAAGTAGCACAACCGACTCGTGCTGGCAACCTTTCGCAAGTATCAAAGCCAAGAATATATCACATCTGCTTCACGTTGTTATATTACATTCGAAGTTATAGGAGTATAAAGAAATTTAGGGTTACCTGCAGCGAGTTTTTTCAAATAATCGAAAGATTAATATTTGCTGTTTATTGTCACTACAATATCATTACCAATTGAAAATTCTACGATAAAACCGCTTAATAAAAGATATTGCAAACAAACACAAAACCAACAATAGCTGGCAACCCTATTGTGGCTTTTCAACCAAATTTGGCCTGAATAATGCTTATAATAAGTTCCATTAATTGTATGAAAATCGTATTGATTTCATGATTGCACTGGAAGTTATAGGGCAAAAAGTTTTATTTTCCTGAACGAAATTTCAAAACCAAAGACACAAAAATTACCATAGCTGGCAGCACCAATCGAATTTTTCAACCAAATTTCTATCAAACAGAGTTTAGAGTAAGGTGCAGCTATTTTATCAATTTCATGAAAATTTGGTTACTAATTCACATTTCATAGGGCAAAAAGCAGTTTTTTTTTCTTTGTAATTTTTCAAGCTGGCACCACTTGCACAGAGTTGCCCACAATTCAAAATCGCTTCTATCAGACCTGGTTCTACTTAAGTCCAATGCATTCTGTAAATTTCAATGGTATCTGATTATTGGTTCGTGAATTCCCGTGAACAGAAATTTTTGATGCTAAAAATATAGGTTAACTGGCAAAGGGTGTTACGACCCGCGTATTTGCAGGAAGGTCTAATAGGGGGAAAAAGAAAAAAATAATCTCCACCGTCCTCTTGGAGGTGAGAACGATGGAGATTGAGACGCATTGGCGATGCACAAACATCAGATTCTATTTCTGTGTTAAAATTAGCTTAGTAGTACATTAGACTAAGTTGTGGTTAGGCAAGGTAGATGGAGAGTTAATGTTAGTACATACAAACAACAACCCGATTGCCATGCAAGCTACGTCACAGTCATCGCGAGATCAACGCGACACCAGGCATCAACAACACAAAATCAAACGCTCGAGTCTGTTTGTTTCGATATAGTTTGAGATGTTCAAACAAACCCGGACCTATGTCAACAATTGACCCAATTCCGACTGACTTGGGACAGTCGCCACAGATAGTGGTTAGGTCGCGACCGAGGAGCAGACCCGAGGCGGCGGCAAAGATTACGAACTACCTGCACTGCAACACTAATGACTACATGCACTACAGCACTGATAACTACATGCACTTAGCACCAATGCTAATCACAACAAATCGTCTAAAAGAATAATCTCGAAGACCACGGAGAAGAAGATTAGCAGAACGCGGCGACGACGATTATGATTTTCTTTACTCACAATTTCCGCGGCCAGGCCGAACAATCGCTATAGGAAATTCAAGGGGGAAAAATAAAGCACTTACCTTCACCCACAGGAACGAAAAACCGAGGTCGACGAAGTAAGACGCGAATTATCATGCCTGAATTAACTTATATTCAGTCGTCGCGGAGTCAGACGGTGTGTTTACATCGAGAAATGTCACGACTTGTCAACTGACGGCCGGAATGTGAGGTGTGATTATGTTGTCCCAAAAGTGGATCTCGTGGTGAAATCGGAACCCCAACACCCTGTTCGGTGAGAATGAACTCATTTGAGTTCAACGAACGGGTTTGAAAATCCCGCTGCCGCCAAAATTTTTCCTGGGCCCCGGGAAGTGCAGAATCGGTCTCTTTGACTATTAACCCGGTAAGTGGACGGATGTCCAAGGGAGAAGTGTTGAATCCTGATTGGAAAACCTTTGTTCTTTTTTTGGTGGTCCGGAACTGGCTGAGATACTGACCGAGTCAACAGGAGAAGTGCTAAAGTTGGAATTATTTGAAAGTAAAGTACGAGTCGAAAGGCGAAGAATATCTTAGAACGACAATCGAAAACGGATTGGAGCGCTACTACAGGCTGGGAAGATGAATTTAACGATCGGAGCAGCGGCGTCGGCGAAAGGGCCCCAACGAAACAGCATAGCAAGTATAAATCAAGGTAGTGTGCACATTATTTTTTTTTTGCGTTTATGTTAGAATTTCATATAGATAGCTTAAGTAAATGAGATCGCTTGATATTAGTATAATAGAATTTTAAGCGCGTGTTATTGAACTAGATTAAGATAGGAGTTTTCTCGTTGGAATAAATTCGACATTGTCATCGAAAAGTAAAGTGCGTTCACAGTTTATATTCTTCGATGTGAGTGATTGTGCATCGCGTCCGCAGTGTCGATCTACATTTCTTTTCGTGATACAGAATTCTTATAGGGAGGAACAAGATTGGTTCCCTAACGCCGTTCTCTTCTCGCTTCAGGGCGGTGGATCGGTTGCAAGCAGTTTCGGTATCAAGTGAAGCGAGTGGCGCCCCGGACTCACCCTTCTCCAGTGAGCCTAGCCACCGAAACTGCCCCCCTTATCTCCGAATTTGAATAAAAGGGGTAAAATCGCGACGGGTGAAAATAACGGGTAACAAGGGTTACCGTTCTTGTCCGACATGAAATTTCCAAAGTTTTACTTTAAACGTGTAGATAAAGCATAAGATTTGTAAACACATTGGTTTTATTGTAAGAAACGGACATTTTTAGGATATTCGATGGTTTGAATGTTTTCACTTCCAAATTTTTATTTTTTCAAATTTAAGACACCAAAATTATCATAGCTGGCAGCTCCAACCGAATTTTTCAACCAAATTTCTACCAAACGTGGTTTAAAATAAGGTCCAGCTACTGTGTGAATTTCGTCAAAATCGAACGATTCAATCAGAATTTATAGGGCTAAAAGCAGTTATCTTTTTTAGTGATTTTTCAAGATGGCACCACTGGCACAGAATCGCCCGCATTTCAAAATCACTTCTATCAGACCTGGTCCTATTTAAGACCTATACAGTCTGCAAATTTCAATTAATTTTGCTCATCGGATCGTGAGTTTCCGTGAACAGAAGTTTTTGATGCTAAAAATATAGGTAAATTGGGCAAGGGTTACCAGGCGTGTCCGTTATACCATATAACATTTCTTTTTTTGGTCTATGCAAAAAAAGCACGAAATTTACATATGAGTGGCTTTTTTTTGAAGAAACGGCATTTTTTCAAGAGAGACGATAATTTGGAGGTTTTCACTTTTAGTGCTTGCCCTAGCTTCAGGGTTGCCAGCACGCTCATCAAAAGCTACACAAATTTACAATTAAATAATACCAATATGTCCTGAAAATTTGGTAATGATTGAATAGCTCTGTCAAAAGTTATCGCAATTGAAAAATTTTCAATTTTTCCCGTTCTCTTTTTAGGCACCCAGCGCACACATGGGGTTAAAAAATTCCAAAACATTATCCGATTCACATGTAAAACACGTTCGAAATTTATTTTGTTAACTTTATTTTTGCAAAACTTATTTGTGTACGGAATAATAGGTATATTAAAAATATCACTAAAATGGCCGCCGGCGCCAAAGGGTTAAAGATTTTCAAATTTTTCTGAGACTTGGCACTATTCTGCATATACACCAATGCTTCCTGAAAATTTCAATTCAATCGGATGGCGCGTTCCTGAGATTTTTTCACTGAAATTTTTTGATGATATATATATATATATATATATATATATATATATATATATATATATATATATATATATATATATATATATTTATATATATATATATATATATATATTTATATATATATATATATATATATATATATATATATATATATATATATATATATATATATATATATATATATATATATATATATAATTATATATATATAGAAATATGAATTTTTGGCCAAAGTGATTTTAATACTAATGTTCTTCTTCGAACATTAGTAAAAATTAACCACATAGGAGACGTGATAAATGATATGAGTAAATGGTTCAGTGCAATTGATTCCAATCGCATTGCTAGTCAGTTTTTATCCGCGCACAAATTAGCAAGAATCCTGCTGGAAGAAATACATCAAATATACGAAATTTTCTTCAAGATTCAGTATGGAACAGCAAATATTTTCGAGGCTTGTTCACAAAAAGTGTTAAAACAAACATTTGCGAAAATAATCCAATCAAAACTAGGGAAAACGCTCTTTATCGAAACCAACCAGGCACAACTGACATCGATTGAACAAACGAGGACAGAAGTCGTAGTGTCTGGAGTCTTTTCAATCATTGAACGAAAGTCATTCGAATTGATCCGGTGTACTGGTATTCCCCACAGCTTAGGTGACGGAATCTATTCAGTAATGGATGTACCAGCGTCTTTTATGTGCATAAACTATGATGAACAAATATATTTCGAGATATTCGACGATAAGCTATCGGCGTGTCGAAAAAGTTCGCGTTTTGTGCATTACTGTTCAGTAAGCGTTTTGCATAATATGAAAACGCAGCCCAACTGTATACTGGATGAAATATATAATCAAGTCAACAAAAGCGGTTGCCCTCAACACAGATTCCGAATAGAAACTGTATTGTCGAAAAAATTATACCGCACGAACACATGGATGTTTCTATCTTCAAAGCTTCAGAGAATCGCATTTATATGCAATGGACATCGTCAAGATGTACGAATACAAGGAGTCGGAATTTGTGAAATGGCTTCTAATTGTAGCCTGGAAACTGTGACAACGACAATAAAAGCAAGCGACGAAGGCTCCGGCAATATATACATCCGATCTTCGCATATAAAACCAATACAGCTTGAAAACATTACAGGTCCTCTTACAGAGCCATACACAATTATAGATCCAGAACCAATTCTTCAGCAAGATGAAAACTTTGTCCAATCAGTTGATTACCAAGCAGCCAACCTCAAGGAGATCCTTAATTCAAAAGTTTGGCATCAGTTGAGGACACCTACAATCATTGTCGGATCAAGCATTGGCAATGGAGCTATCATCATCGCAGCATGTCTCACGTTTGTACTCTGCAAGCTGAAGCGAGTCCAACAACTAACGATCACACAACCTTCAGGAACGAAATGGTACGACCCTTGAAAGCAGGAAGCAGTTATGTGTATTATCATTATTTACAAGTATTTTATACTAGATTTAAGAACTAGTAGTTCTTGGTGGCCAGAATATTCAGAATTATGAGTCAACATTTAATCAATTACTTTGTTCATGTGCATACTCAACATAGTCAGAATTAAAGTAGGTCAATAATTGTTCATCGATTGTGTTTATCATTCGTAAATATTGCACATCAAGTATTAATTGCATATTCGATACAATATTATTCATTGTAAATAACGCTTAGTTAACTGAAATGCAAAAGCATGTATGGCTGTGCACATGCTAATGTAAACCTGCTAAGTATGCATTCTGGATTCTGCTAAAAATAATTAATGTAATCGATTTACAGGTAATAATTTACTATATAAGAAAAATTGAAACACGAAATAAATCAGAATGATCGCAACAAGTACCCAAGCCTTTTTATTGGTTTAAAGTTGCTGGTGAGGCTGCTAGTAACTCTTTTTGTGATTAGTCGAGTGGTGACAAACCAGGGCAATTGATTTGGCTGAGCAACGTTTGCCAGTAGTCAAGTGAATATTTTTAGTCCGTCAAGGTCAATCATATCTGATGCACTAATCGTCACCCTCATAGCAATACTTGCATTGTTATTTTTCATATTTCGATCTAAAGCTTTCATTACGCAATTAAAGCCTAAAGTATTTTATACCTTCTCTGATCTTGTTAGGCATCTTGTCGATAAAATTTGAATATTTGGGACACAGACTTTTCAGGCGGGATGTATTAACACTAGATTCCGGTAAATCGTGGCTAACACATTCTATTTGGGTCATACGATTCGGTATATTGATTATCACCCGAATTACACATTCGCATAATCCCTCACACGAACATTTCACTACCAAATTCAATTCTTTATCTCAACAATCAAAGTGATATCCAGATCATTATGACTATATTGCATCCGTTTCCCGTCATTAAAAATCTTTTGATTAAATTCGCGAGAAGCAATACATGTGCCCACACAATATGCAAGAAATGTGCATCGGTCAGCATTCACACCATGGGAAAAGATCTGATAAGATCCCATGATCATATCGTATATAAAGCCCTTCACCTAGTTATGGCACCGTCAGCACCTAACCCTCAAGTACCGACATCCGGTCTAAATCTTTATCCGACGATAGAATAAATCAATATCTTTCAAAACAAATTCAATACTTCTTATCTGCAACCATCATAACAATCTTCATATAAACATATCTCCTCAAGACAAAAATGTTTACCTTAGAATGTTTATCAAATCAACCCAAATCGGAATTTTTAAGATCAAAGCGAAATTGCTCAGATCAGGTTACAGAAATCGCATTTAGCAATTTCTGCAACCTCAGCAGTTAAAACCATATAGAAGTGTGTTTCAATCGATTAATAAGTTCAATCCAGTCAGTTAATAAGTTCAATCCAGTCAGTTAATAAGTTCAATCCAGTCAGTTAATAAGTTCAATCCAGTCAGTTAATAAGTTCAATCCAGTCAGTTAATAAGTTCAATTCAGTCAGTTAATAAATTCAGTTCCAGTCAGTTAATAAATTCAGTTCCAGTCAGTTAATAAATTCAGTTTCAATCCAGTCAGTTAATAAGTTCAATTCAGTCAGTTAATAAATTCAGTTCCAGTCAGTTAATAAATTCAGTTCCAGTCAGTTAATAAATTCAGTTTCAATTCAGTCAGTTAATCAATTCAGATTCATCCAGTATTGGTTGGTAAAAATTAAAACCCATAAAAAGGGAATGTGTAAAAACTAAAAAAGGTTAAAAGTGAAAGTGAACGAAAAACTAAGAAACTCAAACACATAATGATAAAGGTAGTGTGTGTGAAGAAAGATAGGGTTCTAATAAGAGACGATGACAATCTCATCGTACTCTTTAGAACCCATTATAAAATAAACGGAGTTTCATTTTTGTATACAAAACTTTGAATAAATGAATATGTGAAGGGTAGTCAAACCAGTGTTTAATTGATTTATATTAAAAACGACCACGAGAAGTTAACTGGCGCAGTCGGTAAAAATTTAAAAACAGTGAAAACAGTGTAATTATAACACTAAAAAAAAAAAACACTAAAAAACCCTTAGCATTGGGTTCGAGCAGAATTTTAAGAGAATTCGCTCGCTGGACTGTACACTTCAAATGTACTGATTCAGCTTAACAAATATAATAACTAATCTTAGTTATTAAAAACTTACAGTGCATATAAAAACACTAAAAAACCCTTAGCATTGGGTTCGAGCTGAATTTTCCGAGAATTCGCTCACTGAACTGTACTAAGTACTGATTCAGTCTAAAAATAACTAACTAAAGTTATTAAAAACATAAACACTTACAGCGTAACGCTAATGCACTAATATAAAAAAAACCCTTAGCATTGGGAACGAGCAGAATTTTCCGAGAATTCGCTCGCTGAACTGTACAAAGTACTGATTCAGCATAACAATTATAATAACTAAAAAAGTTATTAAAAAAGACACGTTAACAACAAACTACACACAAATTGATGTCAAGTGGACGAGGGAGACATAGCAGCTCATCAGAATCAGAATCAGAAACCGATACAGTAAGTACACTTATAATACTAAAAATGGCAGAAGAAGAAGAAGCACGCAAAGTAAACGAGATGAACGAAAAAAGAGCATTCAACCTATTAGGAGCACTTCCCACATACGATGGAAACCAGCGAGATCTACACAACTTTATTTTAATTATAGACAGCATATTACCTATTATAGAAACTCTTGAAACACCTGTAAAAATAGCTATTCAAAACATAATTAGATCTAAAATAATTGGAAAAGCAAAAGAAAGAATAGATGCTCACCAGACAAATAACTGGGAATCAATTAAAACATTACTAATTCAATATTTCGATAGCCCTAGAAGCAAAAGTCAACTATACGAAAAACTTGTTAACGCTAGATTCACCAACCTTTCCCAATACTATGATTACATGATGACATGTTTATACCATTTAAATAATAAAATTAAAAACGAAAATTTAAATTTAGTTCAGCAAAACGAAATTATAAATACCAATAATAGTATGGCATTAGATATATTTCGTGACAACTTACCGGAACCATTGAGAGGCATAATTGCTACTCAAAAACCTGTAACTATAAATAGAGCATTCTCTATACTAGTAGAAGCAGGATATTTACATTTCCAAGATCATAAAAATAAAAGTAATTTCAACAAAAATCACCCCAATAAAAACCAACATAATAAAAATACCAATTATCAAAATAATAAAAATCGACCAAACAACCATAGTTACAATACACAACATAGCAGTAACTATAATCATCATAAATACAACAGAAATGATTATAGAAATAATAATAATCCCCCTACAAATCAAAATCATTATCAACCACGTTCATATAATGCACCTAGAGATAGAAATTACAAACAACCATATTATGCAAACCCAAACTACCCTTATAATAATAACAAAAATTATAATAATCAACAAGCACCAGAACCAATGGAAATTGATAATTCAGCCACTTACAGGCATAATAACATCGTTGAAGTCAACGATCCCTCTAAGGATGGAGGAAATTCAAAAATAAAAACTAAGGCACAAATCCATCACCCTATTTCAAAATCAGAGCCAAGTACTTCGCAAAATTTTGGAGAAATTATAAATTTTTAAATAATGGCCTCGGACCAGGTTTACCATGTATTAAAGTAACTACAATAGGCAATCAAAGCCTTAAGTTACTAATTGACTCGGGAGCATCCCGCAGTCTTATAAAGGAAAAATTTATTCCTAATAATTGTAGTGGAGTAGATAATATACCCACAATAACAATAAAAACCTTACATGGAGAATCACAAATTCATCATAAAATAACAGTAACTTCATTCCAAAATTTAAAATTGAAAAAAGCAATTGAACTTCTTATCGTAAATTTTGAATCCAATTATGACGGTATTATAGGAAACGATGTACTAATAGAAAACAACGCTATAATTAATTATTCCCACCAAACAATTAAACTAAATAATCAAATTCTACCATTAGAAACTGACTACAATATTCCAGAAGAAATATGTTCAATACAAGAAAAAACACCAGAATTTAAAGAGACTAACAACATTAGAATGGATCATTTAAACTCCGAAGAAAAATATCAGTTATCAACCTTAATAAAACAACTAAAGCGTATGTCTTATAAAGAAAACCAAAATCTCACATTTACAAATCAAATAAAGCATCAATTAAAACTTACAGACAACCAACCAATATACACTAAAAGTTATAGATACCCAATAATTTACCGAGACGAAGTTAATAGACAAATACAAGAAATGTTAGATCAAAAAATTATAAAAAAATCAAATTCTCCATATAATTCACCAATATGGGTTGTTCCAAAAAAAATGGACGCAAGCGGTAAAAGAAAATTCCGTATTGTAATCGATTATAGAAAATTGAATAATGTAACTACAGATGATAAATATCCAATCCCTGTTATAAACGAAATTTTAGATAAACTAGGCAGATGCCAATATTTTTCAACAATAGATTTAGCAAAAGGTTTTCACCAAATAGAAATTGCGGCAGAAGACCAACATAAAACAGCATTTTCCACCGAAAATGGACATTACGAGTTCATGAGAATGCCATTCGGTTTAAAGAATGCACCTAGTACATTTCAAAGGCTTATGAACGATATCTTGGGAGATTATGTTAATAAAATTTGTTGTATCTACATGGATGACATTATCATTTTCAGTACATCATTAACTGAACATATAAATTCACTTAAAACTAAACTTTCAATACTGGAAAAAGCAAATTTGAAAATACAACTGGACAAATGCGAATTTTTAAAAAAAGAAACGGAATTCTTAGGACACATTATTACAACAGAAGGAGTCAGACCTAATCCAAACAAAGTAGTTGCAATAAAAAAATTTCCTATACCTAAAACCCAAAAAGAAATCAAATCCTTTTTAGGACTAACTGGATTCTACAGAAAATTCATAAAGGATTATGCGAAAATTGCAAAACCAATGACCATTTATTTAAAAAAGAATAAAAAAATTAATATCAACGACAAAGAATATATTAATTCATTTCTCAGATTAAAATCATATTTGCAAAATGAACCCATACTTAAATATCCAGATTTTTCAAAACAATTCACCCTTACTACTGATGCATCACAATATGCTATAGGAGCTGTTCTATCACAACTCGGACACCCTATTGCCTTTGCATCAAGAACACTATGCGAAAGTGAAACAAGATATTCTACAATAGAAAAAGAACTATTAGCCATCATATGGGCCACTAAATACTTTAGACCCTACCTGTATGGCGTTAAATTCAATTTGCAAACAGATCATAAACCATTAAAATACTTATCAAACCTAAAGGAACCTAATCAAAAACTTCAGAGATGGAAATTAAAATTAGAAGAGTACAATTTTGATATCAATTACATTCCAGGAAAGGAGAATCAAGTAGCAGATGCCCTATCACGAGTAGAAATTCACCATTTAAATAATAGCAAAGTAATCACACAAAATAACACCGAGAATACCTCAGAGCATGCCACACAACATACTGCAAACGAGGACAATACAGAATATATTTTCATTTCAGAAAAACCCCTGAACGCCTTTAAAACTCAAATCATTCTTAAAAAACATAAAATTAATTCAGCAAAGGTTATTAGACTACAAAATAATAAAAAAAGGATAATATTGTCATATCATTCACCTGACGACAAAACTTATGAATATATATTAAAAAATCATTCACCAGAAAAGGGAAATGTTGGAATATATATATCAGACATTCAAATATACAAAACGTTTCAAGATGTTTATGTCAAATGGAAAAAAGATAATCCCAATGTAAACTACTTAAAATGTAATTATTATCTATTAGATCTATCAGTTGAAGAAATATCAGAAGAAATAGCATTAGCACACAAAAAACTAAATCATTTAGGAATAAATAAACTATATGACATTCTACGAAGACAATTTTACTTTCCAAATTTAAAAGAGAAAATAACAAAATACATTAACAACTGTACAATTTGCATGAAAGGCAAATATGAGAGAAATCCAATTAAGGAACCCTTTAAATTAACAGAAACACCCGTAAAACCTAATCAAATCTACCACATTGATATTTGGTTTCAAAATAAAGATAACTTTTACTTAACATGTATAGATAAATTTAGTAAATACGTTAGCCTTGTTAAATTAAAAAGTAGACAATGGAACGACATTAATACAGCATTAACAGACATTATTGATAGAATGGGAAAACCAATTAAGATAATAACAGACAACGAAAGCGCAATCAACTGTCAAAAAACAATAGACTGGTTCGGAGAAAATAACATTGAATATCATTTTTGCTCACCATCCTATAAAACAGGAAATTCTGATATAGAATCCTTTCACAACACACTAAATGAAAATCTACGAATTTATACCCTCAGACAAGAAGAAGAGGAAGATTTAAAATTATACAATCCTATCACAGAAATCCTTAAAATATATAATACAACCTCACATACAGCAACCAAAGAACCTCCAATCAAGGTGCATCATAATCAGGCAGACAAAGAACAAGTCTATAAAAATCTAATCGAATACAAAACCAAACTAATAGAATATCACAATAAAAAACGTAAATCAGTAGAAATAAATCCAGATTATATAAAAATAAAAACGCACAAACTAAAACCTCGAGCTAAAATCAAAACCCGAGAAATGAAACAGAAAAACTATCATAAACAACTACACTTAAGAAAAAAGAAATATCAAAATAATCAGTGTATTTCATCTGTTTCCAGAAATGCATCTGGCTATAAAAATACAAATAATAACACTGTGGATACTAGCAACATCAGCACAGCAAATGGAAATAATTGATTTGACACATGGAAACGGATTCATAACTATAAAAAGGGAAGAAATTAATCTTATAACACATAAAAGCTATATTTTCCATAATGTTAACATTACACATTATGAAACAGCCTATAACATAATCATAAAAAATTTAAACCTAATTAATGAAAACTTTGATCATCCAAACATTCTCAGATTAAGACTTTTAATTAAACACTTAAAACACGAAATCAAAACTCTCAATCCATATTCCACAATTTCAGATCCTAATCCAGTAAAACATAAGTTTGAAAATAAATATCTATTCACAAATAAATTGAACAAAGATCAAATTAACCTAGGAAAATCAAGGGCAGAAAATATAAAACATATTATAAATTCACTTGATCTTAATCAAAAATACAAAATAGATTTACAGTTATATGAATTATATAACGATATAAATTACGATACAAATATGACTGAAATGGAAGAAAAAGCTATATTACTAATTAATAAAAGAAAAAATGAAATACAAAACGGTTATAGACATTTGAACTCTGAATATTGTCCCCCTAGTATAAAAACAGACTGTACAGAACCAATAAACAAAAAAGCAAAAAGAGGAATTTTCAATCCATATGGCTCATTCTTAAAATGGTTTGGCGGAGTAATGGACAACGAAGATAGAGAAAATATAATTAATGCCATTGAAAAAGTAGAAAATAATCAACAAAACCTACTGAAAAACCAAAACATTATAGTCGCTCAAAACAACAAACTTAACGAGCAAATTAAACAACTTGTAAATGAAGCATCCACAAACTTTCAAAAAATTTCCACCTATGTAAATGAAATGAACAAAAAATTCGAACAACTAAATAAACACTTCATAGAAACAGAATATATAAAAAACATAGAATATGATGTAAATTTGATAAATGAGAGCATAGAAAAGATTAAGGAAATAATTTTAATGTCAAAAACTAATTACTTAAGCAGATATATTTTAGAAGATTCAGAAATTGATAAATTTAATATAACGCTTGATCAATTAAGCATTATACAATGTAATATAATATTAAAACCTACCAACATTATAATTATCATTATAATACCTCATTATTTAGAAGAAACATGTACAAAATATTCCATACAACCTATACCAAATCACAACAATTATGAACTACTCACTAATATTAATACATATCTCAAATGCAATAATTCATTGTACTACTATGCAAAATATTCAAAAAACCTTATACCTCTAAAAGATGAATGCATCATGCACTTAACAAACTGTTCAGAAATTCAGAATGATAAAGTAAACATTACAGAAATATCACTTGGAATAATTACCGTCACAAACAATAAAAATTTCAATATACTAGTAAATCATGATTGTAATCCACAAAAGAAAAACGAAATCACACACTTACCAACACATGCATTAATAAAATTTATAAAATGCAAAGTACTAATCAATAATAATATATTTGAAAACTACCAGGAAGAATACACACCCCATATTGTTTTACCTCAAAATATCGAAAATTATAACCCAGAAAAAATTAATCCACTTACCCTAGAAGAACTACACTGGAAAAACAATGAAATAAACAAACTTCATGAAATCGAAAACACAAACATTAGAGAAAACCTGAAACACATATCAATAGGAATACCCCTTTCATTCATGTCAATCATCATTTTAATTATCATCATATTTCTAATTTGGAAATACAAAACAAAAAAGTTTACCATTCAATTAAAAAATTCAAAATCCAAAATCGAATATATACCTGAAAAAGATAACGTAAAAATTGAGGACAATTTTCATACTACGGATGGAGGAGTTATGGCACCGTCAGCACCTAACCCTCAAGTACCGACATCCGGTCTAAATCTTTATCCGACGATAGAATAAATCAATATCTTTCAAAACAAATTCAATACTTCTTATCTGCAACCATCATAACAATCTTCATATAAACATATCTCCTCAAGACAAAAATGTTTACCTTAGAATGTTTATCAAATCAACCCAAATCGGAATTTTTAAGATCAAAGCGAAATTGCTCAGATCAGGTTACAGAAATCGCATTTAGCAATTTCTGCAACCTCAGCAGTTAAAACCATATATAAGTGTGTTTCAATCGATTAATAAGTTCAATCCAGTCAGTTAATAAGTTCAATCCAGTCAGTTAATAAGTTCAATCCAGTCAGTTAATAAGTTCAATCCAGTCAGTTAATAAGTTCAATCCAGTCAGTTAATAAGTTCAATTCAGTCAGTTAATAAATTCAGTTCCAGTCAGTTAATAAATTCAGTTCCAGTCAGTTAATAAATTCAGTTTCAATCCAGTCAGTTAATAAGTTCAATTCAGTCAGTTAATAAATTCAGTTCCAGTCAGTTAATAAATTCAGTTCCAGTCAGTTAATAAATTCAGTTTCAATTCAGTCAGTTAATCAATTCAGATTCATCCAGTATTGGTTGGTAAAAATAAAAACCCATAAAAAGGGAATGTGTAAAAACTAAAAAAGGTTAAAAGTGAAAGTGAACGAAAAACTAAGAAACTCAAACACATAATGATAAAGGTAGTGTGTGTGAAGAAAGATAGGGTTCTAATAAGAGACGATGACAATCTCATCGTACTCTTTAGAACCCATTATAAAATAAACGGAGTTTCATTTTTGTATACAAAACTTTGAATAAATGAATATGTGAAGGGTAGTCAAACCAGTGTTTAATTGATTTATATTAAAAACGACCACGAGAAGTTAACTACCTAGTGAAGCAAATCACACACACATTCAGACGTTAATTGTCACGCGACGAGATTAGACGTTTAAAAGTGAACATTCATTGTGTTAAAAAATTTGAGTGACATTCCAAGTGCTTCGACCAAAGTATAAACAATTCCGAGTGACAGCCTCATCGTCACAGAAAGAAATATTTGCACGACAGCGAGTGACAGCCCATTCGGTTGGCATTCGCTTAGAGAACAAAACTGGAGAACAAGAGCGAAATTCCGGGTGAGTGGAATTGTAATCGGCCTAGTTTCATAAGTTTCAATAAGTTTCATTAAAATAAATATACAAAAGTGCATAAATCTTACATTAAAACTATCAAAAATATTTGCGAGACTTCTGAAGAAAATACAGAAAGTGTCATCTCTGCCAACGCAGGGCGGTAGATTAGACACATAACAACTGCGACAATGACGGACACCGACAAAGACAAATTGATTGCTTCTCTGACTCAACAACTGGACCTTTTCCGACAAAACAAAGAATGCCAAGAAAAAACCATTGAGAAGCTGAACGAAATAGTACAACAGTTAAAAGACACTCAAAACGAGTTAGCTGAGCAAAGACGATACAACCGTGAACTATTGGAACGAAATGACGAGCTACTCAAAAAATTGACTGGAAAAGAAAACAGGACGAAGAAAACAACGATACCCAACAAAAGAAAGCGAGTAAAAACACCTTCTCCTCAAACGACAACTAACTCCTCATCCAGCGACTCAGACGACAAAACTACCAACAGTGACAGCAGCCTTGAGGACGTGGACATGACAGAAAACGCATCCATGTCCGAAACAATCAAAAACGAGACAGAACAAGTAGATCCGGGGACGCAAATTGATGAACCTAAAGACCAGGACTACCCTCCTCTTCCATACCCCTCCCATAGACAGAAAGCACAAAAGAAGAATGAAGACTTAACTCAAAAATCACCAAAGACAATGAATCACACTCAAATACTGACAATTCCGAGTATTTCACAAAACATTGACACGACAACGACAAAACAAACCAATCCTGAGAATGAAAAATCCCGCGAAGAGAACCTCAAACCGGTTCCAATAATACTCCGCCAACCAGAGCAGTGGATAGCTATGGCCCGGCTCCTCAAAGAGCGGAATATTAAGTTTGACGCTGCGAAGCGCGTATATCTAGGGATTCAAATCATCCCAGCCACAATTTCAGACCACCGAAAGATCACCAAGATCTTCACCGACCTCAAAGTGCAGTACCACACGTACTACCTTCCAGAGGAAAAGAACTTAAATGTGCCTATTAGAGGGTTCTACGGACTAGCCCCGGAAGAGGTAAAAGAAGACCTAGAAAGGCAGGGTTTTCACCCAATTGAAGCCTTCTACCTCAAATTGAAGATAGGTCCGTCAAAACTAAAGAAAGTTCTCCTTCCTAGAAGTGAGAAGGACATCTACAACGTCCAAGCAATATGCCAATTAATGTGCAAAGTGGAATCCCAAAATCCACGTAGTGGCCAAGCACAGTGCCACAATTGCCAGCAATTCGGACACGCTGCTAACAACTGCCACGCCCAGGCCCGCTGCGTAAAATGCGATGGACTTCACCATTTCTCGAACTGCAATAAGTCGAGAGAAGAAAAACCCAAGTGCGTTAACTGTGGAGGCGAACATCCTGCGAGTTATGGAATCTGTCCACAAAATCCTAAGAACTTCAGGAAAACGTTTGCGCAAGTGGCGAGTGAGAGACCGATTGACAACAAAAGCTCAGCCAGCCATGCCCCCAATCCCGTATCCCAACCTACACCCAAAACTAACAAAACAAATAACCACATCCCCACCAGCCCCGAGCATATGGGCCAGTTCTTCGCCATCATGCAAGAACAACTTCACACAATGATGAAAGACATGATGGCGAGGATGGTCCAAGGCATGTTCGCTGCCCAAAATTTACAGACCACCACTCCAAGCATGAAAAAATGAACCGCACTAACCAAGTTTCAATTCTTACGTGGAATGCAAATTCCTTGGCACACAAAAAGGGAGAGCTGATGCAACTTTTAATTGATTTAAAGGTTGATATCATGCTCATCCAGGAAACGTTCCTCAAACCCGGATCCCCAACTACATACTTCACAGGAATGATAAAATGACTGGTAGGAGAGGAGGAACCGCAATCCTCGTAAGAAGAAATATTACCCATCACTCTGTCCCTACCCCCACCCTCAAGGGTTTGGAAGCCACCGCCATCAAGGTTCAAACGAGTTTTCTGGAGTTCACACTGATTTCGGCGTACCGCCCTCCTAGGTCGCAGGAGTTTATAGAAGACCTACGTGCACTCTTCGATCACGAAGGCACAACCTTCCTTGCAGTAGACATAAACGCCTACCACCGCCATTAGGGAGCTGTGAGAAGCAACAAAGCGGGGACCGAGCTAGATAAGTTCATCACAGTCAAACCAGCAAGCCTGCACATCCCTAATGAGCCAACGCACTTTGGCCCCATAAACAGCTACGCCCTAGATATAAGGATATCTCAAGCACTAGAACAACATGTGGATATCAACGTCCTCGACGAGCTGTCATCTGATCAGAAGCCGGTCCTCTTTCGTTTAGAGAACATTTATATGAACGTTCCAGTAAAAGTGAGGAAAATTACAAACTGAGAGGCTTTCCGAGTCGCACTGACCGAAATTATTAGCCCAAAAGCACCTGAAACGGTCAGCGAACTAGAGGAATCAATAGATCGTCTCACCAACACAATAAAGCAGGCAAAAGAGGACAATACGATCACAATTCCGGTAAAGGAAAAACAGAGTCCTTACGAACTCCTAAGTCAATTAAATTGCTTATACGGAGGAGGAATCAACTCCGGAGAAGAGCTAGGACCACAGGTGGCCCTAGAATAAAACGGGAAGCAAATCGGCTTACAAACGCGATCCGTGATCAGATATCTCGACACCAGAACGAGCAGTGGGAGAGTCTGCTGCAAAGTATCGAGCCTGGGAGTGACACCCTCTGGAGACTGTCCAAATACTTCCGAACTAGGAACAAACCAATCATGCCACCAATACACAGCACACAAGGCATAAAATACGACACTCTAGAAAAAGCCAATGCGTTTGCGGACTCACTAGAGCTACAGTTTGAAGAAAACTGCTCATCTGTAGATGATATATGCAATGAAGAACGCATTAGCAGAAACGCCTCAAGCCTTCTAAATTCTGAACCAAGGGAGGTAGAACGACTGAGGTTAGCTACTTTGGAAGAGGTGAAGAGTTTGGTGAAGGGACTGAACTGTCGAAAAGCGCCAGGAATAGACAATATAAACAACCTGTGCCTAAAATTTCTACCAGACAACACATTACAGACACTAACGGACATAATCAACGGGATGCTCCATCGAAAGAGATATCCAAAGGCGTGGAAATCAGCCATCATCATAGTCTTGCCAAAACCAGGTAAAGACCTAACATTTCCCCAAAATTGGACACCTATAAGCCTCCTAACATCTCTAGCAAAATTGGCTGAAAGAGTTCTCCTTTCTCGCCTAAGCGAAAAAGTCTACGAGAACAACATTATCCCAGAAGAGCAATTCGGCTTTAGGCCACAACACTCCACGGAACTCCAGTTAGCAAGGATAGTGCAACATATCCGAACAGGACTCAACCAAACAAAGTCAACTGGACTGGTTATGTTCGATATAGCAAAAGCCTGCGAGAAAGTCTGGCATGCAGGACTAATTTTCAAAATACCTCTCCCACTCATTCAGATCATTGGATCATTCCTCAAGAGCAGGACATTCAGAGTGAGGATCGAGGGTCTTCTATCAACAGAACGTGTAATTGCTGCTGGAGTACCACAAGGCTCCCCGCTATCACCACTTTTGTACAATTTATACACAACAGATATCCCCAAACTGCCCGTAGCAAAAATATCACTCTTCGCTGATGATACGTGCATCTTTCACACGTCCAGGCAAGCAGAAGCCATTATTTCAACTCTGCAGTCCTCCATAAACACGCTAATGGAATATTTCCAAAGATGGAAAATCAAAATTAACTCGGACAAAACTCAGGCAATTTTCATCACGCGAAAAAGACGGCAGACACCACACAAACTGACCGTGAACAACCAACAGGTAGAATGGCAAAGGAGCGCAAAATACCTAGGAATCACACTCGACGACAAGTTAACTTGGACGGAACATATACAAAATAAAAGAAAAACATGCAACAACCTTCTACAATCCCTGCTCCCACTTATAAATACCAAAAGACTACATATAAAAAACAGAAAACTTATATACAAACAAATAATTAGACCGACTATGTTATACGGAAGCCTAGCGTTTGGACAAACCACAAAAACGACTAAACAAAAACTCGAGACATGTCAAAATATCGCACGGCGGAGAATTTTCAGGATCCCATGGTATGTTAGGAACAAAGCCATACACAAAGATCTACGAATAGAGACAATCGAACTGTACTTACGTGACAAAGCCCTTAAACTCTTTGACAAAGTAGACCGACACGCTAACAGTACCATGAATATCCTGAAATTTCCGAGCAGAGGACACGTGAAGTATCCACACTTGAGGAGTCTCGCAAGTCTTTAAACAAATTACTGAACGCACAAAAATGCACTTATTGAGGCTATGAAATACAGCTGAGCGCAAAACCGCTCACTGACAGGAATGGAGTAAGAGTGAGCTGATCACTAGCTCCAAAATAACCCAGTTCTAAGAAGCAAATCACAGACGGTAATTGTCACTCGATGAGATCAGACGTACAGAAGTGAATATTCATTGAGTTAAAATTGAGTGACATCCCAAGTGCTTCGACCAAATTATAAACAAAAGCGAGTGACAGACCCTTCGTCACAAAAAGAAGAATATTCCAAGCATCAAGAACGACAGCGAGTGACAGCTCCTTCGATTTGCAATAGCTTGGAGAGTAAAACTGGAGAACAAGAGCAAAATTCCGGGTGAGTGGAATTGTAATCGGCCTAGTTTCATAAGTTTCAATAAGTTTCATTAAAATAAATATACAAAAGTGCATAAATCTTACATTAAAACTATCAAAAATATTTGCGAGACTTCTGAAGAAAATACAGAAAGTGTCATCTCTGCCAACGCAGGGCGGTAGATTAGACACATAACAACTGCGACAATGACGGACACCGACAAAGATAAATTGATTGCTTCTTTGACTCAACAACTGGACCTTTTCCGACAAAACAAAGAATACCAAGAGAAAACTAACGAGAAACTGACCGAAATAGTAGACCAGCTAAAGGACACTCAAAATGAGCTAACTAAACAAAGACGATACAACCGTGAACTTTTAGAAAGAAATGACGAGCTGCTCAAAAAATTGACTGAAAAAGAAAACAGGACGCAGAAGAAAACAGCTATGCCCAACAAAAGGAAAAGGGTACAAACACCCTCTCCTCAAACGACAACTAACTCCTCATCCAGCGACACAGATGAGATAACAGTAAACAGCGACAGCAGCGTTGAGGACATGGACATGATAGAAACTGAATCTATTCCCGAAATAAGCGAAAACATAACAGAACAAGTAGATCCCGAGACGCAAACAGACGAGCCTAAAGACCTGGAATACCCTCCTCTTCCTCCCCCCTTCCCTAGACAAACTATACAAAAGAAGAAAGAGAACTCCACGTCAAAAACAACAAAAACATAGAATCTCACTCAAATACTTGCATCTCAATGTACAGTACAAAACATCAACACGACGACGACAAAGCAAACCATTCCTGAGAATGAAGAATCGCGCGAAGAGAACCTCAAACCGGTTCCAATAATACTCCGCCAACCAGAGCAGTGGATAGCCATGGCCCGGCTCCTCAAAGAGCGGAATATTAAGTTTGACGCTGCGAAGCGAGTAAATCTAGGGATTCAAATCATCCCAGCCTCAATTTCTGACCACCGAAAGATCACCAAGATCTTCACCGACCTCAAAGTGCAGTACTACACGTACTACCTTCCAGAGGAAAAGAATTTAAACATGATTATCAGAGGGCTCTACGGTTTAACCCCGGAAGAGGTAAAAGAAGACCTAGAAAGGCAAGGTTTCCACCCAATTGAAGCCTTCTACCTCAAATTGAAGTCAGGTACGTTAAAATTAATGAAAGAACTCCTTCCTAGAAGTGAGAAGGACATCTACAACGTTCAAGCAATATGTCACCTAATGTGCAAAGTAGAATCACAAAACCCACGAAATGGCAAAGCACAGTGTCATAATTGCCAGCAATTTGGACACGCTGCTAACAACTGCCACGCCCATGCCCGCTGCGTTAAATGCGACGGACTCCACCATTTCTCAACCTGCAAAAAGTCGAGTGAAGAAAAGCCTAAGTGTGTAAACTGCGGAGGCGAGCACCCTGCGAATTATGGGGGCTGTCCACAGAATCCGAAGAACTTCAGAAGATCGCTTGCGCAAGTAGCGAGTGAGAGCCCAAGTGGCTACAAAAACTCTGCCATCCATTGTTACAGTTATAGCTCGACTGTCGTTCGTCGACCCTCTCCTACTTGTCCGAGGACGAGGGCGGCAGCTTTGGGTGGCTGGCTCACTCGAAGAGAAAAGGGGTGAGTCCGGGCGCCACTCGTTTCTTGCCCTCGGCTGCCTCCAATATCCGCGCCGCGAAACGAGAAGTCGGCCAGATGGTGTATTCTACCACGTTATGTAACACACTTAAAGGAAACACCACGTCACATTCACAGATCCGTACTTAGACTTTATTTTTATGGTTCGAATTCAAAATATACACCACAATCGTTATATTTATCCAACTTTATCTCCGCGGCGCCCCGGTTCTAAAAATACGCATACTCACTATTTACAATCATTCCTAACTTCGATACTAAGCCTAATTCTACCACCACGTACCTTCACCTGCCTCTTCGGCATACATTCATCGATCGCAATCTTCGCTCCAACCTCCGGCTAGCCTCGATCGCCTCGATCTTCGCCTCAATTTCCGCTTCAATCTCGCTGTCCGTGTTATCGGACCCACGAACCACTCTCCCTCAATCAATCGCAATCGCTCACATTCATAATCCTCGCTTTGACCTTCGCTTCAATTTTCGCTTCCATTTTCGTTTTCCGGATGATCAGATCCGCGAACCACTCTCGCTTCTCTGGCGTCGATTTGTTAGCAGATGCAAATCTTCCGAAATGTTAGGGGCCCCACAATCGACGGACAATTTTCGTTAACTTGATGCACGTCTCGACGAAAATCAGATTCACAACTCCACAGCTGCAAAATCTCCACAAACTCGCTCCAGTCTTCCGATGATTAAAATCGCACCCAGAATTTACTCGATTCGCATACCAAGAAAAATAAGAAAATTTCTATCTATCTGATAGTTCTCCAATACCACCTCAAGCTCACCTCGATGTTGGGACAAGAAGAACCCCGATCTCCAATTTGGATTCCTGCGGGGCCTCAGTCGTGCCTTTGTGGCACCGTTTCAGCGGAACTATTCCCAAACCGTTTTCTATTTTGAACTATTCCGCCTTCCAAGGGCAATGTCCTCCAGCGGCCATTTGCCTCATACTTAATCGACTTCACCTGGCAGCCCTACTTCAAGTCTCGCTTCGTGATCATTAACAATTGTCATTTTTCATGTGTTCGTTTCGTCATTTAGCTGCGAGCCAGCGAGCGTTTGTTTACTTCATTCGAACTCAAATTTTCCAAGATCGCCAATGTCGCGAAACGGCGATGTCTGCGATTGGTGTGAGCAGTCTCCATGCTAACAACTATTCGAAGTGATTGCGACGGCGACACTCGTTCAGGCCTAATCCATGTTCGCTATCGTGGTACATAACCTAGTTGCAACCAGGTGAGCATTTGTCTCCTCGTCTTACTTAAATTTCTCGCATTTTAGGATCTGTTTGCCCCGCCGAGTTGTGTCCGATGACACGGCACTCATGTAATTCTCGCAAGGCTCCTGATCGTACTGATAGCGCTTAGTTTCAACGTATGTGCTGCTAACATAGCAACCTTAGATGGGTCGGCCTACTGCGATCGAGTTTGTGCGGCTGATGTGGCCCTGTTTCGGGTAAGTACGTTTTACCTTTCTTAGCTTATTTTCGCCCTGTTGGTTGTGCCGCTCCGCGTTGTATCTTGTACCCGGGTGTCTCGTTGGTTCGTTCCACGTCGGAGCAAAGCAGACGCTGGCTGTGATGCTGATTTTCGGTCACGGTTGTTTTGACTCGATGACGGCGAATCGCTGCATCTGAAGTATCCTCGTAAGGGTACCCGTGGCCTACGCTAAACCCTAATTTTTATTATTAAGATACATTTTCGCCTAACTCGCCAGTGCTTCCCTTTTTTTTACTTTTACCGAAACCGAAACCGTGACACCATGCCTCCAATCCCGTATCACAACCTACTAAAAATACTAACAAAATAAACAATCCCATCCTCACCAGTCCCGAACATATGGGCCAGTTCTTCGCCATCATGCAAGAACAACTTCACAAAATGATGAAAGACATGATGGCGAGGATGGTCCAAGGCATGTTCGCTACCCAAATTTTACCTGCCACCACTCCAAGCAAGAAAAAATGAACCACACTAACCAAGTTTCGATTCTTACGTGGAATGCAAATTCCTTAACGCCCAAAAAGGGAGAGCTGATGCAACTTTTGATTGATTTAAAAGTTGACATCATGCTCATCCAGGAAACGCTCCTCAAACCCGGTACGTTTCTCCGGATCCCCAACTACATACTTCACAGGAATGATAGAATGACTGGTAGGGGAGGAGGCACTGCAATCCTCGTAAGAAGAAACATTAACCATTACTTTGTACCTACCCCCACCCTCAGAGGTATGGAAGCCACCGCCATCAAGGTTCAAACAAGTTTTCTGGAGTTCACTCTGATTTCGGCGTACCGCCCTCCTAGGTCGCAGGAGTTTATCGAAGACCTACGTGCACTCTTCGATCACGAAGGCACAATCTTCCTCGCAGGAGACATAAATGCCTACCACCGCCATTAGGGAGCTGTGAGAAGTAACAAAGCGGGGATCGAGCTAGATAAGTTCATCACAGTCAAACCAGCAAGCCTGCACATCCCTAATGAGCTAACCCACTTTGGCCCTATGAACAGCTACGCCCTAGATATAGGGATATCACAAGCGTTAGAACAACATGTACATATCAACGTCCTCGACGAGCTGTCATCTGATCACAAGCCGGTCCTCTTTCGTATAGAGAACATCTATATGAGCGTTCCAGTAAAAGAGAGGAAAATTACAAACTGGCAAGCTTTCCGAGTCGCACTGACTGAAATTAATAGCCCAGAAGCACCTGAAACGGTCAGCGAACTAGAGGAATCAATAGATCTCCTCACCAACACAATAGAGCAGGCAAAAGAGGACAATACGATCACAATTCCGGTAAAGGAAAAACAGTCCTTACGAACTCCAAAAGTCAATTAAATTGTTTTAGCGTTAACTCAGCTAAAACTGGAAAAAAAAAATACCAAATGAAAAATCCGAAACATTAAATGTTAATAATATTAAGGAAGTAGTCCTGTACAATAACAAATATTACGAATATGAAAAATATGTAAAATCTCTTTAAAACACAATAGCCTGTAAGAACATAAAATGTATCACGAAAATAGGCAATAGTACTAAAATAGAAGAAATAGAAAGAGGGCTAGTATTAATAACGAATATTAAAAGCACATTAAAACAGACATGTAACGAAAAATTGTACAATCTAGAGGGCACATCTACATATATTAAGATTTAGTAATTGTGAAATTGAAATTCTAAACAAGAAATATATAAATGAAGTAAAAGAATTCCAACAAATATTAATGCTAGAACCAATGCAAAACATCTCAAATTATAAATTAGAAATATACCTCGAACAATTATAAATTGATGATGTGGAAAACTTGAAAAAAATTGAAGAAGCAAGATTTCAACGTAACATATATGTTCGATTACAACATTGAAAAGAAAATGAAAACACTCAGATGATATGTATTATTACGACCTGATCGAATTGTTAAAACAAAAAAAAATAGATTTTCTTAATGGAAACGAGTCAGTTGAATTTTCGAGCGTGCTCACTTTGCATTTTGTTTGAATTCGTATCGCTAATTTTATTATTACTCGGGTCATTTTCTGAATTGTATGATTATTATAATTAGGTGTGATTATTCAAGTTGAGTTTTGTTCAATTCATTTTAATAAAGCTATAGAATTCGAATATCTTGTTTCGTTTAATATTCGCAAATATTTGGCTAAAACATATATACTTAATTTATCATTCATTTTGTATCTATACTGTAAAAATCGAAACACAAAATTTAAAATAAATATAAAAAAAATTAATTCTGCTGAGGACAACATGAGTCTTAAGGAAGGAGGAATTACACACTCGCATAATCCCTCACACGAACATATCACTACCAAATTCAATTCTTTATCTGAACAATCAAAGTAATATCCAGATCATTATGTCTATATTGCATCCGCTTCCCGATATCAAAAATCTTTTAATTAAAATTCGCGAGAATCAATAGCAATAAGATCCCACACAAGACGCAACATATGTGCATCGGTCAGCAGTCACACCATGAGAAAAGATCTGATAAGATCCCATGATCATATCGTATATAAAGCCCTTCACCTAGTTAAGCAAATCAGTTTTTGTCAAGAATTAACAGAATAAAGTTTGATTCAAAAGAACTCGTGTATCTATTCTGAGTCAAGTGGACTTAAAATTAATTTTTATTTTAAAGTCGGAGAAGAAATGTAACTCCCGCTCTGGCATTTCTTTCGCGTTTCGCGAAAATATTAATTAATTGCTTGAATCAGCAAATGCGGTAGAGTTCGGTACATATTACCAATTAAGTCACGTTTTACATGCAAAAGCATATTTTCATTTTAGAATATAAGCTCAATTGTAATTAAAAATAATATTCAGTTGAATTTTGATTTTAATAAAGATACTACCTAAACGAGTATTTCTTTTTTTTACAATCCGGCGGATAAAAATACTTAAATTGCATGCATCGGTTTAATACATTTCATTGTTTAAGTTGCATGCATCGGTTCAATACATTTCATTGTTTACTATTTTTGTAACATGCATTGCATGCGTCAATGTTTTCATGCTTGCACATTTTTTCGTGCATCGTTCAATACGTTCATTTTTATGATTTTGATGACACACATTTTATGCGTCAATTAATGTAGGAAGTTGTATTGTACGGTTTTTTGTTTTCAAGTTCATGTGTTTACAAAATGATTCATTTGCTGTAATGAAAATTGTATTTTGTGACTAGGTCAATAAGTTTCATTATATACAGGCTACGATTGGTAGAAATAAATATATTTATTTGTAGTCATTTCACATATTCAAATGGTTTTTTTTAATCTGACATCGCTTTAATTTTTTCCCGGTTTTTCTAAATTTTCCCAGTCTACCCCGGTTTTGATATATTCTACAACCATCGAATATATCAAAATCTCCTTTAATCCTAAATAATAGCTGGTATGGCTAGCATTTGAGGAATATCTCATTCCACTCGTTTTTCGTGACTGGTTTTTTTATTTTCGGTGCACAGAATCTATTCCGCGCCGAAACATTGGTCTATCGAACCGGATATTGTTCGCACTTAAGTTCTTAAATTTGTCCTTAACTGCAACAAGTCCGTTTTTTCCATTGGTTGCTGCGGTTTGATCTTGAGCATCGTTTCCAACCACCAACGAAGGAGATAATCTGGAATTTGGCGGCACTCAGGTTCGGAGTTTATTATTCTTAACTGCAGCATACGCGCTTTCCGTGAGGCTAACCGTCGTGTAAAGTTACATTTTCATCCACCAATCTCTTTAATATGGATATAAATTCACTCCTGGAAGATCAACAGCGTATAGCTGGGTCTCTGGAAAATCTGGAGAGGAATTTGAAAAAGGACATCGCATCTCGAAAGGATGCAGAATACTTTGAGAAAAATCTGGAAACTATTGAAAGTCTCTGAGGAAAATTTAAATTAAACCAAATTGATTTTGAAACCACACTTGATCCACCTCATAAAAATTTTGAGAATCGCCTTGCTGAGGCCACAAGACAACAGTACGAGAAAACAAAAGGTATATACACCGAAGCTTAAAAGCTTCTTTCCCTGCCTTCGAACCTTCCCGAAGGATTATCTAAAGCTACATCAACCACTGGAGCAACAACAGCGCTTGTAACTATGACTCCTAACATCCAGAATTTCGTTTCCAACGCTCTAACCGAAGCGATAGCAATGAATACCTATCTATATCGCTGGCCACTAAATAGCATGCCAAGGCTGGCAGCAATAATCATTCCAATGTTCAATGGTGACTTCAAGGGATGGTGGAGATTTTTCGACTTTTTTAAGACAGTTGTCGAGATTAGTATTTAAGACCCATTGCTGTCACCAGTATTATGAGCAAAATATTTGAGAAGGTAATAAATTCAAGAATATTACAATTCTTAGAAGAAAACTCAATCTTAGCCCCAATTCAGTATGGGTTCCAACAACAAAGTAGCACGTTAGCGGCAACCTTGGATGCAGTGCACTTTATAAACTCTACGCTGGATAAGGGAAATCATGCCGCAGCTATCTTCGTTGACTTACAAAAAGCTTTCGACACCATCGACCATGGAATTTTACTAGAACGATTAAGTAAATACGGATTTGGGGATAAAATAAAGCTACTAGTCAGAAATTACCTAATAAATAGGCGGATAGTAACCAAAAATTCTAATTACGTCAGCCGATAATGTGAAGTAAATATCGGTGTACCACAAGGATCTATCCTCGGCCCGCTTCTTTTTCTGCTATACGTGAACAGCATACAGGACATTCAACTATCTTGCAAAATTGTACTCTTTGCGGACGATACCCTTCTTCTTTATTCCGGAAATGATGAATTGACACTACAGAACACTATAAATGCAGATTTAGAACGATATTTCAACTGGCTTCAGCGAAGTAAACTAGTTCTTAACATCCATAAGACTAAATACATTGTGTTTCAGCAGAGGAACAAACGTCCAGTGAGCCTACGCATCCAAATAAACGGGGTACAGCTTGAAAATGTAAATTCAATTAAATATCTAGGATTGGTGCTAGATGATAAAATGACATGGGCAAACCACATCAACAACATCAGATGCAAAGTGGCACCTATGATAGGAGTAATAAAAAGGTTTGAATTTATACCTTTACAAACCAAGCTTACCATTTACCATGCGTACATTGTTTCCTTAATCACATATGGAGTATTGTTGTGGAGTCAGACTTCCAAACACAACATTGAGCTTATTGGAAGACTTATGACCAAAGCTATCAAAACAATTCATAAAATACCCACACTTACCTCAACTTCAGCGGTATATGCTAGAACTGGGCTTCTAAATATCAACAAACTTATACTGCTTGAACGAGGCAAATTGATTTATAAGATTTTAACGAAACAGCTCAAATGGCCAAACATCCTTCGAACTGTTGGTGAGTCCACCAATATTCCAACAAGAAATGCGGGTAATTTATCAGTGAAAACTCCAAGGACGGAAAGAATGAAGACCGACCCTGTACAGGAAGCAATACAATTTTTTAACACACTGCCTAATTCGGTTAAACATTCGGAAAACTTAGTAAAGTTTAAAGAAAATCTAAAGATGTACATCGAAAGAGCACACTGCTAATAAAATCCAGAGTTTTTTGTAAACTTTTCTCTGGACGCACGTCTTGATGACAAATAAAATGTACACAATATGACCTAAAGTACTAACTATAAAAAGCAAGATGGTACTATCCCTTATACCAATACACCAATTGTCTGGGAAGTACTAGGAATAATTACTTAGTGATGATTTTGTGATGCACACGGACCGTGCATATTGAGTGATGGAGCGAGTGGAGTGAAGGAGGTATAAAAAAAAAAAAAAAAAAAAAAAAATATATATGTACCACGTAGCGAGCATCACGTGCACTCAAAGATTTTTATGTAGACGATGTGATGACCGGAAGTAACTGCTTGAAAGATGCTCTCAAGATGCAAGCGGAACTAAGAGAACTTATTGTGTTGAAAAACGATCGACTTTAGATCGCGATGTTTACATTTTACTGATTTCGACTTGAGTGACAGACGGGCACTTGTCACTTTGCATCGAAAGTCCGGCCATTAGACGCAAGGCGTCGCTCAAGGCGCTAATGAACCAAAAAAGGTCATTCCGGGCATTGGGGAAATGGACATAATTCAATGATCCGGAGCAGTTCATGAAGTTACCGGTAGCGCAGCGGGATCTTGTTTTGAATTGGCGACAAGTGGAAATGGCAGTGTGAGGAAAAATCATGAGAAAGTTTGGAACAGTCGTCGCATGCAGTTAAATTTTGAAATTTGTATTGAAAGTGTGAATTGTAAAGTTTTAGTATTTGAGAAAATTAAAGTTGTTTAAAGGTGACAAAGTGATTTTTTCTTTGAAGTTAATTTAATGAGAAAGTGATTAAATTTAATGATTAATATATTCTACATATATTATTTTTGGTCCTTCGAACCGGATCTGTAAGGTAGGTGATATTAGCATATTATAATATTAAAGACACACAAATGATTCAAAGATTTTACTGACAAATAGTAACGTACAAGTGGATTTAATGTTGTGCTTGACGCAATCTTGAAATAGAAAAATTTGAAATTGATTTTATTGAACGAATGCAATATATCTATTTGCATGAGTAGCTGCATATAGCAAATTTTTTGAGATTTAAAATCCAAATCTGCTACTGCGTCAGAATTTCAATGTGTCATTGATCGATGTTGATTATTTGAAATTAAACATCATTTTATATTTTATTTTATATGGCATTGATTATTTTAATGAACAGCAAATTGGTATAATATATTGTGGGCATATTAGTAGATAAGCTAATATTGAAAGATCTAGTGAAATTTAAATCACACATAACGGGAACGTGATCATAAAGGAATTGAAAAGTGATTTAACGGTTAAAGTCAGTTGTATTGCCATCGTTGAAAAGCCTAAATTCATATTATAATATATAAACTCTAAATCGCTGTTCGTATTGTGTAGCTATGTCGGTCACAATAAATGCGTTATGCGCTGCACAAAAGGTTGCATTGGAAAATTTAGCGAAATCAGCCATAAATTTCCGAAAAGATTCAAAGGCTCGGAAAACTGTGTCGTATCTTAAGAGTAGACTTGAAGCTCTTAAGGACAACTACTCAAAATTCGTTCAAAATCATGATCAGATAGTGGCCATGTTGAAAGGGGAAACCGATGAGGATGATATTGATTATTTCAAGCTTAGTCTATACACTTATTATGAAGAACGATATTTTAAGCTAAGGTCAGATATAGAAGAGCTATTATCTGAAGTGGATAAGCGAGCTAATGAAAATGTAGTAAAAGAACAAGTGCAGTCGGGGGGCTCTGAGGGTATAAATGACATCAAATTGCCACGAATATCAATGCCAACATTTAGCGGTCGTTATGAAGAATGGATGTCGTTTAAAGATTTATTCGTCTCGCTAATACACAGCAAAAGTTCTTTATCTTCTGTCCAAAAGCTTCATTATTTGAAAGCTAGCTTAGCAGGTGAAGCTGAGCTTCTACTAAAACCGTACAGCATTACGGATGATAATTATGAAACGGCATGGAGGATTTTGGAGGAACGTTATTCCAATAAACGAGCACTTCTGTATGCCCATTTCAAACGTCTCTTCTCTCAGCCATCAATCACGACCGAATCTTCTTACTCTATTCGTAAACTAATAGATACTTCTTTTGAAAGCCTTAAAGCCATCGAGAATTTAAAGATTGCCGACTTATGGGCTGCAGTAGTTGCATATTTTTTAATACAAAAACTACCCAATGAAACACGCAGCATATGGGAACAAGAAACAGCTAATAAACGGGAAATACCAACTCTCGATGACTTGAATAAATTTTTAGATAACCGTTTCCGTGCTTTAGAAGCCATTGCTGATGATCGCATAAAACGTCGGCCTGTTGATTCATTCAACACAAATAGACAAACTCATGCCGTCCAAACCAATCTCACAGTACCACAATGTATTATTTGCAATGGAACACATAGCTCCATGAAATGCTCCGAGTTTTTGCAGGCAACTCAATCACAAAGACTTGACCTAGTCAAACGAAAGGGGCTATGTTTAAATTGTTTGAAAAGGGGACATTTAATCATGCAATGTCCGAGCAAATCATCATGCATAAAATGCCATCGTCGTCACCACACATTATTACATTATTATATACATAGGGAGAGTACATTAACTAGTGGAAATGCTCTCAACAGCTTTCCAAATAATACCAATGCGACAACTTTTCAGCCGACACCGAGCAATTTGACTGCCACACAGACATTCTCTACGGCAGTGCCCGGTGAAGTTCTATTAGCAACGGCATTAGTTACGCTCCAAGCTCCAAATGGACGCTTAGGATCTTACCGTGCTTTGTTGGATCAAGGTTCGCAAGCGTCGTTTATTTGTGAATCGGCAGTCCAACCATTGGGAATAAAACGAGAAGCGACAGACATCAATGTTTTTGGATTTGGCGGCTCCGCTGCCACTAAGGTTACTGGAAAGATTTGTGTCAATCTGTTAACTACTAACGAAGAGTTAATACCTATCCAAGCTTTCATCGTAAATAAAATCACGAGTATTATACCATCAAACATCATAGAACCGACTATTCGAAATCAATTGGGTAATTTACGTTTGGCGGACCCGCAATTCGATCAACCAGGCAAAATTGACATTTTGTCAATTTTTGACATTTGGATGGGTAATCTGTGGAGGAATCGAACCAAATAAGCTAGATAGCGTTCAAAATTTTAGTATCGCAATCGACCACAACAAAGAATTGAATCGGCAACTAAAACAATTCTGGGAATTAGAAGAAATTCAAACCCGAAAGATAGTGAAGAAAGAAGATGAGCAGTGTGAACAGCATTATACAAATACAGTAGTCAGAAATACAAATGGTCGATATATCGTCAAATTACCCTTCAAAAATGAAATTAGCAAAACAACATTAGGAGAATCAAAGAAGATAGCCGTCACAAATTTGTTACATTTAGAAAGAAAATTGAGGAAGCATCCTGAACTGGCTGCACAATATAAACAGTGCATGCGAGAATACATTGAACTTGGTCATATGCATCGAGTAGAACCACGTAGCGAGCATACAATGAAGAATGGAGTCAAGGTTTGCACAACACATTACATTCCACACCATGCTGTGTTCAAGGAAAGCACTTCGACTAAATTGCGTGTCGTTTTTGATGCGTCTAGGAAAACTAGTTCCGGAGTAGCACTTAATGATATACTATTAACAGGGCCAACGATCCAAAATAAGATGATTTCAATATTGATGAATTGGAGATTGTTCAAATATGCCTTTCTCGCAGACATCGAGAAGATGTACCGTCAAATTCTCATACATCCAGTTGATGCAAACTATCAACGAATACTATGGAGGAGCGATACAACTGATCCAATAGAAGAATATTGTCTGAATACAGTGACTTTCGGGTTAACCTGCGCACCATTTTTAGCTATACGTACAGTTCATAACTAGCGATTGACGAAGGACAACATTTTCCTCACGCAAAACATTCCGTGCACAATGAGATGTATGTAGATGACCTGCTTTCAGGAGGAATAACTATCGATGAAGCAATGCAAAAACGAAACGAAATTGATAAAATGATGCAGCTAGGAGGATTTAAGCTGCGGAAGTGGATAGCCAATGATAAACGTTTATTAGAAGATATTCCTACCGAAGATATTGAAATGAAAGAAGCAATAGATTTGAAACTAGAACAAGGATACAAATCATTAGGGTTAATATGGTATCCGTTGTCAGACTTTTTTACCTATAGAATTCGACATTATGAATTAGAATCGCCAATCACTAAACGGAATATTTTATCTAGAATTGCTCGACTATATGATCCTATGGGATGGCTCGCACCGATTATCATTGTTGGCAAAATAATCCTTCAAGCATTATGGCTACATGGTCAAACGTGGGACGAACCAGTTCCGATTGAAATTGCTCATCATTGGTCTAAGTTACAAAATAATTTGAACGCTGTCGAATCAATGAAAGTAAGTAGATGGATGACTAATAGACCAGACTCCAAGCTTGAAATTCATGGGTTTTGTGATGCATCCAAACAAGCTTATGCAGCCGCCATATATCTAGTTGTTCGCAATATGGATCACACGCAAGTCAACCTTATCAAGGCGAAAACGAAAGTAGCCCCTGTTCGACCCATCACGATTCCTCGTCTCGAGCTCTGCGGTGCTGTTTTATTAGCAAAACTATTGAAAGAAGTGCTAACAACTCTCAAACTATCGATTGATAACATTTCGCTCTGGACAGATTCAGAAATCGTCCTTTCGTGGCTGAAGGGACATCCGACTCGATGGACTACGTTTGTCGCTAATCGAACCGCTGAAATTTACGAGTTAATAGGAAATGTATCATGGCGATATGTCCCAACAAGTCATAATCCAGCAGACTTAGCTTCACGTGGTGTCTCTCCGCTTGAATTAGCGCACAACAAGCTATGGTGGAATGGGCCTATATGGCTTGAAAAGGACACCGAATTCTGGCCGCCTCAGAAACTTATGGAAGTCACGAACTTAGAACGAAGAAATCAAATTTCAGTCAACTTACAAACTAAACATGTCGATTGGATGAATTTCATATTGCAAAGATTTTCTACGTACACACGACTGTTACGAGTTACGGCATATTGTTTCCGTTTTGCAGCTAACGCATCGAAAAGAGATATTAATCAGGGCCCTCTAACTGTTCAAGAACTTCAACGTGCAGAAGATTTTTGGATTAAACATATACAACTCATCAAATTTCCCACTGAAATAACTTCAATAAACCAAGGAGTATCAATCGAAAGAGGCAGCCGCTTGCTTAATTTGAATCCATTTATTGATGGAAATGGATTTCTAAGAGTCGGAGGAAGACTATCCAATTCAGATTTATCATTTGAAGAGAAGCATCCTATAATTATTCCCAAGGATGGAAGATTTACCGAATTATTAGTACACAAATTTCATCAGGACACATTACATGGACAAATACAACTAATGCTAACAACAATACGAAGAAAATTTTGGATTATCAATGGTCGAAATATAATCAAACAATGCATTCATAAATGCATCAAATGCTTTCGAGCTACTGCAAAGAGCTCATCACAACTGATGGGCAGCCTACCCAAGCCACGAGTGTCAATTTCTCGACCATTCTTACACACCGGCGTAGATTATTGCGGGCCCTTTAATATAAGAGATAGGCGAGGGCGTGGTGCGAAAATATACAAAGGCTACGTTGCTGTTTTCATATGCCTATGCACAAAGGCAATTCATATAGAGGTTGTCACAGCCATGACAACTGAAGCCTTTATAGCTGCTCTCCGCCGATTTACGGGAAGAAGAGGGCTCTGCAGTCATATATATAGTGACTGTGGGACTAACTTTGTCGGAGCTGCCTTTGAACTGGAAAGAATAAAGTCTACGCTGACTGCCGTTGCTGAAAGAATTGCTGTGGATGGTATAACATGGCACTTCAACCCCCCTGCATCACCACATTTCGGAGGTCTTTGGGAGGCAGGAGTGAAGTCATTGAAACAACATTTACATCGAGTTCTATCAGATGCTACTCTGACCTATGAAGAATTTACAACCGTACTAGTCAAGATAGAAGCCTGTCTGAATTCTAGACCTTTATGTCCTTTGAATGATGACCCCAACGATACGACAGCGTTAACACCCGCACATTTTTTAATTGGAGACACCCTTTTGGCCCCTCTCGAAGCGAACATTATGGACATTAATTTAAATCGATTAGATCGCTGGCAACTGACTGAAAGATTGACCTAAACATTTTGGAACAGATGGCATACAGAGTATTTGTCTAGATTACAATCAAGACCAAAATGGCTACACCAACAACGAAATCCAAAAATTGGAGACCTCTGCCTCATCAAAGATGAGAGATACCCATCGTATAAATGGGCATTAGCACGAATCACTAATATATATCCAGGCAAAGACGGCAATGTCCGAGTGGTATCAGTTAAGAATAAAACCAATGAATATAAACGACCCATTTCAAAAATAGCATTATTACCAATCAATACTGTTTCAAATGAGACTGCATAGCCACGCATCATGGCAAATAAGGAATTTGAAATTAAAGCAGCATGAATTGAACAATACCTCATAAGACACATTGATAACAATAGACAATTAGTTAACTGGCTACTATATGGAAATGACGACAGACTCATGATAGAATATACGTTACTAAATTTAATATGCTAAATCACCTTTTATTCAGCGAGTGTGACGCGCTGGAAAACGTCACCCGTTCCAGGATCAGAAGGCAGTCGGCATGGTGGAAATACCGTCGATAGCCTTTCTGATTGAAATTGAAAATTATATCCGCGAGCGGCATCAGGACATCGTTTGAACAGGACCTAATAAAAAATTTTAAATTTACAACATACTTCCTTACTTAGTACTATACTTCCAGATAGAAATATTGAATCCTGGCGTGCATCCTGGAACATCTGTCCCAGCCGGGGAGAATGTTGAAAAACGATCGACTTTAGATCGCGATGTTTACATTTTACTGATTTCGACTTGAGTGACAGACGGGCACTTGTCACTTTGTATCGAAAGTCCGGCCATTAGACGCAAGGCGTCGCTCAAGGCGCTAATGAACCAAAAAAGGTCATTCCGGGCATTGGGGAAATGGACATAATTCAATGACCCGGAGCAGTTCATGAAGTTACCGGTAGCGCAGCGGGATCTTGTTTTGAATTGGCGACAAGTGGAAATGGCAGTGTGAGGAAAAATCATGAGAAAGTTTGGAACAGTCGTCGCATGCAGTTAAATTTTGTAATTTGTATTGAAAGTGTGAATTGTAAAGTTTTAGTATTTGAGAAAATTAAAGTTGTTTAAAGGTGACAAAGTGATTTTTTCTTTGAAGTTAATTTAATGAGAAAGTGATTAAATTTAATGATTAATATATTCTACATATTGAGTCAGCTGGATTCAGACTTAGAAAATGTTGTGCGAATCACGAGCGATTCTTGACGAACGTACCAAAGGAGGATATAGAACTTCAACTAACAGTACGAGAAAACAAAAGGTATATACACCGAAGCTTAAAAGCTTCTTTCCCTGCCTTCGAACCTTCCCGAAGGATTATCTAAAGCTACATCAACCACTGGAGCAACAACAGCGCTTGTAACTATGACTCCTAACATCCAGAATTTCGTTTCCAACGCTCTAACCGAAGCGATAGCAATGAATACCTATCTATATCGCTGGCCACTAAATAGCATGCCAAGACTGGCAGCAATAATCATTCCAATGTTCAATGGTGACTTCAAGGGATGGTGGAGATTTTTCGACTTTTTTAAGACAGTTGTCGAGATTAGTATTTAAGACACAAATATATGTACCACGTAGCGAGCATCACGTGCACTCAAAGATTTTTATGTAGACGATGTGATGACCGGAAGTAACTGCTTGAAAGATGCTCTCAAGATGCAAGCGGAACTAAGAGAACTTCTTGAGTCAGCTGGATTCAGACTTAGAAAATGTTGTGCGAATCACGAGCGATTTTTGACGAACGTACCAAAGGAGGATATAGAACTTCAACTAAACATTGATAGTACTGCAGACAGCAGTATCAAGGCTCTGGGGCTAACATGGTACCCTAAATCGGACCAATTTGCGGTTAGTGCATCTTGGGCGAACACACAAACTATAACAAAACGCACAGTTTTGAGCGATATTTCACATTTATTTGACCCGCTGGGGTTAATAAACCCAGTTGTGGTAACGGCAAAAATATTTTTACAAGAACTGTGGTCTCTCAAACTCGAATGGGATGAACTTCCACACACACTGGCTTAAATTTCGTGCCGAGTTAAATGAGCTTCAAATGATTCGAATCCCAAGATTTTTGCAAACACAAAAGGCTGCTATACGTTTACATGCGTTCTTAGACGCTAGCGAAAGGGCTTACGGGGCAGCTATAACAACGGAGATATCACAGTGAATCTTCTCTGCTCGAAATCACGAGTGGCACCAGTTCGCACTGTGACCTTGCCTAGATTAGAGCTATGTGCTGCCCAGCTCCTGGCCAAGATAGTACCCCGAGTAAAAAAATTGTTGGAAATTAAGATCAACGAAACACATTACTGGACTGACTCTCAAATAGTCCTGGGCTGGATCCAATCCACACCATCTTCATATCACACTTTCGTAGCGAATAGAATTTCTTCAATACAGGATGTAACTAACCCAACAGAGTGGCGATACATAAACACCAAGGCAAATCCAGCCGATATAGTTTCAAGAGGTTCTCGACCTAGTGAGATAATCAATTCGGTTACATGGTTTAAGGGGCCAGGGTTTCTGTCACAACCTGAAGAACATTGGCTTTGCGCGAACATTGCTCATCTAACAACGCTACCAGAAAAAAAACCACCTCGGACAGTTTTAATAGCCACAGAATGAAGACAACATTTCAAGTACTCAATTAACCATAGAAATTCGTTTAGCCGTCTGCAGCGAATCACCACTTATATTCTACGCGCTGCTAATCGATTTAAAAAGGAAGGCTCTGAGCTTACAGGTCAGTTCTTAACAGCAACCAAATCGCAAAATGCAAACATCATCATCACAAGACAAATGCAGGTGGAAGAATTCAAATCTGAGATCTCCCAATTAAGGCATGGTAAATCAATCAACCCACAAAGTAAATTGATCAGTTTCTCACCATTTTTGGATGATAACTCGCTAATTAGAGTTAGTGGACGACTTCAGGAAGCAGACATATCTTTTGATGCCAAGCATCTTATATTACTTCCAGTCTCACACGAGTTCACGAAACTGCTGCTAATCCAGCTCCATCAAAAGAATCTGCATGTTGGCCCTCATGCTCTTCAGGCGATCGCACGTCAAAGATTCTGGATTATTCAAGGTAAACGATTAGCATCGACAGTCGTTCATGAGTGCGTCCGTTGTAGAAGGTTGAACCCAAAAACATTCCAACAAAGGATGAGTAATTTACCGAGTTCTCGCGTGCAACCAGCAAGGCCCTTTATTAATGTTGGCGTTGAATTCTGTGGGCCAATTTACACGCACTATAAAGTGAGAGGGAAAAGACCAATAAAGGCGTACATATGTGTATTTTGCTGCTTCACACTTAAGGCTTGCCATTTAGAGGTTGTATCTGACTTGTCCTCCGATGGCTTCATTGCTGCTCTCAAGATATTTCTCGCACGGCGAGGGTGTTGTCAAAACATCTATTGTGACAATGCCACAAATTTTGTCGATGCGTGTAATCAGCTAGCAGAACTCCAAAAAATGTTGAATGATAAACAAACGCAGGGAGAAATAGATCGGATAACTACCCAAGGGAGCATTCAGTTTCATTTTATTCCTCCAAGAAGTCTTCACTTTGGAGGAATTTGGGAAGCCGCTGTCAAGTCCGCAAAACACCTACTACAAAAGTCCATAATGTCGGCCACTTTGACCTATGAGGAGCTCTGCACTGTTACATCTGAAGTTGAAGCGATTCTCAATTCACGTCCAATAACACCCATGTCGGACGATCCAAACGACTTAACAGCATTGACGCCAGGTTACTTTCTCATTGGAGAGACTCTTCCTTTAACCATTCACAGTCAAACAGACACCACAACCCCAAATCTTCTTGATAGATGGAAGCGCATTCAATACATTCGAAGTGAGTTCTGGCGTCGATGGTCTCTCGAATATCTTTGCGAGCTACAACAAAGATCTAAATGGAAAACTGGTTCCAAAAATATTGTACCAGGCATGCTTGTTGTTATCAAAGAAGACAATCAGCCTCCGCTTAAATGGCAGCTAGGCCGAGTAGAGCAAATCATCTTTGGAAACGACGACCGCGTCAGAGTTGCTGACGTAAAGACAACAGCAAACATTTTCCGACGCGCTATTCACAAACTATGTCCTCTATTGAAAGAAGACGAAGACAGAGCAGCAGTGGCTCTATCAACAACTAATAACTCAAACAAACACAAGACAAAGCCTCCTACAAGGCGGCACTACTATAAAGGCAAATTCCTGCCCATCAAATCCAATTGGAACCAACTACCAGCAAATGAAAAAGTTCGAAAGACACGTATATGTCACTCATACTTACGATTGCCTTGATAACTTGCCAAATCCTACCAGCTTTAAGTGAACCTGTTTCTCCAATAAACAGTGAACCATTTACGCACAGCCCTGGAATTTATTTTGAGCCTATTGAACATACTAAACTAGCTAGCAGTAAATGGCACATCGTTACTTATTATAATCTTCAGCAGTATTGGCATGAACTACTTGAAATACAAAAGGGCAAAGCAATGCTTTGACTACCCAAGGGGAAGTATGTTGACAAATCTTTCGACAATTCAAAATGCAAATGACTCATATCGAACAAACAAATGAGTTTCTACACGCAAGTGGTAGCGGACCGAAAAATCCTACTAGAGAAAAAAGAGCTCCTCTCAACATTAAAGGGAACATAGCAAACAAACTTTTTGGGCTCCTAGACTCGGAGTATGCTGACTACCTTGAAGACGAAATTAAAAAATCAAGAGCAAATGAGCATTACTTACATCAACTTATTAAAAATCAAACTTCAATAGTTGAAACATCAGTGAATATTTATAAAGGGGATACTGAGCACATTAACGGGCAGTTTCAAGCTATATCAGGATACTTAAAACAACTCTCGTATAGCATCAGCAGCTCTGTCCAACAACAGATATTATCGACATTATGCATCCGTCTAATGATGGCATTACGTAATTACGAAGTAACCCAGGGTATGATGTGGAATGTTGTATTATACTTACAGCATGGAACAATCAATCCGTTATTGCTTACGCCTAAGCTACTTTAAGAGCAGCTTACAATTATCCGGAGAACTCTTCCATCTACACTTAACATTCCGTCTAGCGAAAGAAATGGCGACATATCTCTATATAAGCTCATGACGATACAAGCTCGAGTGATGAAATCCTTCATAATTTTTGTTATCAAGCTGCCTATAACTTATTCCAATCACTTTTAAATGTTCCATCTAATAGCCATCCCTATTCGAATGGGAAATTATTCAATTACCATACAAACATCCACAAGGTATCTACTTACAGATCTAAAACGAAACAACTATTATCCACTGACACAACATGAATTCGACAAATGCAAGGAAACCGAGGAAGTCACATTTCTGTGCATTCAGCATCATCCACTGTTCAACAGAATGTCTCCGATGTGAGATGACTCTTCTGGACCATAAAAAACCATCACTAGGGGAATGTGTTGGAATACCTATAAACAACAGTGACCTTTGGGTGCAAACGTTCAAGCCGAATACATGGTTGTACTCATTGGATGTTTTTATTTTCAATGATGTTTTTACTTCTAAATTAAATGTTAGCGGACTGCTCCAGCTTCAGCCCGGGTGTGAAATGCGACATGACACCATGATGATGAGAAGTACATCACAATTCAACATGCAAAGAAATCAATCTTTCATTCTAACAACCAGCTTCAGCAACTTAAATATATCCCTGAGTCTGCTCACAAACCCGTTGCCTTCCGATGTCCAGCATCGAAAGGGGAACACAAATTGGGAAGATATACTTCAACAGATATCAACCTTACAGCACCGAGAACTACCATCCGATCAGCTAAATAACCATCATGTTCGACATTATTTTCTCGGGTCCAGCCTCACTACCTGCATAATTGCTATTGCGATTCTATGGGCTGTCCGGAGGTATGTCATTCGCCGACGTCAAAGGGAGGTCACAGACAAACCAACCCCAGCACCAAGGACAAATATTTCTAAGGAGGCTTTTACCTTTCAACTAGGATCGTTCAAGGAGGGTGAGGATGTCGAGATTAGTACTTAAGGCACAAATACATGTACCACAATTAGTCTAAGAATTATAAAATTCCCACAATCACTATATTTTTAAAATCAGCACATTCCTAGACTCACAACCATAAACCTCAGCCACTTATTCTAAACACACTTGCACATTCCTAGACTCACTTGCAATCATACACCTTTCAAACCCATGGGAATATTCAAAATCATAGTATCTCATCATTTTGCCAATCAAGCATATTTTAATTGTTATAAATTAAGTAGATAGAATTAAGAAGAGCATTGTTGGTCAAGTAGTCAGTCGACTCGGTCGTCTGCGTCTCTTTTAATAAATACTTGTAATTTGTATTGTTCTTTTTTAATCAACAGTCATACACAACAATTACAATCTAGGGCCAGTCTAAAAATGCAATATTTGCTGAGTTACCTAGATGGAGAGGCCAGAAATTCTGTACCTCGCCTGAAACTAGATGCTTCAAACTAGGATGCCGCTATCATGATACTGCAGGAACGCTTCTCAAACAACAAGGGAATGACTACTTTGATTCCATTTTCGACATTAAGAAAGTCGAGCACAGAAGTGCAGAAGGAATAATAAATATTTTTAACGTTTTGTGCAACTGTCTAGCGGCACTAAAAAATATGAATTACAGGTATGATACCGATCAATGGGATCCGATTAACATATATATTGCTTTATGGAAGCTCGATCCCAAAAGCTTTCTCATGTTCGAAGACACCATAAGCAACACTCAACAAAATTTTGGAAGAATTTTACCCTTACAATAGTAGGAAACTGGTTTCCTACTATTATAGATGTAAATTTACAAAAGTGCGTACAAAGAAAATTTTACGTCTTAAATGTGTAATTTTTTTACGAGCAGATTGTGTAATTTTACCCTAAAATGACGTAAATTTTGGACTAATACGCATGAAATTTATGTAGCAAAGGCTATTTTTTACGAGTCTTTTAGGATAATATTTACTACACCATTTATTCGTGAATATCCTTAAAATTGTTTACAAAAACTATAATAAAGATTGTTTTATCAAACAATTGACATAAAAAAATATTTCGAACAATTTTAGGAAGTATACAGTACTTAGCAGGAATTTCAGCAAGCTTCTAGCTAAGTTTCAATTTCAATAAAATTGCAATTGAAAAAGTTTTATGATCCAAAAGCCACACACTTTAGATAGGGGTGCTATAACATACACTACTACTCCAAAATTAAATATCATTATCAAAAGACTGTAAATAGGTAACTTTAAACGTGGAATATAAAAACTTGTTGCAATTTCTTTAAGTTTATAATTTATTTTAATTTTATATATACACATATGTACTTAATTTATAAAACTTATAGCTACACCTAATTAGCTTATAGCTACACTTCTAATTTGCTTATAGCTACACTTCTAAACTTATTATACGAAAAGAAAAAACTACACTTTGCACTTAACTGCTGCTATTCAAATGTAAGCAACGATCGGGAAATATCAGACTCGTGCAGTCACAATGTTACATCAATAATAAATGAAATTCGATCAAATGATACAATTTTACAGCTTTTGTGTAAATATGAACAGCGAAGTAGTAAATTTACACTCTTTTTGCTAAGGTTTACAAAATACTATTTATTATTCAGTTGATTTGGCGTAAAAGCAAAAAATGCACATCTAATGTGTAAAAAAGATTGTGATTCGTTATTTTAAACAGAAAAATGAATATATTTCCTATTATCATAGAATTAATTTTAGACCCACTTTTTAGAGTGAACAACAAGGAAATGCCATCACTAAAATAGCTTGTTACCGTTATAGATTGTGTTTTTTTGTTTGTGCTCAAAGCAACAGAAACCTTCGTTCCCAACTGGAACGTAAGGGCGGCGATTTTCGGGCGGCATTTGCTCACGCGAAAAACTCGCCGTCGGCCCGCTACTCAGAAGCGAGAAGAAAATAACGGGTTTGAGCTAGCGAAACTCTGCGAGAAGAAAACCACGATTTAACAAAAGAATACTACCGCGGAAACACAAAAACCAATTTTGCAATATACATTCACTGTTCGATTTCTTTAATTCAACGCGATTTCTAAGTTACAGTTCGGCTAGCACTTAGTCACTAATGGCGCCAAATTCGTCATGCAAAACCTTACAAGCTATTTGTATAACAGTGGGCTATTTTTGATACGCTAGCTAAAGTAGAGCAATATAATAGAAATAAACTAAAAAAATTAACCTGATAATCCCTCGTTGGGGTCCTGGCGTGTTCGACGCTCGCTGTTCTCCCGCGATGATCGCTGTTTCTTTCTCTTTGATGAAAACTGCTGCGCGCTGTTCCTTGTAACTCCAAACCTTTTTTTTGAATATCGATCGATCTTATCTGGCGAATCGTCACTATACCGGCTCTGGCTCTCGATTTATCCTTTCGCTTCAATTGATAATCCAACAGCAAAACCCTCGTTCATTCGATCCTCCAACGACCATAGAAAAAAGATAATCAGCGTTAATTTTCGTCGATCTTCCTCAATTGCTACGTCCGGACGCTTACCCAGGCAGATTCGAAAAGAAAAGTCCCGCCATCAGTTTCAGGGCTCGTGCCCCAAAATTTTCGCACTTATCGGGACTTCTCTGACCCGTTGGGAGCACTAACCAGCGTTTCATTCCTCTCGAGTGGAACATCGCATCCACTTCCGTCTGCATGTCCCAACTTGGGACAGCCAGATGATCGCTCATTTGTCATCTATACCTTGTCAAATGATTATTGTGACATTTCGAGCCATCGAGCCAAAGACGGGTGTCAGGCGTGAATACTTAAAACATGCAAATCAGCAACCCATTCCAGAACAGCAGCACACAATCGCCAGGTATGTAAGTAATCCTTTTCTATGTTGTACATTCCTCTGCCGGTATCAACAATTTTCCTAATTCGCGTGATTCACTGATGTCATCCGTTCCTCCGATCGCGTTCTTACATCCATTGGTGAGCAGCCGCGACTTCCATCCAATTGGATAAATCGGTAGCGCATAATAGTGTCGCGATTCATGTCTGGCCAGATCATAATATCGCCTTCATTCGCATCGCACGTCAGTTGTCAGCTAATTACGAATTCGCAAGGCCAAAGCTAATTTTTGGGTTCGTTCGTGTGTATATTCGATCCCATCCCGATGTAGATCAAATGTTGACCGAGTTCAGGCATTGCTGGGTGAGAATGCGTCGATCCATGCGCTGCTCTGCGTATTCGCACGTCTGCCATCAGTGGATTCCAGGCTATTTGATTTGCGCGTCTGATTCGTAATTTCTTGACATGTTGTTACGTTTTGTTCTGGCCAGTACCTCAACATATACAAATGTTGCAGTGGTGTAGCCTTTGGTTAGTGTCGTAGATGGTTTTGTTTCGAGACTTCTGGTCGTTTTTTCGTGGTGATCGTTGAATCGGTGCATTTCGTTTTTCTATCTTTCTTAATTCGCGACTTAACACCTATATCCCTACGTATTTTCTTTATCTAATTCATGAATCGAACACTAACTGTGGGATTAGTCGCTAGTGTTTGTGTTTCTACTCCATCGACATAACTTCCGGCGGGCGGTGGAGGTTTTTTTTTTAGCTTTTTTTCATACGGACTTACGCTTGAAATTCGCGCGCACTATATTCGACCGTGACAAGCTCTACGATTTCCTTTTAATAAGACATAAAGACAACAATCAAACCATAGGCCCAAGAACAACATGTCAAAAAGGAGCATTCACTACGATCTTATATATCGCTATCATCTTATATATCGCTGCGAAATATTTAAAGATCTCTCTATTGACGAACGCTATAAATTTATATCGTCGAATCAATTATGCAAGAATTGTCTGATTCACGCCAAAGTTACGAAATGCAAACGCACACATAGATACTTCGAGTGTAATAAACCGCACCACACGCTTCTGCACTTTCCCAGCCTTAAAACTATGACATCCAATGACGCTACTAATGAAGGTTGCCAGCAAAAAAAACCACTAATGGAGGTTGCTAAGGAAGCGAGCGTCAACTTTTACTCCCAACAGCTCTGATAGTTATAAAATTTACCACTGGACAACAAAATCCGCCACCAGTCCTCATTGATCAAGGTTTTCTATGATTCTTTATCACTTCAAAGGCAGCAGAAATGCTAGGTTCAAAAACTCAAAGAATTTTGCGACTATTAGCGGTATTGGTAATGCGGAATCATCAACCGTACGTGGAAAACTTAATATGATAATAACGCCACATTTACGATCAACATTTGCTTTCCCAGTCGAAGCGTTAGTCATGCCAAAGCTTACAAAAATATTACCAGAAGACCGAGTGGGGCTACCTAGATTTAATAACATTCTAGATCTGGAGTTAGCAGATCCTAGGTTTGCCTAACCAGGAAGGATAGATGTAATACTTGAAAAAAGGTTTGTGGAAAGAATATCCATTATTAACGCAAAAAACAACAAAGCTTGGCTGGATTTTATCAGATTAAACTATGTCCAAAACTAAAAAAGGTGCACACAAAATGATATCTTACATTTCAATGACTGAATTTCATAAAACTGTGGAAAAATTCTTCGAAATGGACGATGGTAGTGGAGAACAAGAGCTTTCAATGGCTGAGGTCCGATTTGAAGAACGTTTTCAAACCACACATAAAAGAGACAACCAAAGAAGATATATAGTCGACCCCCATTTAAAGACGAAAGAAATTTAAAACCACTTGGAGAATCTAGAGTTAAAGCTTTAGTAAGATATAAGCAGGTCAAGAAAAGGCTAGAAAAGGATCCAGGATTGACAAAAAACTATCAGAAATTCCTTGAAAAATATGTTGAACTTGGCCGCATGGAAAAGGTAGCTCCGTACATCGGCGATACCGGAAATGTTTTCTGCTTATCCCACCATCCAGTTCTAAAAGAGGACAGCACAACAACAAAAGTCTGAGTCGTATTCGATGCATCAGCAAAGACATCAGAAAACCCCTGCTATATACTGGAGTTAAGCTACAGCAAGACTTAGCTCAAATTTGATTTGCTCCGGTGTATCTTAGGCGTAGTTAGTCAATGTAATGGCCGGCTTAGCGGTAGGTACTGGTATCACCGAACTAACTATTTCAAGATCGGCAGTTCCTCTTCTTCTTCGGTTCGAATGCTCATAACATCTTCTAAAATTTCTTTCTTACGATTGCCACCGAAAGAATTAAATTCATTTGAAGCTAATAAATAATCCTGAATAATTTGAGGCAAGACTGAATTATTGGCTGTAAATTTAATTCGTCCGCATCATACAATGATGGCGTTAAGTTGAAACACGCTCGATGAAAACATTTCCTTATTGTAACTTCTGTCACCTGAATGAATCCACCTGATCGCATCTAAAGCAGTTACTTCTCTCACCATTTCGTAGGTTGAGCCGGAGTCAGTATCTATCATGGAAATTAAGTGAAGCAAAAGATTTTTCCGATAATGTAGCTTCGCATATTGGATAATGCCTTGGTTCAAAAACTGGAGCTCAGATGTGAAATTTGGAGACAAGATTTTTATACGTACATTCGAAAAAGAGGTGTCACGTTTATGACTTGTAGCATTATCCAATAAAAGTATATTTTTTACCTTTGGTTTTTCATTTCTTTATCTATTTCCTTAAAAATTCCAGTTGTCATTTATGGTTTTTTGTTCGATTTTTAAAGTACGGGCAGATCTTGCACCTTAATGGAATTATTTTTAAAAATCCGTGCGGTTTTAGCTTCTCTGCTGTTGGACTACAGCAAAATGCTCGGTGTTTCCTGGGCCATCTTGCTCTCTTTACACTTTTCGTCTTTTGTCAAAAAGCTTTGGATTGGTAGCTGCTTATTAAACAAACCAGTTTCGTCCATATTAAACTGATCTTCAACTCTATATTCCTTTAAAATGTTAAGTAATTTGAGTATTCAATGCGCCGCTGCTTCATAGTCAACATTTGCACTTTCATCGGATAATGTTCTAAACTGCACATTATTTCGCAACCAATGCTTTCACTTGAAGTAATGGGCCAGTCACTGGGATATTTTTTGATCGGCACTTTTTAAAAAATTCTAGAACTTTTTCCTTGACAGGCACAAGCTGCGTCTTCTTCAATTTCCGTTTTTTTTTTCTAGATTAAAATTTTGGTTAAATGCTATTAACATCCATTCTTTATTTTTGATTATGTTAACGACTGTAGATTTCGCTATTTTATATTTTTCCGCTAAAAATCGCTGGCTTTTTCCTGCGTCGACTTCATCTCAAATTTCCTTTTTCGTAAGCGAATTTAGTTCTACACTTGACTTTTTTGTGCCATTTTCCGCCTAGAAAAAAAAGTCTTAAACATAAATACATTTCACTACAGTTATATCAGCAGATATGAAAGTCATATTGGCATTGCTACATTGATGAAAACTCTCGTCTTTTGTTAATTAGTTTCCACATTTATAACTCGTAGTCATCATGTGTTTACATTTAGTTTCCACATGTATAACTCGTAGTCATCATGTGTTTACATTTAGTTTCCATACTTATAACTCATAATCATAAAATGTTTACACTTATATAATAAGTAGTTCGAAACCGACTGTAAAAGGGGAAAAGAGAAAATACTGAAATAAACAAATCGTATTATAACTGAATTAAAAAGAAATAAAATTATTTCGAACATATTATTGGCGCAGTCAAGGTAGGAGTCTTCCTGGTCAAAAGGAAGATAAGAAAAAAAAAAGTGATAATACGAAGGGTATTGCAATGCCCTAGGACAGAATTTTCAAAGAATTCGTTCTCCAACCGATTAGTTCGAGTTGGCTAAAAATTTCTTTTAAGAATATAAAAAATAAAAAAGAAATGATAATATAAAGGGTATTACAAAGCCCAAGAACAGAATTTTCAAAAAATTCGTTCTCCAACCGATTAGTTCGAGTTGGCTAAAAATTTCTTTTAAGAATATAAAAAATAAAAAAGAAATGATAATATAAAGGGTATTACAAAGCCCAAGAACAGAATTTTCCAAAAATTCGTTCTCCAACCGATTAGTTCGAGTTGGCTAAAAATTTCTTTTAAGAGTAAAAAAAAAAGAAATGATAATATAAAGGGTATTACAAAGCCCAAGAACAGAATTTTCAAAAAATTCGTTCTCCAACCGATTAGCTCGAGTTGGCTAAAAATTTCTTTTTAAAATAAAAAGAAGAATTAATAATACAGAGGGTATTACAAGGCCCAAGAACAGAATTTTCAAAAAATTCGTTCTCCAACCGATTGGTTCGAGTTGGCTAAAAATTTATTTTAAATATAAAAAGAAGAATTAATAATACGGAGGGTATTACAAGGCCCAAGAACAGAATTTTCAAAAAATTCGTTCTCCAACCGATTAGTTCGAGTTGGCTAAAAATTTTTTCTCCATATAAATAAAGAAGAAGAAGAAGAAGAAGAAGAAAATGGCGAATCCTTTAATTCAACCATCAAAATTGGCGGGAACAATTCATACAGAGCATCCAACGTTGAAGACGATAGCAGTGGATCCAGTGAAATTTGCAACCAAACTACCACAATACGATGGCTCCAGAGAAACACTCAAATTATTTATCGACAACGTGGAGATTCTGATGGCATCACTTACCGGATTCGATCAAATATCACACTTGGTAATATTGAATATTATAAAAACGAAGTTCATAGGTAAGGCGCAACAAATATTAAATATAAATAGTCATGTAAGTTCTTGGACAGAAATAAGAAATGTGTTAGTGTCTAACTTTAGCGATAATAGAAATAGCTATCAACTGTTAGATGATTTAAAACTTATAGAATTCAAAACAAATGTACTGGATTTCTATAATGAAATAATGGTGAAATTGCAACAGCTTAACATTAAAGTTGAATTGGAAAATCGCTCAAGTGAAGTTAAAGCAAATCAGCGTATTGCATTAGATGTGTTCAAATATAAAATGATTGAACCCGTAAAAAGTGTTCTATTTAGCAGAAATCCTGAAACTTTAGAGCAAGCTTTAGCGATTTTAACTGAAGGAAATTACTTATATTACAAACAAAAAAATGTAAATGGTGATAAAAATAAATACAAAAATTTTACTAAGAACTATGAAAATACTTCTAATCGACAACAAAATGCAAATCAGTTTTCATCTGACTCAAAACAGTTTCGGGCATCTTCTCGTCAAAATTCGTTTAGGTTAAATAATCGTTATAATAATTTTGAGAATAAAAATTCAACTCAATCGAGAATTCGAAAATTTGGTCAACCACAGCCAATGGAAGTTGACTATACACAACAATACGTCCAAACCAACGAAAATTTTCCATTACCTGCCTCGGATGCAACTCAAAATTGCCATATATCCGAATAAACTCATATGGAATCCCTCTTAGATTTTTAATAGATACAGGTGCTGCTGTAAGCACTATTCGACCAAATTTGTGTCATCCTAAACTAAAAGTTCCAATACAGCAGTCAAGAATATCAACACTTAATTCAGAAATAATTTATAACTATATTATTTCTATAAAACCCTTTAAAGAGTTTTGTGATCTTGAAAAAAAACGAAAATTTGATTTCTTAGAAATTAAATTTAGTGACTGGTATGATGGTTTACTTGGAAACGATATATTGTCTATGTACAAAACTAAAATAGACTTATATAATAAGACGCTTCAAGTCAATGACCAAATATTACCACTTTACTTCACGAAAAGTGAAGAAAAGGAAACAAAAGTTCCCGATAAATCTACTGAAACCATAAAAGAAAAGAAGAATAACAAGTATGAAGAACTTGCGAAAAAAGTTTCTGCAAATGCAAGGAGTAATATTTTTGAAAAAGAATCAGAGTGCAAATCTTTAGAAAAGGTTTACTCAAAGTTATCCAATGAGATAGTGGCTTTTTCCGACCAGAGGAATCCATCAAAAAATGTACTTAATGAAATTCGTACGAATCATCTTAATTCAGAAGAAAGGCAAAAACTATTACGTCTTATAAAAAAATATAATGAATCATTTTATCAGGAAGGCCAGGTATTAACATTTACCAACGTTATAAGACACCAAATCAAAACTAGAAATAATGAGCCTATATATGCAAAAACCTATCGATATCCAGAAATTTACAAAAATGAAGTCGAGAACCAAATTCAAGATTTATTGAAGCAAGGAATTGTTCGAGATAGTGCTTCTCCATACTCTTCCCCTATTTGGATTGTTCCAAAGAAAATGGATGCGTCAAATAAACCTAAATTTCGGCTCGTTATTGATTACAGAAAATTAAATGAAGTCACAATTGACGACAAATTTCCTATTCCCAACATTGACGACATATTGGAAAGATTAGGAAGATCAATGTATTTCACGACTTTAGATTTGGCAAAGGGCTTTTATCAAATTGAGATTGATAAAGCAGATATCCCCAAAACTGCCTTTTCCACCAGTTTTGGTCACTACGAATTCACCCGAATGCCGTTTGGATTAAAAAATGCTCCAGCGACATTCCAAAGGCTAATGAACTTTGTATTAAAGGAATACATAGGGAAAATTTGCTTTGTGTACATGGATGATGTTATCATATTTAGTACATCTTTGCAAGAGCATATTGATTCCCTTGAGAAAGTTCTTAGAAAATTAAATGATGCCAATTTAAAGATACAATTAGACAAATCTGAATTCTTAAAACATGAAACCGAATTTTTAGGCCACGTTGTTACACCGGATGGAGTCAAACCCAATCCTAAAAAAGTGGAAACAATATTAAAGATAAATATTCCTAAAACTCAAAAAGAAATCAAACAATTTCTTGGAATGATCGGTTATTATCGAAAATTTATAAAAGATTTTTCTAAAATTGCAAAACCCTTAACAGCAAAACTAAGGAAAGGTACCAAAATTGACATCAATGATAAAGATTATAAAGATAGCTTTGAGCAACTAAAGTTATTGGTAATGAGTGATCCGATATTAAAATACCCAGACTTTAATAAAAAATTCGTTGTTACTACAGATGCCTCAAATTATGCTATTGGAGCAGTCTTGTCTCAAGAAGGACATCCCGTCTGCTTTGCTAGTCGAACGTTGAATAATCACGAAATAAACTATTCTACGATTGAAAAGGAGATGTTAGCAATAATCTGGGCTCTAAAGTATTTTCGACCATACATCTACGGACGAAAATTTTTAATTCGAACTGACCACAAGCCTCTTACTTGGCTTGCGGGTTTGAAAGAACCAAATCCTAAACTCCAACGTTGGAAAATCCAAATGGAAGAGTACAATTATGAAATAGAGTACATAAAAGGCAAAGAAAATATTGTAGCAGACTACATTTCAAGACCTGTAATCAACTTGAATATAAACAGTAATGAAAACAATTACGATAATTGCGATAACGATTCATTACACGCAACATGTCACAGTGCCGAAGAAGATAATTTAAACTACATTCAAATAAGTGAAAGACCATTGAATGTTTTTAAAACACAAATAATAGTAAAAAAAGGAAATGAAAGTACTACAAAAATAGAAAAACATTTCAATAGAACTAGGAAGATATTTATTTCTAAAGAACCAGATAATAAGCTATACAGTTATATCTTGAAAAACCACTTACCCGCTAAAGGTCTTGTTGGTTTATATATCCCAAATGAAGAGCTATTCAGAAAATTTCAAGAAACATATCTTAAGTGGACAACACCCCATAATCTGGTGAAATTGGTCAAAAGCCCGTATTTACTATTTGACTGTGATGAGCTGAGTAATATCCATGAAGAAATCCTTCGCGAACATTTGAGGAATAATCATCGTGGAATAGAGGAAGTTTACCGAAATGTCAAAACTAAATATTACTACCCCAAACTTAAAGAAGAAATAACAAAGTTAATTAACAATTGTGAAATTTGCAACATAGCTAAATACGATAGGCATCCACCTAATCCACCTTTTAAAAAAACTAAAATACCAGACAAACCAAATGAAATCGTTCATATGGACATTTGGTTCAAAGATAGAAACTCGATGTACGTATCATTTATAGATAAGTTTTCAAAATTTGCACAAATTATCCCAATCAAATTTAGAACATGGATGGAGTTACGGAGGGCCTTAAACACGTATTTTTCTTCAAATGACAAACCACAGTTGATAGTCACAGACAATGAATCAGCCTTCCGAAATAACCTAGAATATTTTCTACAAAATGAGGGTATACAAGTTCATTTCTGCACCCCCGGTCTTAAAACAGGAAACAGTGATGTAGAAAGATTCCACGCAACCTTAAATGAACACATAAGAATAATGATAGAAAAAAATAAGCGTGATAAAACAAAACCGATTTGTGTCCAAGAAGCCAATAAATTCTATAATCAATCTATTCATTCCACAACAAAGGAGAAACCAATTGATTTTAAAAACGGTGCTATTTGTTTAGAAAAATACTCTGAAATAAAACAAAGAATATTAGATGCACAGGACAAACGACTACAATATCATAATAAAAATAAAAAAGATTGCAATTACAATCCAAAATATGTAAAAAATATTCATGCAAAAACTAAATTGGATCCAAAGTTCAAGAAAAATACTTATAAACGTCCAATCAATAAAAAATTACTAAAACGGGCGAACAAATACCAAAGTAATAGCATGTCATTTCAAGAATAGTGCTCATCCTCGCCTTTTGTCTATTACCACAGGACAAAACTTAGAAATTACTAAAATACCACTAACAAATGTATTCAATTGAACTAGACTATATAAGATCGACATGATCGTGAATTTTACTAAAATCATACATTTAATAAATTTGAAACAATTTCAAAAATGGTACAATATATCGATAATAACCAATACCATAATCACCTTGCACAACAAACCATTCTAGATAAAATCAAAGATAAACTATACCAACTAGAGCCACATAACATAAAAAGGTCTAAGAGAGGATTAATAAACGCATATGGAAAATTTCTGCGTTGAATAGGAAGAACGATGACTATAGACAAGACATCGAACAACATTTTCAAGTAGTTGATAAAAAACATAAACATAGTAACTGACAGCTTAAACAAAGAAAAAAAAAAATATTCATAAACAATCAAATTAACTCAAGAATTTAACATACCAAATAAACCGAAACCAACAAATGACATTAGTTAGACCGAATAAATGAATTGACAAAATATACAAGCCTCTTGGAGAGTACATTTTTAGAATTCCGATACCAACAAGAAATTAAAGAAAAATTGCAACATATGTATATAATTTAAAAACAATTTCGGATATTGAGGAAACTATAATTTTGTCTTGATTAGAAGTACTAAGCGAAGATATATTGATTAGTAAAGAAATCCATTAATATGAAATGAAAGCCATAGAACAGAAATTGTACCTATAAAAATAAGAATTACCTTTAACTGTTAACTGAATATGCAACTGTAACAAATCCTTTTGGAGCACCATACTAAATATACTGATAATTGTAATCATTGTTATCATTTTACAAACAATTTTTATGTAAAATCTTGTAAAACAAAAGGCGAAGTTATTATAAATATTAATCGCGAGGACGCGATCCCACTTGAGGAGGGACGAGTTATATCAGCAGATATGAAAGTCATATTGGCATTGCTACATTGATGAAAACTCTCGTCTTTTGTTAATTAGTTTCCACATTTATAACTCGTAGTCATCATGTGTTTACATTTAGTTTCCACATGTATAACTCGTAGTCATCATGTGTTTACATTTAGTTTCCATACTTATAACTCATAATCATAAAATGTTTACACTTATATAATAAGTAGTTCGAAACCGACTGTAAAAGGGGAAAAGAGAAAATACTGAAATAAACAAATCGTATTATAACTGAATTAAAAAGAAATAAAATTATTTCGAACATATTATTCTACAAATAATTTTGTTCCAACCTAAAATGCAAAGCCAAAATTTAAAAAAAAGTAAATTTTCACTATGTCACAGTGGCGAAATTATATACATATGTATATTCATTATTTTCATTTTCATGTCAGTAGCCAGACAGATTTTTCATAAAAGTGGTCAACTTAGAAAGGTGGATTGTAATATGACGTTTTATAGACTTACGGTCAAATTACAAGGGTGTATTTGCATTGGGAACGAATTGAACAGAAAAACCGGTCAGATTAGCCAGGTGGTCAGCTTGTGGAGGTGGTCAACTTCACAGGTTTCACTGTATAGATATATATACACCGTATAGATATATATATATATATATATATATATATATATATATATATATATATATATATATATATATATATATATATATATATATATATATATATTTATATATATATATATATATATATATATATATATATATATATATATATATATATATATATATATATATATATATATATATATATATATATATATATATATATATATATATATATATATATATGTTTCTATTGTCATTATCAAACTTATACTCAAATAGATTGGAAATTAAGAAAATATACGAATTAAAATCACAAACCAAGAATAAACTACGTATCGTTCGTTTTTAAACTGAATATGGCGCCATAATTCGTGCATAAAAACATATGGAAAGATAAATACCCAAGAATCCGCCAACTTTATAGTACATCGAAAGTGGAGACCATGTCGCCATTTATTGTGAGAATAAAATTATGGGAATCATGAGTTTTTATTCAATTTCAGTCAAGAGAATTTAATTAATATGCAACTCATTTTATAATGAATCAAAATTAAAATCAACAACTTCTGGAATAATAAAATAAAAAGTTTATATAATAACAGATTCGAATTTCGTGATTACCATAAGTGTGGAGAATTTCCCCACACACGTTGGAGAATTAGAAAAAAACACAAAAAGTGGCAGAGCCAACTCTACAACAAGTCTATTGGCAACGAATTCTAGAGGTATTTTGCTTGGCACATGCTAATTGTATTCTCCTTCCTATCTTCCTTCTAACTTTTTTCTTTCGGAACTTCGGATAGATGTAAATGCATGCCGATCAGGCTATTTTACACAAACATTCAAGTTCCTGCTCTACTCACTTGTAAAACTTGGTAGAACTTAAAACGTGCATTGAACTAGGCCGAAAAAAACCACGTGCATTAAAAATTGTGTATTGAATAGTGCTAATGTAAGGTACACCAAGAAACTACAATTTCGTATGGTATGTTGGTATACTACAAAGATCATAAACATACAATATACAAACGGTAGTTTTCATATCGTACCAGTTGATAAAGGAATATTTGTAACGGCATAGATTAAGTTACGTTAATTGAGTGAATTCAATGAAAGTGTAAAATTAGTTAAGTAGTTATTGTATTTTTGATTATTTTACTTTGAAGTTATTTGCAATACAGATTTTTTTTTGGATAAGAAACTAAATGATATTTTTCATCCGCTACACAACTCGATTATTCCGTGTTTTCAGGATAAAAATTTTGTCCATTGTACATAAATTATGGAACATTTTTTGGTGGTTCCATCCAGGATCATTTTTTGGTGCTTCCCTCCAGGATCGCTTAGCTTATTCAGTTTGACACTGCAAATAGATTCAAGGTTCATAAGATTAAATTATTCAATTGTTCAATATGGTAGAATTACAGTCATTGTTGCTCAAAGAGCAAAAATTGAGAGCACGGTTGGAAAAGGTGATTGAAAGTGGAAACAACACACCACGAGAGCAGTGCACACAGGGCTTTTATGAAACAAAGCCAGAGGAAATTAAGAAACTATGGGCAACATATAAACTGTTAGATGAAGAAATACACGAGATTTTAAGTTAAGACACGTTAGAAACATTTCACGCATACAGTTCAGATGATAACTACACCAAGCTAGAAACAAAATATTGTCTGTACATGGGAAAAATCTTGGACGAATTGCGACCACATGCTGCACTTACTGATTCAACACACCTATTTCCACACCATACAATGATCGAGCATGAAGAAAATGTGCTACCGAAAATGCCACTACCTAAATATGATGGTAACTATGATCAATGGAAATTATTTCGTGATGTATTCGTAGCAATGGTACATACGAACCCGAAGTTAAAATCAGCACAAAAATTGTACTACTTAAAAGCATCACTGACAGGCGAAGCAGAAAAATGGCTACGCCATGTTTCACTTACCAACGAAGATTATCTACCTGCATGGGAAAAACTGACAGAAAGAGTCGAGAACAAAAGAATTTTAACCAATCATGAACTTAAAATATGAACCACTCAGCCCAAACTAGCAACAGAAACCGCTACTGGTTTAAAATCGCTCATCAACACTACCGAAGAGTATTTGCAGCAATTACGAAGTTTGAAAGTGGACACGTCCACGTGGGATATCATGTTAATACACATGTTAACACAAAAATTACCATCCACAACTCTCAAGTTATGGGAAGAGGAATTCGGAGCATCTAAGCAGCTACCAAAATACATTCAATTCCCGACATTTCTGGATACAAGGCTAAAGGTCCCTGAAGCAATAGCAGATACAATTGTCCGCAAGACAAGTCAAACACGGGATTCTCATAAACATTACTCATTACAAACTCACAAATCACTCAATTCAAGCCACAAAATGATCGGCTTGTGATCAGGTACATAACCTACAAATGTGTAGAAAGTACCAAGGGATGGATACAACTAAGAAACGAAGGCTAGTTATATTATCAGGACGATGTTTTAACTGTTTAACAAACAAACATACGGTCAAGGATTGTCGAAGCAAGTTCAAGTGTGTCAAATGCAAAGAAAGGCATCACACAACATTACACGATAACACAAAAGACAATCATTCGTTACACGCAAAGGAAGAAAGCCAAGTCAAACCAATTTCAAAACAGCATTCAATGTCAAGGGATAGTAACCATACTTCAAGCAAATCAAATTCTGGGCCCAGTGAAAGTGAAACACAAGTCACTCACAATCACTTCACTTGGGAAACTTTTCATACGTTACTATCCACAGCATTAGTCATTGCTCAAACAGAGCACGGGAAACAAGTTACATTAAGATGTTCCATAGACACAGGGTCGGAAGCATTATTCATAACACAAGCAGCGTGTAAAAACTGCAAGCAGTTTTCAAGCTTCAATTAAAGTATTAGGATTAAACATGAGCAGTCGACAATCAGTCGTGAATTCGTGCAGTTGTGCAATCGCATGTGATAGCGTGTCGATTGTATTAGTGAATTCAGAATACAAGTGCAAGTTTCTAAGCAGTGTCAGTTCAAAAAAATCGTCAAGTGTTCTCTGTGGCTCTAAAAAACAATAAATAGTGAAGGAAACTAGGAAAAGAAGCCGGGACGAGCCCCCACCGAGGGATCTTTTCAAAATGCCACAGACGGACAAAAATGAATACGCTAACCAGTATCAGCCGTTAGCAAATCACATCGATGAAGATGAAGGTTCGTCTAGCAATTCCAACGAGGCGCCAAAAGTGGTAAAAGCCCCACCAATAACTTTCAAAGACTTGCCACGAGAATCTATCGTTGCTACGATGAATCACCTACAAATCAAAAATTTTGACATTGAATTATTATCAATTGGGAAAAGATTATTGCTCAACTCGATCGAAGATTTTGAAACTGTTCAAAAACATCGCACTGAGTAGCTTTTTCACCCACCAAAGGCCAGGCCGTTGCCCAGTGAAGATAGTTTTGCCGGGTTTACATGAAATGCCTACAGAATCATTAAAAACCCTACTCCAAAAAGAGTACAATATCAATTGTTAGGACCTGAAAAAATTTTGGTCATCGTCTCATGTACGCGATGACTTTTATTATCTGTTGTACTTGGAGAAAGGCACAAAACTGAGCGAACTGTGGAAAATTCATTCAATCATGCACACAATGGTAAAATGGAATGGTCACTCAAACAAACGAAAGACAGTTATGCAATGCAGGAACTGTCAAATGTTTGGACAAGGTTCCACTCACTGCTATCTACCTACTCGATGTATGATCTGCAGCGGCGATCATTAAGTCTGTGACTGCCCGCTGACTGAAGCCGACAAGGATAAAATCAAATGCACATTATGCAACGAACTGCACTGTGCACGAGACCCGGCCTGCAGCAAGCGCAAACAATACCTGGAAATAAAAACAAAACTGTCTGGGAAAAATCAAAAACGTGGTGAACATAAAATACCAGTGAACTCCCAAATTGAATTCCCCAAGCTGCCGAGAGGGCAATTTCAAGAGACGCAACCTCCAGTTAGAAAGCTTTCGTACAGTGGTGTAACCAGGCAAAGCCTGTCTCATGCCTCCACGAGCTCACATCTGCCACAAGCTTTCACAAGCTCGTATACATCGAAAGCTCTCGTATATTTGCCCCACCCAGAAGCTCTCACTAGCATCCAAACTAGGAATCGCAAGCAGAAGAACTTTTTTCTGCCAACACGATGATTTCATTAGCACAGGATCTTATTCAAAGTTTATCTCGCCGCAAGAACAGGCATGAACAATTTAATACTTTAGTTGAACTAGCTTCTAAATTTTTATATGAACGTTAAGCTCAATATTATTATATGGAATGCGCAAAGTCTGAGAAATAAATGGTTGGAGGCTTTTGATTTTGCTGCTTATCAAAAAGCAGATATTTTAGTTATTACTGAGACGTAGTTAGCAGCAAAAGACAAAATATCACATCCAAATTATCACATCCACAGGGAAGATAAGACTGATAAAATAGGAGGTGGTGTTGCAATTGCAGTGCACAAATCTATCTCGCACAAGCTACATCTAGCACCAAGTACTTCGATTATAGAAAATCTCTGCATAGAACTTAAGGATGGTTCAAAAATCTTTGCTGTTTATCTTCCGGGAACTAATCTGAACGATGTTAAATTAAGAGCATTCGAAAAAGACATATGACTCTGTCACGGTCGCTAGTATTTTACAAGTACTTACAAGTATTAATCGAAAAAAAAAAACAAAAAAAAACCTCCTACGGTCTACGGATGCCAGGTCGGTGGAGGTTGAGCCGCAACCACCGAGACATTAGCTCTCTTAAGTCTGTCGTATCTCTTAGATTAAGTAAACAATGTTGCGTACATGCATCAAGTACAAGCAATAGGGCAGTAGCTTAGGACGCGAAATTTTCAAACTTTCATGCAACTAAGCGACGGAACAACTTATACACTCAACGCGATCTAAGACTAGACATTTATCATGACTCATGATGATCTCGACAGTGTCATCTCGATGATTCGCAGTACCAAGAATCGAGACACAACATTTAAAACACAAAGCCACCTAAGATACTGAAGGCGAATCTCTAACGATGCTTTACACGAATATAGTTGCGAGCGAACTAATATTGGAATAGGCGACTCAGAGATAGTTCCATATCTAATGCGACACTTTAATATCGACGCACGAACACGCGGAGCATCGCACAATTTTAGTTGCTCGGGTCGGCGGCTCCTGACCTGGGCCAACATCTGACCCAGATATGAAGAGAAGTGAATGCACTATGGGAACTATGGCAATATGCAAGCGACTGGGTAAACGACTAGAAAACTCAGTCCGCGAGACATTCAGAGGGAATTGGATGATTGATCGACATTCGGTGAATCAACCCACCTCACTAACATCGGGCGAATTTCAGAAGAACGGCGTACGCGTAGCACTTCGAATCGCGCGAGATGTATTTCCTTCCTCGGGAGCGGCACAAAATAGCAAGGGTTTTACTTACCTAATGGGCTAATTTTGCAAATACAAGAACGACATCAGAATAATTTCACCTGTCACTACACAATTTGAAATATGACAATTCGAAATGTCACGGATAGGAATGCCCCAGGTGACGGATGATCGAGCAGCGGAAAGCGAGTTAACGTGAGGTGGAACAGTGGGGTGAACACTGCTCCTCCAGTGAGGAGGAACAGTGATGGAGTGAACAGACTAAACAGGTCAGGGAAGTCCCGATAATTTTGAAAAGATTGCGTTACGACGAGGAAAAAGTGAAAGCCTTTCATTCTATTCGAGAAGAGCCAGGTACGAAAGCAGACGTGAGCGGTACGCTTTGGGGAAAAAGTTAATTCGAAATTTTTGATTTCATGTCGATTGGAGCCAATCATTGAGGACGATTATTGTTTCTGGAAGGAGGCGAAGTATTCGAAGAGAAATATATCAATAGCGACATCGTAAGATAGTTTCTCTGGCGGAATACATCGCGTATTCGACTATTGATTTAACTCCACCTAGTGCTCTGTGGAACTACTTTACGTAGTTCGGTGTGTAATTGTGACATTTACCCATTGTCGATTTGGGTCTCCACTACACCCAAGCTCCGAACCATTAACTTGACATCTTGCGGTCGAAATTCGCATGTGTTGTATTTATTATCTATTTTCGTTGAGTTCGAATCGCTGAATTATCGCTTTACAATGATCCAGTGCAGTGCTAGTCCTTGCGCCACTAAATCCGATAATGTACCTTATGTGATCTGTTCGGGTTTCTGCGAAAAAACTTTTCACGTTGGTTGCGTGGGCCTCTCGGGACGTATCGGGGACGCGCTTAACGATACTGCTGGGCTGTAATGGTTCTGCAGTTGCTGCCGCTCATCTTCTATGGCGCATTATGTGAGTAAATTACGTGCTGCTAAACAATGTCTTGAGGATTTTGCTAAAACACGTATTGCTTCTGAAGAGGTAGTCAATGTTACTCTAAAAAGCCCCTAACCACTGCTGGATACGGCTGTGCCTGTTGATTCTGGTGAAGTCACTGACAGAGTTGATGCTCCAAAATCTCCTACTGGAGTCACGACTCGGAACATGAGCAAATCTCGTGCCCAAGCTCCGCAATCACTTTCACTGCAATCGCCTCAACCTATTTTTAATGAACATTAGCCGCAGCACCAGCCTCGTGATCGACCTCCTACCTCACCGCTATTACTATTGGACATTCCCACTACTTCCGCACCTCGTACCGACGTTACAGCAACGCATGTAGTTCCTCAAATTCGACCCAGTGTGCATGTCGAATCTTCTGGGCCAAATGGTGCACTTCCCCACGTTTAAGTGGTGAGTCCGCCACTGCAAGTCTTCATATCCCGCATAGACTACAACACTTCAGTCGAGACGATTAAGCAATTTGCAGCTGCTAAGCTTGGCTCCATGCCACCACTTCTGGTCTGCAAAAAACTGACGCCTGACAACTTACCAAACCAGGAAGTGGCTTTTTTCCGCTCAACTGTCTCTGCTGGCATCAACGAGCTTCTACGAAAGGACTTTTGGCCTCCTGGTGTTCTGGTCAAAGAATTCACCAGAATTCCTCGTAAGAACTTTCATCCGAGAGGAGCAAGGAGCTCCAAAACTTAGGATTAAGACTTTACTATCAAAATGTCCACGGTTTGAGGACCAAAACTAATGAGTTCAGGCTCTCTGCCACTTTAGCTTCGGACGACATAATATGTCTTACAGAAACTTGGCTTACTGCTGATATCTTCGATTCGGAAATCTTACCTGACCACACGGTTTTCCGTAAAGACAGAGATCGTTTGAATAGCGGTAAATCCGATGGTGGAGGTGTTCTCATCGGTATTAATAAGGCACTAAACGGAACACTCTGTCGTGATGCTCCTTTCGGTCCTCCTGTCGTGTGTATATTTGTGCGTATTTCCTCGAATTCTGCCAAAACCTTAGTCGTCGCTTCGATATATATCCCCTGTAACCTTTCTCTGTTGATTTATGAACAATTCCTGGCGGAACTCTCTTCTTAGCTCAACAGTCATTTTCCAACCGCTTACGTTCTGCTATATGGTGATTTTAATCTCCCTACTCTAGATTGGGATGTTGACTATTCGGTTATCATCTCAACTAGTAGTGTTTTTTTAATAACGTCTTCGTTTCTTTCACTTTGTTCCCTCTCTCAGCTCAACAATATACCAAATGCAAGCAATAGAATTCTGGATCTCGCTTTGTCCAATATCCAAAAATCATCACTTTCTTTAAGCGCTGCTCTCTTTCCTTATGTTCCTCCTGATCCTCATCACCCCTTTTTATTCTGGAACTTTCTAATATTCGTTCTATGAGGAATAAAGTCCCATCCTTATTACGTTTCAACTTTCATAGGGCTGATTTCACCGGCATGGCAATTGAAATAAATAGAATTAACTGGTTTTCTTTTTTTCGAGGCCTTGATGTTGATGATGCTCTGTGCAAGTTGTATAACTTCCAATCTAACCTTATTCCACTATTCACATCAACTAATCGTCCTAATAAACCGAACGATGCTCCATGGTTCAGCGGTGAAGTTTCAATCGCACTTGAAGCCAGAAATGCAGCTCGTTACTTATATAAAAGATCAGGTTCACCTGTTAATCTTCTTTTGTACAAGGATCTTCGCTCTAAGGCGAAAGAAGTTGTCAAGCAGGCGGTGCGCTCCTACATTGCTGGCGTTGAAGCATCAATTAGAACCAATCACCCGAAATCCTTTTGGTCATTCATCCGTTCCTTGAAAAATAGTCCTAGTATCCCTAGTATCCCTCCACTTGGGTGATACAGCTGCCTCCAATCCACAAGAAGTGTGTGAGCTTTTTGCTTCTTACTTTTCCACTTTTTTCTCACAACAATCCTCTTCTAATTCCTCAAATCTTCCCTCCACATCCTCTCCTGAATTGCACTCATTTCGAACGAACCCTCTTGAAATTGAACTTCTGTTGAACGATATCGCTGCCAATACCGCTAGTGGTTCCGACGGTATTCCAAATATCCTGGCTAAATCTCTTTCATTATCTCTGTGCGTCTCTCTTTCTATCTTGTTCAACTTAAGTATACCTTCTGGCTCTTTTCCTTCTCGCTGGCAAATTGCCAACATCTTTCCTATACATAAAGCCGGCGATCGTACATGCGTCTCAAACTATCGTCCCATTTCCATTCTTCCTTGCTTTAGCAAGATCATTGAAAAAGTGGTTTTTAAGCGGGTCTACTCCTTTATCCAGCCTACTCTCGCTCATGAGCAGCATGGTTTTGTCAAAGGTAAATCCACTGTAACCAACCTTCTTTCCTTCACATCAGGTGTTCCGCAGGGATCTATCCTTGGTCCTCTTCTCTTTCTTTTGTTCATAAACGATCTGCCTCCTTTAATCCATTCTTCTTGTCTTTTGTATGCCGACGATTTCAAGATGTTTCGAGTGATTGAGTCACAAGATGACTGTATGGTTTTACAAAACGATCTCAAAAGCCTACAGACTTGGTGCGCTTCCAATGCTCTCACTTTGAACATCGTGAAATGTCACAAAATGTCTTTCTCTTTGAAAATTTCACCTTTGATGTTCCCCTACTCTGTTTGTGGCTTTCCTCTTAATGTCGTTGATAATTTTAGAGATCTTGGCGTAATATTTGATCCTAAGCTCAAATTTGATAAGCATATTTCTTATATTACCGCCAGGGCCTCTAAACTATCCGGTTTTATTAGTAGATCCTTTAAGGCTTTCGTTAATATTTCCACCTGTGTACACCTTTTCCTCTCCTTTGTACGTAGTATCCTTGAATATTGCTGTCAAGTTTGGTGTCCTCGTTTTGTCTACTTAAATACTGCGTTGGAGTCGGTTCAACACAGATTTACTCGCACCCTGTTTTATAAATTTCAGCTTCCTTATCGTCCTTATAGTGATCGTCTATCGTTCATTCATCTCCCTTCCCTCCAATCACGGAGACTGTTCCTGGATGAGTGCCTACTCTTCAAATTATTTCATAAGTTGGTAGATTCAGATATCAGCAGCCACGTTTCTGTCCGTGTTGCAGTGCATTTCGCTCTTCGTTTGAGTTTAGTGTGCCATTTGCGCGCACTGATATCTTTTTTTATTCTCCGTTACTGAGGCAACATAATGATCTACAGTTTGGTCCTCTACCGCCGACATTATATGCATTTAAAACTTTTCTTAAACATAATGTTTTGCTTACTACTAGTTCAATGTAGTCTTTTCTTTTTCTTTTTTTTCTCTATTTTTCTTATTTTGAATTTGTACTTGTCCACTTTGATTTTGTTTATTATTGTTCTTTATTTTTTATCATTATCATTTCATTATTATTTTGTTCATTTTTTCATTCTTTGTTAGTGAATTATTTGTATTATATATTTTCTATATTCAGTAATTGGATTTTATCTGTTGAATAATAGTAATAGTAAATAAATAAATAAATAAATAAATAAGATAACGAGATTTTCGACCGACGGAGGGAAGTCGGCTAGTGATACAAGTGCCAGCGAGGGAGAATAAGGCAGAACAGTAATTTCGATTGTTGGCGACGAGTCATCAGCGCCCCAGCGAGGGATTATTAGCCAGGTTAATTTATTCATTTATTTAATTTTGAATTTGTTTCTTTAGTATTAAGTAGGATTAGTGCGTAGTTAAACCGCGGCCGCATATTAAAATATTTGGGTTTAAGTGTAAAATCCCTTTTGAATCGATATTAAAAATATATGATCGTGGAAAAGTTGAAACTAGTACAAAAATAGCATTTTTGACTTATAGAGTTGATTCCAACGGTAACAAATTTAAGGTGCATGCACGTCGCTCGGTGGTATCTTTAGTGGTTTCGGGTTGAATAAAGCAAGTGGCGCTCAAACCCACCCCTTTTCTCCGTGTACCCTACATCCCAGTCGTGGATATAGGGTTATAAGACGGTTGGTGAAAAATAACGATAACAAATTGGCGCCTAACGTGGGGCCTATAACAGTGAGTACCGGCGAAAACGGTACACAACGGTACCCGTGAAAATTTCGGTTCGCCAAGTCTCAAATTGTGAGAAGACACGTAGCGAAGAAAAATCGTGTCGGGAATATGTTGGAAACTTATGTTTATGTTGTCTTCAATGAACTGGTTGCATAAATATCTATTTACATAACAAATAACTACAATACCCTTCAGGTATTTATTTATTGCAATGAAATGCTGAACCATTTAGCCTCTGATTAATTGAATCTATAGTACATCGGTTTCTAATATTGCGCTTTATTCTAGTCGTCGCAATGTAAATGACTTAAATTTTCTTAGTATATTAATGTTCTTCGGTCGCGCAAATTCAGATATCCACATTAATTATTTAAGTAATGAAATTATCTTTATGGCTTGTTAGAAACTGATATGAAATCCGGAGCTAAGTCGCGATACATCAAGTGGCTCAATGTGCAGCGTCGGCAGGAAATATGAAATCAGACCTTCTCGTTGAGAATGGTTTAGTTTACACTTGAGCGGATGTCTGCAGAATTGCTAAATGTGCATTTTTGTTGCTACATCCAAGAGGTTGATTTGTCGCGATTTAATGCTGGTTTAGTTTAGTGGCAGTGAGTAACTCGAACAGACAAGTTCATTAATAACTACAATATACTTCAGTTCTTTTAATAAAGTCTCATTTTGAAACATGTTTTTGCATCAGTCTTTTGTACATGATTAGTGGATTGACAATGTTTATATAGATTGAATATTCCGTGTATTAATAACTACCAACAGTCTTGCCACAAGTGAATTCCGAAAATCACTTTGTAACATTCTTGCCACAAGTGAATTCCGAAAATAAATTTGTAACAAATCGTATTTTGTTAAAATCGTATTAAGTTAAATTGTTGAAAATTGCTAGTTGATCGCGAAATTTCGGAATTTGATTTGATCATAATTACCGTGGTATTTTTTTTTTTGCAATTGCTAATTATATGAGTATATCTAATTTACGTAAGACTTGCAATTGGATTCACTGCATGATTTTCCTTCTGAAACATAATCTACTGAATATTTTACAATGAACATTTAAAAATATATTTATATGCCTGAATTCTGAGGATTTAGTGTAGGAATGGATGGGGCAGATAATAAGTGAGAGTGAGTGTCTTTAGTTGATGGGTTGTGATACGCGTGTGTAAACGTGTATCGGTTCCAGATAACAGCTTAAAGTACGGATATTCGAGGCAAATTTTGTGAGGGAGTAAATTGCGAGACTTTTGGGTCCGACAGCATAGCGGGTGTGAAGGAACTGCAGTTTTTTTTTTAAATATTTTCGGTAGTTGTGAGATATCAGGTGAACATTTCTTTATAGGTTCTACTTTATTTTGTGAATTTTATTGGGTTTTTTTATTGAGTTTTATCAAGGCTTGGCTCGAAATAGGTCTTGCAGTAATTTGGTTACTTGAATATTGATATTCTCATATACCTTCTAGCATCTAAGCCACTTTTGCAAGAGCGGCGCTATAACCTGGTGAACATTTTTTTTATACGGATGTTTATTAAGCTTTGGAGGGTAATGAAGATTTTGGTAGACCGGCTAAATAAGGACGAGCTCACTTATGAGCTTGCCATCCGTGGTTTTCCGTCGGACACGATGGAAAATATGCGGAAAACGCTGAGGGCGACCCTAAAAGCGAAGACCGCGTTAGATACCTCATACGTGCAAGCAGAGTATCCTTTCAGCTATGAGACCGATTATACGGAATTGGAAGCCAAGGCATTGGAGGTCGAGGAGTTGGTCACGAGAGTGTCGGGAGAGAGCGCCGCTTCAGATTTCCTGAAGACGAAGGTGAAGATTGAGTTTGCGTTCCGTCGCCTGTGAAATATGCTGGCAGTCACCTCTGAACAGAAAGAAGGCGCAAGGGAGCTGCGGAACCGTTTCATTTTGGCGATGGAGACCTTTGTGTCCAAAACCGAAGAGGCGAGCGAGGACGAAGAGGAACTGGTTGAGGGTGGCCGTGCATCGGTTACTCCGGTGGAGGTTAGAGCTCCGAGTTTGACAGAAGTGGCGAAATGGGGTTTAACGTTTAGTGGGAAATTTTCCGGCTCTGTAAATGCGTTCCTCGCGCATGTCGAAGAGCTACGGCCAGCGAGGGGACTCAACAAATCGCAGTTGTTTAGAGCGGCTGTTGATCTGTTCGACTCGCGGGCCCTAATATGGTTTCGTGCTAATCGGAGCTTGATGTCGTCCCGGGATGAGCTGGTTGCAGAGCTCAAGGCGGAATTTGTGCCCTCGGATTATGAAGACCGTCTTTGGGACGAAATCTGAGCCTATTGGGGTATATGTAGCAGTTATGGAGCCCCTGTTCAGCTGACTGAGGACGAGTTGTTCAGAGGAGGAAAAACTGTGCAAGCTGCGAAGAAATGTAGACCCTTTCTACCAGCGGCAACTGTCTCTTACGCAGGTTACATCTATTGCGGATTTGGTCAAGATGGGTCGCACCCTAGATGCTACCAGAGCATCGGTAGCAGCATTCGTACCGCCTACCAAGCGGACTAGGCGCTGTTTGGAGTCAAATTTGGCGTACGTGGGAGCAGAAGACGTTGAGCGAGTCGCCTCTATGTCAAGTGGAGCGCGAATCCAATGCTGCAATCGCAAGCGAGACGGACACATGTCAAGGGAATACCCGGAGCCGCGGCAATGTTTCGGATGCGGTCGCCAGGGGGTAATGCGGTCGGCATGCCCGAACTGCCAGTCAAGGGCAAAAAAGTAAAAGCAATCCCACGACAACCCTCGTACGGGTCTAGGGGTTGAAGCTGGTAGAGAGCTTCATTACAATTTTTTTAATCATTGTGGATACGAGTGTGGAGTGATTAGTTCCACGACTCACTTTACCCCTGATTTTTTTAAATCAGGTACCTAATCAGAGCTAGGTGAACTCAAAGCTTGGTGCGCGGACCCTCGTCCGAACCTGGATTCGAACCAGGGACCCCACACGCAAGAAGCCAGTGCTCTACCCACTAGACTACTCAGTCAAGGGCAACTGGTCCGGAAACTCGGTCACGGCCGAATCCTCCAGTTTCGGGAAACGGACGTCGTGATCGCTAAGCGGTAGAGCGAGCACCATAATGAGGCCGCGCGAAGAAAATCAACAGCCGGAGGTGGATTATGCTCTCGTCAATAACAGTCAAGACAGCCGTCGTAGATGCGGGAGCGAGCAGGATTATTATTGGAGGAAGGGGATGGTCTCGTTTGGAAGCGAAAGGAGTGAGGTTGAACGACAATGGAATTGGTGAAGTTCGGCTGGCGAATGGCATAACGTGCACGGTGTTGGGGGCTGTACAAGTGAAATTCTCATTGAACGGTCGAGAGCACAATCCCTGGTGGTACCGTCGATTCCCCAAGAGGAAGTCTTAGGGATAGATTTCTGGAAATGTTTTGGGGTGGTGCTCGATATGAAGGGTAGGAAATGGATGTCCATTGCTTCGGCGGAGTTGGTTACGGGAGGGGCAATACGGAGACGAGATCTTTTGTCTGCTGAGGAGGCCAAGACCTTGTCGAAATTGTTGGAGGAGCAATTCGGGTTGATGGGAGAAGGGTTGAGACGTGCTAAATCTGTTGAGCATGTAATCGAGACAACGGCTGCCCCAATCAAACAACGGTACTACCCGGTCTCACCTGCAGTACAACGGTAAATTAATAAGGAGCTGGATGACATGTTACAGATGGGAGTGGTGGAGCCCTCGTCTAGTCCTTAGTCATCACCTATCTTACTGGTGCGCAAAAAGGACGGCACGTATAGACTTTGTGTGGATTGTAGAAAGGTCAACGCAGAATCGGAAAAGGACACGTATCCTCTTCCATACATTTCGAATACATTGGACAAATTAAGAAACGGCAAGTACTTATCAACTTTAGATGTCAAGTCGGCATATTGGCAAGTACCGATGGCAGAGGGTTCACGGCAATTTACTGCGATCACCGTGCCCGGAAGAGGACTGATCAATTTTCTTCAAGTGCCCTTTGGGCTGCACAACTCTGGAGCAACATGGTAGCGTCTCATTGACAGTGGTTTCGGTCACGCATTAGAACCTTTTGTGTTCACCTACCTCGACGACATACTCGTTCTGACGGAGTCTTTTGAACGACATATGGAGATCCTCCAGGAGGTTTTCTCGCGACTGAGGAAGGAGGGTACATTTTCTGGTTGGACAACTGCTCAACGCAGTACCCGAACCGACACATACTACAGACAGCACGTCATCGTCTCGTAGATGGAAGTATCTACTACACATCACACAACAATTCTGGAAATCGTGGTCTCAGGAATATTTGCATCAATTGCAACAACGTCCAAAATGGTTGAAACCACTTGCTAACATTAAAAAAGGGCAAATCGTTCTACTGCAGATTGAAAACACTTCACCGACACAATGGCCAATGGGGATAATTGAAGAAATATATCCAGGCGCAGATGGGCTTGTTCGTGTAGTACGAATACGAACAGAATCGAATACTTTCACCAGACCTATTAACAAGATTTGTCAATTACCAATCAGCAACCCTTAACACTAAATCATTACTTTGCTTTCAAAGTTAACATTTAAGTCGGCATGTTAACGTACTAGAACCTGTGTCGTCCTAAATAATAAGTTCAGTATAACGATAATTCAAATACTATATTTCAGATGTCAACCTAAAACCAAGAACAATTTTTCGAAATATGGGAAGATGTCCAATTGGCCCCATATATTCCATTAAACCGGCCCGCGGATACCAAACGCCAAAATCCTCCATCAGCGGAAGCCAATATACCAGGTCCGGCCACTGCACCAACGACCAGCTTTGGGACTCAGCCACTACAACTATCACATACGGAACTATTTTATGGAGTCAGCCATCAAAGCAAAACATCGAGTTGATTGGAAGACTTATTTCGAAAGCAATTAAAATTATGTTTAGAATGCTGACTCTAACACCAACAGTTACTGTGCACACTCAAACAGGATTGTTAAATATTCAACAACTAGTTAATTTTGAAAGGGGAAAACTGATTTTTAACATCCTGAGCAACAATTTGAAATGGCCTAACACACCCCGCATGGTGTTGGAAATAACTAACCGGGAAACCAGAACTGCTAGATATCTATTTTGTTGAAGGTTGAAGATGAATCCAATACAGCAGGGTATCGCATATTACAATTCATTGCCGAACTCGGTCAAATCAGCGAAAAACATAATAGAGTTCAAGGTATACTTAAAATCTCACATCCAAAACACAAATCCTTAATGAAGAAGATGCCAGAGTGTTTTGTAGACTTTTCTCTGGACACATGTCAATGAAGGCAAACATATAACTGAGGGTATGAAATGTAATTAAAATTAATAACAATTGTATCTTCCCTTATACCAATTTTCAATTTTCTGGGAAGTACTAGGACGATATGTTTGATAATACGTTGATGCACACGGACCGTGCATACTGATTGAGTGATGGGGAGAGTGGGAGGAAGGAGGAAAAAACACCCGACCCGAGCGAAAAACAATCTAGTAGAGGCCATAAAGTGGTTAGTATTGGTCTTTCGTGTTCTCAAAATTGTCTGAGTAATAGCAAGGGACGTTCTTGAAGTACCACTAAAGTAACTGAAAGGAGAAGAATATAATGGATATCATCTAATAGACTAAGAGCCAGCGCCTGCCAGACTTACGTCAAAGTGTAACGGCTAAAATTTTGTGGGTGTATTCTCACTACTGTAGGTAAGAAAGTTCGGGGGTTACAAACCTTGACTAACGGTGGTTTATACAGGTAGCAGGTTACAAAGGTGTGCAATAACCGGGCTTACTTACGTTAAAGTATAAAGCCTGGGATTTGAATATTAAGTTGAAATAACTATTTTAAGTCAAGATTTAAGAAGCCAGACCCACCCGAATGGTCTAACACTCCCACAGAGTCGGTAGAAGGTATACCTAGGTGGAGAACTAAAAAAAACTCTACAACAAGTCTATTGCGATAAAAATCATACAGGCAATGAATTCTAGAGGTATTTTGTTTGGCACATGCTAATTGTATTCTCTTTCCTATCTTTGTTCTAATTTTTTTCATTCGGGGCTTCGGATAAGTGTAAATGCATGCCGATCAGGCTATTTTTACACAAACATTCAAGTGCCAGCTCTACTCACTTATAAAACTTGGTAGAACTTAAGATGTGTATTAAACTAAGTCGAGAAAAACCACGTGTGTTAAAAATTGTGTATTGAATAGTGCTAATGTAAGGTGCACCTAGTGATGCCAGATCCAGATTTAAGTCTGGAGATTGCCAGACTTTTACAACGTCTCCCAGACACCCAGACTTTATTTCAAATTTCCAGACTTTTTCACACTTTCATAATAAATTCATGAACTGCCATAAAATCAATCCGCAAATTAAATTTTCAAACAGAAGTGTACAGAGTTTGAAAAGCTCTCCCCTAACAGTCGACTTCCACAATGAAGTGTACTTCAATTGCTGTCAAAAAATATTATCTTTGCAGAAAGCTTTACTCTGCTTGCTTGCTCGCTGCCCTCTTCTTCTGTCATTTCGTCATCAAATTCAATGTGCGAGACGCGAGAACGACGTAATTTCATCTTCTTCAAATCTTTGAGTGTTGAACTAGTGAAAATGTTAAGAAATAATAGTGCACCACGTCCACAAGGTAATTAGTAAATTGCATGCCCATTTTGATTTTCTGGGTTCAAAATTTTAGTTTCAGGTTCAAATAAGGCCTATACCCTTAGGCAGAGCCATTTATGGGAACCATATTTGAACTGGCTTGCGTTGCGTTGCGGCAAAACCGCATGGCTGCACTTTTTGCACAAATCGGTCTGTTGTAATCATCTGATGACAGCAGGTAAAACTACTTTATCAAATATGTAATTATATGTACATGGTTTTAAATATTTTCGTAGAATGTTGGATTTTGTCGAATGTAGTTATTGCAATGTATGTTTGTTTATGGATGAAATTAATAGGAAATTTGGATTCTCCTTTTTCTTTTTGGCACCATTGGCAACTGCAGGTAAGACTATTCCTATCAATTATGTTATTACATATAACTTTAAATATTTTTGTAGCATTTTTTCGAATACACTAATTTAAGTTCAAATTACGAGAGAGAGCCCAGTTTATCTGATTATAGATGAAGACTTAGAATAAGTTTCCACTATGGCTTGTGGAAAAACCACACTGCTTCTTTTTTGCACCATTGGCAACTGCAGGTAAGACTATTCCTATCAATTGTGTTATTGCATATAACTTTAAATACTTTTGTAGCATTTTTTCGAATACACTAATTTAAGTTCAAATCACGAGAGAGAGCCCTGTTTATCTGACTATAGATGAAGATTTAGAATAAGTTTCCACTATGGCTTGGGGAAAAGCCACACTGCTTCTTTTTTGCACCATTGGCAACTGCAGGTAAGACTATTCCTATCAATTTTGTTATTGCATATAACTTTAAATATTTTTGTAGCATTTTTGCGAATACACTAATTTAAGTTCAAATCACGAGAAAGAGCCCTGTTTATCTGATTATATATGAAGATTTATAATAAGTTTCCACTATGGCTTGTGGAAAAACCACACTGCTTCTTTTTTGCGCCATTGGCAACTGCAGGTAAGACTATTCCTATCAATATTGTTATTGCATATAACTTTAAATACTTTTGTAGCATTTTTTCGAATACACTAATTTACGTTCAAATCACGAGAGAGAGAGAGCCCTGTTTATCTGATTATAGATGAAGACTTAGAATAAGTTTCCACTATGGCTTGGGGAAAAGCCACACTGCTTCTTTTTTGCACCATTGGCAACTGCAGGTAAGACTATTCCTATCAATTAAGTTATTGCATATAACTTTAAATATTTTTGTAGCATTTTTTCGAATACACTAATTTAAGTTCAAATCACGAGAGAGAGAGAGAGAGAGCCCTGTTTATCTGACTATAGATGAGGACTTAGAATAAGTTTCCACTATGGCTTACGGAAAAACCACACTGCTTCTTTTTTGCACCATTGTCAACTGCAGGTAAGACTATTCCTATCAATTGTGTTATTGCATATAACTTTAAATATTTTTGTAGCATTTTTTAGAATACACTAATTTAAGTTCAAATCACGAGAGAGAGAGCCGTGTTTATCTGATTATAGATGAAGACTAAAGGTAGAACTATAATGCAATTAAGTGAACTTTAAGTAGCTTGTGGAAAAACCACACTGCTTCTTTTTTGCACCATTGGCAACTGCAGGTAAGACTATTCCTATCAATTGTGTTATTGCATATAACTTTAAATATTTTTATAGCATTTTTTAGAATACACTAATTTAAGTTCAAATCACGAGAGAGAGAGCCGTGTTTATCTGATTATATATGAAGATTTAGAATAAGTTTCCACTATGGCTTGTGGAAAAACCACACTGCTTCTTCTTTGCACCATTGGCAACTGCAGGTAAGACTATTCCTATCAATTGTGTTATTGCATATAACTTTAAATACTTTTGTAGCATTTTTTCGAATACACTAATTTAAGATCAAATCACGAGAGAGAGAGCCCTGTTTATCTGACTATACATGAAGACTTAGAATAAGTTTCCACTATGGCTTGTGGAAAAACCACACTGCTTCTTATTTGCACCATTGGCAACTGCAGGTAAGACTATTCCTATCAATTGTGTTATTGCATATAACTTTAAATATTTTTATAGCATTTTTTAGAATACACTAATTTAAGTTCAAATCACGAGAGAGAGAGCCGTGTTTATCTGATTATAGATGAAGACTAAAGGTAGAACTATAATGCAATTAAGTGAACTTTAAGTAGCTTAAGTGACAGTACGGTTGCATAGAAAACAAGCGGCATACCCATAATGTACTTATCTGCCGTTTCGTTAAGTTTCGTTCAATTCGGGCCACTTAAGTGGCGTACGACTGGGACCGTACATCAATTAAGTAAATTTGACAGGAGGTTTGTGTAACGACTACGACCAATAGAAGGCACGTAAAATATTTGAATATGTTTTCGTGGATCGCTTGCTATTTTTGCAGGAGGTAGAAGTAATGATCATTCGTATGCGGTATTGTAGAAGCAATAATAGGGATGTGAAATATTTGAATATTTTAGGTCTGTTCGCGTACTTTCAGTCACTGAATTTTACTGAATTTTCCTGAATCATGCGGTGGGGGAAATTCATGAAAAGTACGAAAACACTCTCATTGCATTTCCTGAAAATTAACAAACAAAAGTGTCAGTTGTCGGTATTCGGGAGAACAATAGTGATTATAAAGTCATCCTAAGCGGTGATAAATTATCGCCGCCAAAATATTCGTCCTTCATAATAACATTACGCCAAAAACCATTTGACGATTTTCAGTATTTTTCAGTAGCTCAGACCCTACTGAAATTTACTGAAAGAGGGAAATTTTTCAGTTTTCAGTAAAACGGAGTACAAAAACGGCTTCATTGCAATTAATTGCAATTAATCGTAGTACGCGAACAGACCTTTTAGGTCTGTTCCCGAACTACAATTAATTGCGATTAATTGCAATGAAGCCGTTTTTTGTACTCCGTTTTAGTACGCTTCATTGCAATTAATTGCAATTAATCGTAGTACGGGAACAGACCTTTTATTTGTAAAGGTTATTTAATTGTGATCATGGTTCCCTTCTTGTCTATAAATCAGCATTTACAACGTATATCGTCTCAAAACCTTATAAAAGCAGGGAATATTGATACGGGAAACTCGATCGTTTTGCGGAATAAGCCTCCGAAGCTGTCCACTATTAATTTTTAATCTTCAGCAGCAAAGACCTTGTTGATTGAATATATTCCGGTCTCTACCAATATTGCGCAAAAAACATTTCTTTCGTACACTCTTTTGAATATAAGTACAAATTAAGAGCCTGCACCAAGCCCATCTTTATAGATCTAATAATCTACAGCAAAGTGCCGAGTTTCAGCTCAGCAACAATTTTCTACGATTTCTTGCAACAGAGCTATCAAGCTATGAAGACAACAATATTTCAATTGCAGCAAAATCCTCTTCAAATATATTGCACAAATGCTCATATCAGTTGATCTCATATGCCTCCAAATTCAAACTCATATTCGCCACTCTGGCGGCAGCTTCATAAAGCTTCACTTAATTCTATTATGGGCAAATTAACCGATCGACTTCAATTGAGTGAATTTTCGTTCAGTTTCAGCGCTCACTTAAGTTCACTTAATTGCATTATAGTTCTACCTTTAGAATAAGTTTCCACAATGGCTTGTGGAAAAACCACACTGCTTCTTTTTTGCACCATTGGCAACTGCAGGTAAGACTATTCCTATCAATTGTGTTATTGCATATAACTTTAAATATCTTTGTAGCATTTTTTCGAATACACTAATTTAAGTTCAAATCACGAGAGAGAGCCCTGTTTATCCGATTATATATGAAGATTTAGAATAAGTTTCCACTATGGCTTGTGGAAAAACCACACTGCTTCTTTTTTGCACCATTGGCAACTGCAGGTAAGACTATTCCTATCAATTATGTTATTGCATATAACTTTAAATATTTTTGTAGCATTTTTTAGAATACACTAATTTAAGTTCAAATCACGAGAGAGAGAGCCCTGATTATCTGATTATAGATGAAGACTTAGAATAAGTTTCCACTATGGCTTGTGGAAAAACCACACTGTTTCTTTTTTGCACCAGTGGCAACTGCAGGTAAGACTATTCCTATCAATTATGTTATTGCATATAACTTTAAATATTTTCGTAGAATGCTGGATTTTGTCGCTTGCAGTAAGTGAAATTCACAAAACGTGAGACCTATTTTTTTTATAATGGATGAAAATTTAGAATAAGTTTATAACTGTTTTCTTCAAATGAAGTTTCCACTATGTGGAAAAATAAAAATTGTGGAAAATTTTTGAAAAGCTCTGCATGCTGTCAGTTTTCGCCTCGCTGCCTGAGTGCCTGCTGTCAAAAAGTTCAATGTGCGACACCATTTTGTTTTGTGTGGTCGAGTCATTGAGTCTAGTTTAACATCTTGTGGGCTTTTAACTGTATATATAATCGAAATGGAAAGTCAAAATAGTGCACCAAGCGATAATTGAATACCATTGCATGTTAGTTTTTATTATATAGCTCATAAATTTTAGTTTTAAACAAAACTAAAAAGCCAAAATGCGAGCAAAAATACAGCTCTTTTTGGAATGTGGATCCAGATCTTAAGGGTTGGCTTGTGGAAAAGCCAAAGGGCTGTGGTTTTTGCACTATCTGTAACAACTCTCTTCAGATAAAAGCAGGTAAAACTGATCTGGTCAAACATGCTGCCTCAGCGAAACACAAAAATCTAAAGCAACAGCCAAAAATTTCGGCGGCTTTGGCCGTTTCTCTTAAAACCACAGATCAAACGAAAGAATTAGAGTTGCGTTTAACTGCGTTCTGCTGTGAACATAATCTTCCATTTACAATTATGGATCAGTTGGTTAAAATTTTTAAAAATTCAAATTGTGACGGTGAAGTGACTAAGGCTTTAGTCGGCAATCGCACGAAAACTATTGTATTAAAACATAAACATAATAGGTGTTATGAATAATTTTTTTTATGCATTTTTATGCTGAAATAAATTCTTTTTGTTAAAATGTTTTCGATAACAAACAAGTAATTTAAGTGGCATACTTTTGTGTAAAGAATATTCAAAACCAAAAAGCTAAACTTGTGCAAGTATAAAATTAAATGGAGACCTAAAATCAAAGCTATTTTCGGAAAATATGTATTAAAACATAAACATATTAAGTGTTATGAATTATTTTTTTTTATGCATTTTGATGCTGAAATAAATTGTTTTTGTTAAAATGTTTTCGTTTAAGCCTAGTAATCTATTCGACGCGAAACGAAACGGAGTGTCGAATCCCATACAAAATTAGATATAGGCGGAATTTCGTTTCACTTCTCTTCGCTTGTCATTAATCAATTCGGAGACGAATTACTGTCTCCGAAGGCAACGCAGTGACTCTAGGTATAAGTAAAATTTCGTGGTGATTATATGATCCAGGTACCTTTGATTGATGCGAAAATGTGACATTTTACAATTTTGTATGAATTGCTCCGGATAAAATGAATAATTGCAAAATAAAACAATAATTTTTCTGCTGAGGAAGAAATTTTTTCTCACTAATAAAGGAGCTGCCCGCAATTTGGGATTTGCGGAATGGCGCCCATCGGAACGCAAGCATAGTTGCCAGTAATTGGAAAGCTATTGCCGACAATATGGAAAAATCTGATAAATTTTATATGTATCACCATTTACATAAATTACATTTCTTATATTTTCCAGTTGAGTATTGCAAATCGGGGTGGCGGTCGATGAAGGATAGCTAACGCTGCTTCAAAAGTAAGCGACTGAAACAACCGTCCCGAAGGGGCATGGAGGTGGAGTATTTAGAAGAGTGGGAGCCTGAGCCGCATAAAGAAAGCAATATTTTTCTTCTGACAGATGACTTTTCTTTTTCAACACCGGCTGCATCAAAGCGAAACCTAGTTTCGAATACATACACACCACTCAATTCTGGTATGACTTAACTACATTTTCAACCGTGCAAAATGATGAGAATGCACGCGAATATTCTTCCAGGCAGAGCCTGTATTCTAACGTAAGTTTTACCATAAATGTTTTTTTGTTCACAATCCTGACATTAACATATTTTAATAAAAAAACCGATTTTTCCTTTCGAAGCTAGATATATTGAATTTTGTGACAAATATCGATATTTCGAGGGTAATCTGCCCTCTTCTTCAGTGTCTTCAGTGTATATATATATATATATATATATATATATATATATATATATATATATATATATATATATATATATATATATATATATATATAAATATATATATATATATATATATATATATATATATATATATATATATATATATATATATATATAAATATATATATATATATATATATATATATATATATATATATATATATATATATATATATATATATATATATATATATATATATATACAGGGTGTTTGGTACTAAATTTTAAGGAGGCGTTCTTTGACATATTTTGAGTAAAAAATCGTTCTACAGGGTGGTCCGGATTTCAAAACCTACGGAGTTACAGGGTGTTCAAAAAAACTTGTTCGGACCGGTGCCCTGACTCACTTGAATCGTTATATCTTGAAAACTAATTATACCGCGTTTATTAGACAATTAAATTACCTTTTATTTAATGTATTGCACTTGATTGCAGTTGTACCGAGTTTTGAGATATTTTCTTCGAAACACAAAATTTTTTAATTTTAACCCCAAAAATTCTGTGTTCCAGGTCGTTTTCCTTAGAAAACCTCATTATAATGTGCCACTTTCATTTAAATATTTTGATAAGCCATATTACTAGCTACAAAAGTTGCATACATTTTAATTACTTAGATTCTACCATTTCGCAAGTATTGAGAGAAAATAAATATCGCTTAAAAACTAAATATGTCATAAAACGGTCCTCCTTGAAAAAACAAAGTTTAATATGCTAGTCGTACTAAAGTAATTTAGTACCCATTTATTGCTATTTAAATTATCAATAAACTTAACTATATTTTAATTAGTTTCAACATAATTGATGCACCTACCTAGATGTGACAGGTAAAAGCATGTCCAGTTCTTCGCCTTTATTAGTGGGATACTTAAAAAATTGAAAACGCATAAAAACAGAACCACTTTCAAATTCTTGTAGGTTTCAGTGCATTACTCGAACAACAAGATCTAAATAAAATTTACGAAAATACATGGAAAATGCCTCGCTACACTAACGAAGAATGTGGAGATATTTTGCACGTCTATGGGGAGTGCCGGGGAAATTCAGCAGCGGCGCAATCTTTGAATCATCAGAGATACAACATCGACGGATTCCTGGAAGGAGAGTGTTTCAACAACTTTACGCAAGGATTCGGGAAACGGGTTGTAGCGTTAATAAAGATGGGAAGTGGCCTTAGCACAACTTAGAACCAGACCGAAGTCCAGAACCAAGAGTGCTAAGGTCAAAAAGTGGAATGGCTAATGCCATTCAAGAGGCAAAACAAAAAAAAAGAATTGCCCCGAGAGCAGGGTGCCCTAGAAATGGCCGTGAAGGCCCCTCGTCCGCATTAGCGGAGCACCCTTTAACCAACCCCGACGGATGCTGGGGTGCCGCTTTGCTAGCTCGCTGCGGCTGGGGTGGGTTCTTTAAACAAAATGGGGATGGTTTGCTCTCACGAAAACGGGATGCTACGTATTATTTCATCCGTCATAATACTGTAGCCGCAAACTGGTATATAAAATACCCAGGGACCAAAAAGGGGGCATCGTTCCGTACAGGAAACCACCCATGGCTCTGCAACATGGGCTGACTAAGCAGACCCAGTGCTCGTGACAACGCACGGAGCCAGAACATTGAAAATCTAAAACGGGAAAATAGGAAAAAGGCTACCTCTCCTTTACAAGGAACCCGGGTGAGGCAGACAGCCCCGGGCCCCCGATGTTAGTGGAGCCCTGACCCCGATGGTCTGGGGTCCTCTAACATCGGGGGCCCGGGGCTGTCTGCCTCACCCGGGTTCCTTGTAAAGGAGAGGTAGCCTTTTTCCTATTTTCCCGTTTTAGATTTTCAATGTTCTGGCTCCGTGCGTTGTCACGAGCACTGGGTCTGCTTAGTCAGCCCATGTTGCAGAGCCATGGGTGGTTTCCTGTACGGAACGATGCCCCCTTTTTGGTCCCTGGGTATTTTATATACCAGTTTGCGGCTACAGTATTATGACGGATGAAATAATACGTAGCATCCCGTTTTCGTGAGAGCAAACCATCCCCATTTTGTTTAAAGAACCCACCCCAGCCGCAGCGAGCTAGCAAAGCGGCACCCCAGCATCCGTCGGGGTTGGTTAAAGGGTGCTCCGCTAATGCGGACGAGGGGCCTTCACGGCCATTTCTAGGGCACCCTGCTCTCGGGGCAATTCTTTTTTTTTGTTTTGCCTCTTGAATGGCATTAGCCATTCCACTTTTTGACCTTAGCACTCTTGGTTCTGGACTTCGGTCTGGTTCTAAGTTGTGCTAAGGCCACTTCCCATCTTTATTAACGCTACAAATGGCGCCCAACGTGGGGCTCGAAACTTGTTTTTGGGCAACCCACACCACAGTGAGAAAATACTCATGAGTTTCGACTCATACTCCCCTTAAGACTTTACGTCTTAAATCCTAATAATTCCATTCTCACTAGCAGGTCTTAGAATCGCCTCCTTTGCGATTCGATATACTTCGTTCGAGAGAACAAACCCCTTGAATTAAGACCTGCATTGCTCGCTCTTTCCTTACTAGCCGCAAACATCCTTCCCAGTCCTTTCCTTTTAAAATCATTTCCTAGTTAGTTTACCTCTTGGGCAGCTTCTCGTTGTGTTCGTCCTATTGAGTTTTTTGACTCTGGGTGCAACCTGGAGGTTGGCCGCGGATAACAGGTTGTGGTGGTTTACCGCCGCTCCTGTCCCGGTCAACCGAAGGGCCCCTGCCCCACTTTATGTTGGGAAGCTGTCCCAAATTTTTCATATCCTTGCTGTCTTGATCCAGCTTTGGCTTTTGGCTTGAGTTTGGTTCAAGCTGTGGTGGATTACGTGGGGTTGGCGTGGTGCCGCCTACACGTCCCTGCAGCTTGGCCAAGCTTGAACCATTTGCTGAAGTTGAGTCAAGCAGCAACATAGTTGTTTTTGGTCCCTTGTTCCTCTCTTTTCGAGGAATTTCGGGTGGGAGAAACAGTCCCACATAATGGGCGGTACCCTTCAGGAACCGACCCGAGTTAATTTTTTACTTACAAAATTCAATCTTAAATATTTTCACCATCACACATTCACTTCACTTTGACAATTTTCCATTAAAAACATTTGTTCCACGTTCTAACATCTCATAATTAAAATTTCAATTTCTTGCGTTTTTTGAATTCAAAAGCCAGCCAGCCAGCGGACCTGAATTGGAGGGGAACGGATCGGGTTCCGTCTAATAAGAAGGCCATTTCTTGAAAAATTAAATTTTGAGCATACTTAGGAAAAGTAAAATTTGATCTAACTTCGAAAATTTAAAAACTTGGAAAAATTTAAAACTTTTAATTGAATTTTTTATTCAATTTACTCTAGCCATCTGGCTTTGCAATTTGATTATCATTTCAAGAGTTAGTCACACCACAGGTGTGCGCACACGTATATATATATATCATATATATATTTTTTTTCTTCCCCTATATATATATTATATATATATTTTGAATTTGGCACTTTGGCCTATTATCTGTTAAGATTCTTTGAAAAGGTTAGACACAAATTTTTGTGCACTGGGTTGCATTTGAATTTGCAGCAACTCCTTAGTTATAAGCGTAATTAATTCGTTAGTCACGAGTATCGTGCATTTTCTTTGAATTTTCATCACTTGCCAATTATTTTCACAGATTGGACATGCCATTGCATCACAGTAGTGAGGATCTGTCTGGCACCACAGTGGAGGCTCAGTGCTCCATATGCCAGCAGTCATTCGCTGCTGCCCAGGTTACGTACACCACAAAATGTGGTCATACATTTCATGAAACGTGCCTGGAGCAATGGCTTCGGAATCATACAGATTGCCCGCTGTGCCGTGGACCACTGAGTCTCCCCTTAGGAGCCAGACAGGCCCCCACTGCTGCAGCATCTATGCCACGAGGGGCTCGGCCCAAAACACAACGGCCGGGAGTAAGAACCCGAGGCATGAGAAGCAATGAAGATGTGGAAATCAGGGACTTTGATTTACAGGCCGAGTCGGGGGCGGAAGGTTTAATTCAGCCACCTGGCCCGTCATCAAAAGCGTCCCCCATATCAGATGTGACGTCAGAAGCCGCAGGAGCGCGCTCTATAGTGCCTCAAGATTTAAGCGGACTTCAACAACAGATTAACGAATTGCAGAACGGCATGCGTGTGATGCTGGAGCGCATGGCCCAATTGAATCTTCCGTCCCGGACTGGGAATGTAGAGTCGCCAAGACTTAACCCTCGCGCACAGTCATTTGTACCAGTGCCGCGATCCTACTCACCTCGCACCCCTCGTGGTAATAATGTCCAGTTCCACCACGATAAGGTGGCAAGCATCATTGGTGGGTGGGGACTAAAATTCTCGGGTCGTGAATCCTCCATGCCCGTGGAAGTCTTTATTAACAGGGTAGCAGCTCTTACCAGGAACACCTTGGGCGGAAATTTTAATGTTCTATGCCAGCATATGCATTTACTTTTGATTGGACCTGCCGCTGATTGGTATTGGCGGTTTTACAATTCGAGACGTGATTTCAATTGGAGGGATTTGGAGTCGGCCCTGAGCGACCATTTCGCTGATCGCTTCACGGATGCCGACCTGATGGAGCAGATACGAGGAAGGAAACAGCGACCTCAAGAAACATTCGACGATTTTAGTGCGGACGTCTACAAGATTGTTGACCGGCTACAGCGCCCTATTGCTGACGCGGATTTAGCTGACATTCTTAGACGCAATTTGTTGCCAGAAATCCGTCGTGGTCTGCTACAAATACACCTTCCCTCTGTTCGTCTGCTCCGTCAGGCCGTCATCCGTGCGGAGAACTTTGAGATGGAGCTTGGAGGTCGACGCCGATCCTCCCAATGGAGACATGCTACAGAAGAATTACGTGAAGAATACCCGCTAGTCCAATACGAGGATTCAACCGATGAACCTGGAGTGGAAGCAGTCACGGTCCTGCCTACTTGCTGGAGCTGCAAGCAAGTGGGACACCGTTTCGACGATTGTTTGGAGCCCAGAACTGTATTCTGCTACGGCTGCGGAAAGGCAGATACGTATAAGCCGAATTGTGTAAACTGCCAAACAAAAAACGGATCGCAGGGAGCGCGGAACAAGATCTCACGCCTCCCGCAGGGCAAACAAGCTCCACCCCGTTCCAGCAGGTAGACAGGACTGATGATCTGTCTCCAAATTCCTTGGACCCAAACACCAATGATGTTAGTATTCAGCCGAGTGGGGACTCTACTACCTTATCGATCCCACTCTTACAGGCAGAGCCTCCTACACCTTTGGCTTTTCTGCCCTACCACATTAGATGGCGGAAATATACGGCGGTCCGAAACCGAATTTTTAATTCCGAAATTAACACCATTAGACAACCTTCTAGTACACCTAAACGCTCAACGTTGAGAATGAGGCGTTTTTACGCTCAGTTCCGTCGTTGGCGTTATCAATTGGATTGTGCGACTCTGTTGAACGTGCCTCCAGGTGACGTTCGACCGTACGCTCAGGTTCTGTTGTTCGGCCAACTAACATCGGGTTTGATCGACACGGGAGCCAACGTGAGCGTGATGGCGGCTGATCTAGCCCGCTCCTTCCTCGAGAGGAACGCTTTTCCCTGGAAAAGAGCTTCTCTCGGGTTGAAAACAGCTGACGGCACACAACATCAAGCCGTAGGCCGAGTATCAGCCGACATCACGTTCCGGGGGCTCACCAAGACGTTGACGCTGTGGATAATACCCACGCTCAGTCAGAATCTCTATCTGGGAGTGGACTTCGTCCGTCTTTTCGCCCTGGCCACAGACCTGTTTGCGCCACCACCACAGGTCGACACCACCAACAGCCTCGACGCACTCGACGATTGCGCCCACCCTCTCACACAGGAGCAGCATCGCAAACTTCGGTCTGCGATTGCTTGCTTTCCTTCGTTTGTTGTTGAGGGCTTGGGAAAGACTACGCTCATCCGGCATGACATCGACACTGGTGACCAGAAACCCATAAAACAGAGACATTTCTCTGTGTCACCAGCTGTCGAAAAACTCCTATATCAGGAAATTGACCGGATGTTAGCGTTGGGCGTAATCGAAGAGTCGAAGAGTGCATGGTCTTCGCCGGTAACGTTGGTGGTAAAGCCCTCGAAGGTGCGCCTATGCCTGGATGCCCGGAAGGTCAACTCGGTTACGGTGAAGGATGCCTATCCTTTGCCGCTGATTGATGGAATTCTCAGCAGACTTCCTAAGGCAAATTTCATCTCCAGCCTTGACTTAAAGGATGCCTTTTGGCAAATCCCTCTAGAGGAAAAGTCAAAGGAGAAGACAGCCTTCACTGTGCCCGGTCGACCCCTTTACCATTTTGTCGTGATGCCGTTTGGGTTGTGTAATGCACCCCAAACGATGTCACGGCTAATGGATAAGGTAATTCCGCCCCAACTTAAGCACCAGGTATTCGTGTACCTCGACGACCTGTTGGTGATCACAGACGAGTTCGACGCGCACCTTCAGGTACTTCATCAGGTCGCCTTCCATTTGAGACAAGCTGGCCTCACCATCAATGTGGAAAAGAGTAAGTTCCTCTTGCGAGACGTCAAGTACCTTGGCCACATTGTTGGTGGGGGCACTATCCAGACCGATCCTGACAAGGTGAAATCTATCATGGATTTCCCCCTTCCCTCTACCACGAAGCAACTCCGAAGATTTCTAGGAATCTGCGGTTGGTATCGGCGCTTCGTCAGGGAATATGCGTCATTGTCAACACCACTGACAGACATGCTTTCTAAGCGGAGTCAGTTTGTGTGGACCGATGAGAGGCTAAATGCTTTCAAGCAATTGAAACACAGCCTTGCTTCAGCCCCAGTGCTGCACAGCCCAGATTTCAACAAGCCCTTCTCCATCCAATGTGACGCGAGTCAACATGGAGTCGGTGCCGTGCTGGTGCAGCGCACAGAAGACGGAGCTGAAGCCCCCATCGCCTATATGTCCCACAAACTGAATCCCGCTCAGCGAAATTACACCGTCACTGAGCAAGAATGTCTGGCAGCGGTGTTGGCAATCAAGAAGTTCCGTGCCTACGTGGAAGGTCACGAATTTGAAATCGTGACCGACCATGCTTCCCTAAAATGGCTAATGAACCAACCGGACCTTAATGGACGATTAGCCCGGTGGGCCTTGAAACTTCAAGGTTTCAACTTCAAGATTGTCCACCGAAAGGGAAGCCAAAACGTAGTGCCGGACTCCTTGTCGCCAGGGGTTTTCTCAGGCATTTTTCTTGGGGGGTGTGTTCAGAATTTTAGGAGGGGTGCCTCTTTGGAACAAAGGACACAAAGGTCTCTTTGTGTAGGAAAATTGTCCGTGTTAGGGGGGGTGTATGCACTTTCCAGGGGGGTATTAGGGGGGTGTTAGGGGGGTGTAGGAAAATCTCTGCTTGTCGCGCATGTTCTCTGCCGAGGCGTTGACGCCGGCAGAGGGCGAGGAGACTCCAATGTAGCTAGACTTAGAGTCGCCCCACTTCAAAAGTGCCTCCTATACGGAGCTGGCGGCTAAAGTCCAGGCAGAACAAGACCAACTGCCGGACCTAAAAGTTGTAGACGGGTTCGTGTACAAGCGGACTGAGTATGCGACCGGAAACGGACTTCAAGACCAGTTGGCCTGGAAGTTGTGGGTGCCGTCAGAAATGACGGCAGAATTAGTGAAGGGAGCTCATGACCCACCCTTGAGTGCGCATGGTGGCGTGGCCAAAACCTTCGGGCGACTACGTCAATGGTTTTATTGGCCACGAATGGCCGCTCAAGTGCGTGATTATGTGGGATCATGCCTTACATGCAAAACCACCAAAGCCCCTTCACACACCCTTCGTCCACCAATGACGCTGCAGTCCGTTCCCGAGCGCATATTCCAGCGCTTGTACATCGACATTATCGGCCCCTACCCTAGGTCCAAGTCTGGCAACATTGGAGCCCTCATCGTCCTAGACCATCTTACGCGATTCCCCTTCGTTGAGCCGCTTCGTAAGTTCACTGCGAAAGCAGTCATTGACATCCTGAGGAAAAGGGTATTTCACCTTGTTGGAGTCCCGGAGAGTGTTGTAATAGATAATGGTGTACAGTTTCGGTCGTCTATCTTTCAGACCTTTCTACAGGAATTCGGTATCGGACATACCTTCACCGCCGTGTATTCCCCTCAAGCCAATGCCTCGGAACGTCTCAACCGCTCCATACTGGCAGCAATGCGTTCATATATTGATCATGCTCAAAAGGAATGGGACGGCAAACTCTCCGAAATAACCTGCGCACTACGTTCCGCACCTCACGCAACGATAGGCACTTCGCCCTATCAGGCAGTATTCGGGCAACCCATGATTACCCATGGCCGCACTTACCATCTGCTGCGGCAAATCCACCTTCTCGAGGACCCTGCTACTACGCTGCCACCTCCTGACCACCTGGCTCTTCTACGCCAGACCATCCGCGACCTCACCACCAAAGCCCAGTCTCGCAATGCCAAGGCCTATAACCTTCGTTCCAGGTTGGTTTCATACCAGCCTGGCGAAGTGGTCTACAGGCGCAACTTCCGGCAAAGTGACGCAGCCGCGCACTACAATGCAAAGCTGGACCGGAAGTTCTTACCTAGTAAGGTAATTAAGAAGATCGGCGGTGCTTACTACCAGCTAGCCGATCAAAATGGACGATCAGTGGGCGTCTTTCACGCGAAAGACATCACTAAGTGATATACCCACTAGTTCACCAGTTCACGATCTGTTTCCGAATCTTATTTGGAAGATCGTCCATTTGCGCCTATTTCAGGTGTCACTCCTGCTTCAATTGAAAAGTATCTAGAGATGTTCACATCGTTCACCCTTTCCTCTACCAAAGATACTTTCAGTATTAAGTCAGTATACGTTGTTCACGATATTTCCTTTCATTAAAAAAAATTACCCCTTTTCGTTCTGTTCACATTATTCACGATTTTCTCAAAAGGATTGGATAGTAAACGACATGATCACCGGTTCACGTCATTATATTTCCCTTATTACATCCATCCTTCAGCTCTTTCCACGCACTTGCCCTTGTGGAAAGACCTGTGTTGTAACATGCAGAAATTTCCTTTCGAAATTTCTGCACGGCTTATTTCAGCACACACTGTCGTGCCCTTGAAATAGCCAAATTATTTTTCATTCGGACTAGCGGTACCTTGTTTTTCAATTTGAAAAACAAGACACTGCAAGTCCGATTTGACATTGACTGGCTTGAGGCGATACGAATGCAGGAACCGGTAACGGTATCTTGTTTTCGTGTCGCAGATCAAGCCAGAATTCGGACAGTCATTTTGGATAGCTTGGGTCGAGCGGTCGTGATAGCGACGGCGGGTCGTTTCTAGATGTTAGTCGGTCGGGGCCAGAAGGCCAAACGAAAAGTGGTGTGGTTAAGATGAATTAACAATGTTCTGAAGACCGCGTGTGAAAGGTTCAAGAAGTGGTTTGTACAAAGGTAGTACATCACATCGCGGCAAATTTGTGGCCTGGTTAATAGTGCAGAAAGAAACTCGTCAGGCCAATATTCAATTTGTCATAAATCATAAAAAGTGAAAAGTGATTGTTGTGCCCCTGCCGCATTCCTTATATGAGCAACGGACGGTGGTAGAGCAGAATATTATTCGGGTCATAGTCGTCTCTTTTCTGCAACCAGAAATATATCTTATGCTGTTTTCGCCCACAAATACATTAATACGCCAAGAATTGTTCGTTGAGTTTCGATGTATCCAATTCGTGTTCTTGTCAAAAAAGCTCGTACATACATAATATCCCGTTCTTGAGACACGCTCGATTGTTCTTGTGAACTGTATGCTACCGACTCGTAGTTTGTTCTTTATTATTATACCTACATACAACATACATCAATCTGCGATGAAAGTGCGGTCATATTCAAGTGTAGCTGTGCGTGCATCTTGGGTGACATTTAAATTTTGACTCGCAGCGACAACGAAGACGACGCTTCTGCTTCTTACGTTTGCCCGGGATAATTAGTCAGAAACATTTAGTGACAATTGTTACTGATCGACGCAGGCCACAGTTATTTCGCGTTGACAGTGCGTGTGTTGGATTACTGGGGAGAAATTAATTGGCGTTTTCTTGCTTCGGGTTCTGTCAACGCAGCGCGCGTGCTTTCTTTCAATCTCTTTCGGGATTTGTATTTCGATGATCAAACTTTCTCTGGTTTTGCTTGTACCAGACGCCATCCTTTGTAGTTTTCGGTATGGGATGCAAGTAGGCGAAACGAAAACCTGTGAAAGCGAATTGTTGATCGGCTACGTACAGATTTGGTCTTGTGCTCGATTTGGTTCAACTGATTGAATTGTCGCGGTTTCGGGACTCAGGGCGCCGAGCAAGCTGGAACGTTAGGCGGGCTCGCGTGGTTAGAACTGTAGAAGCATCCGGAGTTGTGGTTACTAAATCCATCCATAGTGGTCGCTGTCGCATCGTCTGTCAATGACTGCTTCAAACCACTATCCAACAACTCCCCTATGTGAAATTTCTGAAACGGGTGCTCCAAGTCTGCGCAGTTTGTACAATATCCACTGACCAGAAGAAGCCGATCAGTTTTTCAAGGACAACGACCTCATCAAGCATATTCGCAACGAGCTCTAAGGCGAAACGTGGTAAACTGTATTTGTAGATTTAAGCTTGTTTAGATTCTTTTTGTACTCATGAACAATGGAAGGTTTTCTTGGACGCAGCCGTTACGGAGGCACGTAAAGCAACGATAGGGGAGAAGTTCCTGTCGGTTGTGTATTCGTTCACAACAATCAAGTGATAGCCAGAGGTGGCAATTATGTGGATATAATCAAGAACGCGGATAGACATGCTGAGTTGGTGTGCCTAGACCAAGCGTCGCAGTAACAGTATAACCGAGTATAATGTGCGCTAGTGCACTCTACAATTTAAATGTGAAAAAAGTCATCTAGAGCAGCGCCAACGATCCTTTCGGCGGAAAGATTATTCCAAATGTTCCTCCATATTTCTTTTCAACATACCTTTGGAATTGCTTTATACTTTATACGATGGAATCGCTTACAGAGTTTTTTTATAAAGGTGTGAATCCAGCCGCACCTGTACCTAGGATTAAGAAGCATAATATTTAATCAAGTACACACTTTTTACCACTGGTGCTTTAAACGATATGTGTATACGACTTTAATTTGTATCACAATGTGTCTTAGTAATTTTTATATGCTTACAAACATAGTTTTTACAAAGTACAAATATTGAATGCTTGTGAATATTGAAGAAAAGTATATTCTATAATATTTTTGGAAGCCCATTGTACAGTGAATTGAATAGAGTTTATATACCTGTCTGATATACAGCCCGTTGCAGTTGTAACTCTTTTGCGATTAGACAGCACATTCATGAAAAATTGAAATAGTTTTGGATTGATACAACGAGTTAACTAAATAAACCCCTCCTACACCGACTGAAATTAAGGTACCTTAGTTCCCGTGTTAAAAGGGTAGAGACGTTAGCTAGGAATGTCAATACTCAATCGCAGTACTGATGTTTTCGGGGAAAAAAAAAAAAACCCAGTAAAATATTCATTGGTGTCAACCATCATATCAAGTTTAAGTAGGTTGGAAAAAGTTAGGAACCATATTATAGGTTTTTTTTGAATGTGATGCACCTAATCAGCATAATGTAAAGTAAAGTTTTCTAATGAAATCTATTAAAAGATAAACAGGTTCTTCCGATTGAATATGTAAACTTAACGTTATGAATATAATTTAGACTAGACGAACTCACTCAGTAAAAGCAAAGTATGAGAGCAAATATAATGAATTTGTAAAGTTTAAACTTTTTGGCCTTCTTATTGGGCGAAAGCCCGAGAAGTTCTTTTCTCTTTTCAGGGTCCGCGCATGGCCTGGCTGGCCTACAAATAATGTAAATAGTTTTTCGTGAATTTCTTCGGTATTTTCAGCATTTTTCTTAAAAGGGAGGGATGCTGGCCATACAGATAGAGTAGTTTCAGTATTTTTGATTAGATTTTTGAATCTTTGTTGAATTTGATATATGGCCAGTATCAGAGGGTGGAGGACCCCAGACCATCGGGGTCAGGGCTCCACTAACATCGGGGGCCCGGGGCTGTCTGCCTCACCCGGGTTCCTTGTAAAGGAGAGGTAGCCTTTTTCCCATTTTCCCGTTTTAGATTTTCAATGTTCTGGCTCCGTGCGTTGTCACGAGCACTGGGTCTGCTTAGGCAGCCCATGTTGCAGAGCCATGGGTGGTTTCCTGTACGGAACGATGCCCCCTTTTTGGTCCCTGGATATGTTTTCATATCAGTTTGCGGCTACGAAATTCATGACGGATGAATACTACGTAGCATCCCGTTTTCTTGAGAGCAAACCATCCCCATTTTGTCAAGAACCCACCCCAGCCGCAGCGAGCTAGCAAAGCGGCACCCCAGCATCCGTCGGGGTTGGTTAAAGGGTGCTCCGCTAATGCGGACGAGGGGCCTTCCCGGCCATTTCTAGGGCACCCTGCTCTCGGGGCAATTCTTTTTTTTGTTTTGCCTCTTGAATGGCAGTAGCCATTCCACTTTTCCGACCTTAGCACTCTTGGTTCTGGACTTCGGTCTGGTTCTAAGTTGTGCTCAGGCCATTCCAACACAAAATCCGCTACAGGGTAACGTCAGAACGAGCCGAGTAAACGCAAATTCTACAACTGCAACCGCTGTACGGACCGAAGAAGAAATATTGCATGCAGTGGATCAATCAGTATTCGACGCTTAGCGTTACGGTTTAACGTGTTTAGCTGGAAAGTTTGGAGTATTTTGAAAGCAGCCTGTCTACATCCTTACCATCACACACCAGTTCAGCAGCTCCTACCCATCGATTTGCCCAAAAGGATCGAATTCTGCAATTGGCTCCTTGAGAGACAATTAGACGACGAAAATTTTGTCAACAGCATTCTTTGGACGGATGAGTCTTTATTTACGAGGGACCGTATCACAAACTTCCACAATTTACACACGTGGGCTGAGAACAATCCAAAGACTGCAAGAACGTCATCTTTTCAGCATAGATTCAGCGTAAATTTTTGGGCAGGAGTGATTGGCAATAATTTGATTGGGCCTTTTAGGCTCCCGCCTACCCTAAATAGTACCAGCTACTTGCATTTTTTAACACATGATCTGCAGGACTCTGCAACGATTGGTTTCCATGTTTTACCAACACGATGGTGCTCCAGCTCATTACGGCCGACCAGTCATAGATTGGTTGAATTCCAACTATCCGAATCGCTGGATCGGTAGAAATGGACCAGTACACTGGCCTGCGAGGTCTCCTGATCTGACTGTAATGGATTTTTTTGTATGGGGACGGATAAAGGACCTTGTGTACGCAATGGAAGTATCCACTTTAGAAGAACTTAATACCAGGATCGATAATGCTGCAACAGAAGTGAGGCAACAGCTGCGAGACATCAATATGAAAAGAACGCTTTCCAAACGAGCTTTGGCATGTATTCAAAATGAAGGTGGCAATTTTGAACACTTACTGTAGATTAAAAATTTCGAAATAAAGCATAAAAACCATTATTAAATACTTTCAGTTCAAGAAAAGAGTGTAGATCGACAACGAGGGCCACTTTATAGCATATTTAGTTTTTCAGCAATATTCATTTTCGCTTAATACTTGTGAAATGGTAGAATCTAAGTCATTGGAATGTATGCAACTTTTGTAGCCAGTAATATGGCTTATCAAAATATTTAAATGAAAAAGGCACATTATAATGAGGTTTTCTAAGGAAAACGACCTGGAACACAGAATTTTCGGGGTTAACATTAAAAAAAATTGATTTTCGAAGAAAATATCTCAAAACTCGGTACAACTGCAATCAAGTGCAATACATTAAATAAAAGGTAAACACGGTATAAAACTTTGAGTTGTGATAATTAGTTTTCAAGATATAACGATTCAAGTGAGTCAGGGTACCGGTCCGAACAAGTTTTTTTGAACACCCTGTAACTATAACTACTATATATATATATATATATATATATATATATATATATATATATATATATATATATATATATATATATATATATATATATATATATATATATATATGTATATATATATATATATATATATATATATATATATCTATATCTATATATATATATATATATATATATATATATATATATATATATATATATATATATATATATATATATATATATATATATATATATATATATATATATATATATATATATATATATATATATATATATATATATATATATATATATATATATATATGTTCAGAAGGATTCGTTTTTAGATCAAATTTATGTCCGATGTAATCATTCAATCTTAATTAACTTAATTTAGGTTAGGTTAGGTTAACGTGGCTGCCGATCTTCAGAGGCCTGACGACCAGCACACATAGGCACAGAAGAGGCCCGTTGTGATACCACAATAATTTTAGTGACTCTCTTCTACTCACTAAAGTCAGGAAACCATTTGCTTCCTTTGAGAAACCGGACTATCCCCTTTAGCTCTACCAGGGACAGTTCCGTCAGGTTTGAGAGAAAGGGTGCACCAAGTGCCGCCAGTCTTCTCCTTGCCAAAGCCGGACACTGGCACATGAGGTGAAGGACGGTTTCCTCCTCATCCTCAGAGCCACAGCTCCGACAGAAGTCATTAAACTCTACGCCCAAACGTTGTGCATGCCGTCCTATGAGGCAGTGGCCCGTTAGAACGCCCACAGTGCAACGAAGGGCGCTTCGAGTTAAGCCTAAAAGCTGCCTGGTGCGATGCGCATCCATGGATACCCAGGACTGCCTTGTTATCACACAGGAAGATTCATCTGCCCAGGACTTCTTAGCGTCCTCAAGATATTTTTGCCTTATGGCCAGTTTGACCGATGTCATCGGTATACCTATTGAATAGGAGCAAGAGACCTCAGGTAGCAAAGTTCCAAGCCTTGCTAGCTCATCGGCCTCACAGTTGCCCTGAAAACCCCTATGTCCAGGTACCCAAATCAATTGAACAACCGAATGTCTCGACATCTCCCTAAGAGATGCACGGCATTCAGCAACAATCTTGGACATTGTACAAGGACCAGCAAGGGACTTAACCTTCGGAAGGTAACATGATTTTTGCATGCTCAAATAGTAACAGGGGTGATGAGTCACCCCTGTTACTATAAGTTAAGTTTATAGGTAATTAAAACCAGATTTTATTAGAAACTTGCTCTTAATTATTCTTAGTATCACTAAATTTTACATTGCAATCAGTATTTGGCAAAAAATAATAAAAATATAAGAAAAAAAAAGAATTAAACACAATTTAGACAAATTTCTTGCCTGTGTTGAGGACATACAGGCTGATGGCATTTTATGCAGGTAATTTTGACTTTTTTGTCATTTTTTCGAGGGCATATTGCACATCTTGCTTGTTTCTGTAATTTAGCAGGTGGTTCTCCTGAAATTCGCTCCTCAGGTACATTTATAATCGCACGTATATTTGCACTCACCTCGCGCGGTAAGTTAGTTGCTAAGCGACGGTTCATATGAGGTTCGGCCAATTGTATTGAAAGGTTTTTCAAAAAAGTGCTTCTGTATTTATTAGCAGGTTTATAAGGATGTTTAGCAAGTAAATAAAGGATCATTGAATTAATGCCAGCTTGATCTAACATGCCAAAAAAGAAGCGAAGAGGCCAGCGTCGAGTACCCCTAGCAGTCGAATAACTGTGCATCATTTTGTCAAACGTGTCGACCCCTCCTTTTGTTGCATTATAATCGTCTATTATTATAGGTTTATTTGTTTGAGGATTCACGTCTTTATTGTTATGCATGGTCGACAACAATATGACAGATTTATTGGCTTTAGGAGTAAACGACACAAGTGTTTTCTCTCGATCGAATGCAAACTGGGATGTCATCGGTTGCTTTGTTTTGTTTGGCAAGAAAGTTGGTGGTATCTCACCTTTATTTTTACGCAAAGTTCCAATAGAAGTTAAATTGTAATCTTTTATCAATGTATTGGCAAGCGGCACAGACGAAAACCAATTATCAAAAGTAACATTTCGGCCAGATCCTTTGATACTTTCAACTAATTTTAGGACGTAATCTGCTGCAGTCTTTGTCTCGGTACCTTTGCCTATATATGGAATGGCATCAAACATGTAATAATTTTTAGCGTCACAAATAGCAACTACTTTGATTCCATATTTGTCAGGTTTTGATTGAATGTAGACTCTAAATGGGCACTTGCCGCGAAAACCGAGGAGTTGTTCGTCTATTGTTACATGAATGTGAGGTTCATATGAAATTCTGCACTTATCTATGAAAATATTCCAAATCGTGCGAACAGGAGCAAATTTGTCTTCCCTGTCACGATTATCCTTGTCATCGAATCTAAGGCATAATAGCAAAAATCGGAAACGACTGTCACACATAATAGAATTATAAAGTGATGTGCTGAAGGGAGACCACATGTCAGATACACTTTTTCTATTGTCTTTGTTTATAGCACTAAATAATAACAGACCAATAAAAGCCTCCATTTCAATAGTATCTGTTTTGTGTACAAAACGCTGATCTTTGTACTTACTTGCTCGTTTCTCAATTTCCTGGTTTGTATAGGTTACCGTTATTTCCAGGGGTTTCGAAAACAATGACATGAATACTTCTTTCTCTGATTCAAAATTGTACGTTCTTCGTTGTATGTTTACAATATTACGTAGAGGTGTCCTGCTGCATGAAGGTGGCTCTGTTGACCATAGATGCTTGTTTTTACCCCGCAAGATATTACCTCGTAATTGCGATAACGGAATGCCGTCTTCATCATCACCAGAAATTACATCATCCACTTCAGACTGCACGGAGCAATTATCTTCACTTTCTGAAAACTCTTCTAGCTCTAAAGGGTCGTCCGTATCAGAAAAATTATCTGCAACATTATTTATAAACTCTTCAAGTTCTTTTTCTGATCTAAAAGCCATTTTGTGCTGAAAAACACAAAAATAAAAAATGTCATCCGTCCAAAAACTACATACGTAAACAGTAACAGGGGTGACGCATCACCCCATACATACCTGTAATATTTAATCCACGTCTTGTCGCTGCCACAGCGCAGCGGTAACTGAGCCCATACGTAGTAACATGAGAATACGTGAAATGCCAGAGCGAAAAAGAAAATAGTTTAGAAGATATTAGCCATTATGTCGCTGGATGGGGTGACGTGTCACCCCTGTTACCTTCCGAAGGTTAATAGCCGCTTGGCTATCTGTGAAAATACCAATATTGACCCCGAATATTCGATTACACAGAAGCCAGTCGACTGCCTGATAAATAGCCACCACCTCCGCCTGAAAGACACTACAGTGGTCTGGAAGACGGAGGGACAGCTTGAGATTCAGCTCATCTGAGTATACACCACTCCCAACTCTATTGTTTAGCTTTGAGCCGTCAGTGTACACATGGATAAGCCCATTATCAAGGGTGATACCATCACACCATTCCTCCCTGCATGGAATGCGAGTTGTAAACTCCAAATCCAGTATGCATTGAGGGGCGTTGTAGTCAACAACCGCTGGTGCGGGTACTCCCTCGACCAAGATCCTCGCATGACCGAACTCTGTCCTATTCCATGCTGAGATACAGTTTAGTCTCACAGCAGCAAGATTAGCTTGCTGTGAGATCAGTAGGTTGGTTGGAAGCCAATGTAGTAGCACAAACAGTGCCTTAGTAGGAGTGGAGCGGAGCGCTCCAGTTACCTGTAGTGCAGCCATTCTTCGCACTTTTTCAAGCTGCCCTTTGCAGGTAGCCTTAAGAGCAGCCTGCCACCAGAACGCCACCCCAAACAACAGAATTGGTTCCACCACAGCAGTGTAAAGCCAAGCAACAGTACGAGGCTGCAATCCCCAACTCGCCCCTATGGCCCTTTTGCAACAGTAAAGTGCGTTGAAAGCCTTCCGAGCTCTTTCCGCCACATTGTACGTCCATAGTAACTTCGAGTCAAGGATCAGCCCTAAGTATTTGACCTTCTGGCTCAAGTTAATGGAGACCCCATTCAATTTGGGTAACTCAAAATCAGGAACTTTGTACCTCCTTGTAAACAGCACTAGCTCCGTTTTATTGGGATTCACATTCAAGCCGCACTCACGACTCCAACGCGAAATTATGTCAAGAGAGTGATTTAACCTCTCCGGTAGCGTAGATAAATACTTTCCCGACACTGAAACAGCTATGTCGTCTGCGTAAGCAATCACTTTGCAGCCGGCGCGGTCCAGCTTCCTTAGAAGAGTATTCACCGTGATGTTCCACAGCAGGGGACAGAGAACTCCACCGTGAGGTGTGCCCGTGCTGACTCCTCGTCTTACGCTGGCATTACCCAGCGTAGAGATTACAACTCTACTTTTGAGAAGCTGCACAATAAAAGCAACCAACCGTTCATCCACCTGCAGCACCGAGAGAGCCTCAACAATTGCGTTAGAATTAACGTTGTTGAAGGCCCCCTCGATGTCCAGGAAGACAGCAAGCGTGTATTCCTTTAGAGCAAGAGATTTCTCTACTTGCTCAATAAGGACGTGAAGAGCGGTCTCAACAGACTTACCTTTGGTATAAGCATGCTGCGACTGCGAGATCAGCATAGGATCGATTGATCTTTTAATATGGTAATCAATTATCCTTTCCAAAATCTTTTGCAGGACGGAGTTAAGACTTATTGGACGATAGTCCTTCGGCTTAACATGCGTAACTTTTCCTGCTTTAGGAATAAACACCACTCTGGATTCCCGCCAGCTGGTGGGAACATACGAGAAGCGTAGACAAGCGTTATAAATCTCCCTGAGCCAAGGTAGCGATACTTCCATGGACTGCTGAATGTCAGCCGCAAGGACGCCATCAGGGCCCGGGGACTTAAACGGTTCAAATGAGTTAATGGCTCACCTCAGTTGAGAATTTGATATTCTGAACGGCGGGATTGAACTGTAATTTTGCTCCGTCTGACACGCCACTTCTAGAGGGCAATGATTGCCCGGAAAGTGTGCGTCTATCAGTACTTTGAGAGTATCTGCGCTCGAACTAGTCCAAATGCCCTCAGGATTCATGATGCACCCCATAGCTTTTGGTGTCGCGCTTAAGACCTTACGAAGGCGATTTGCCTCGCTGAGACTCTCCACGTTACCACAGAAAGATCTCCATGAGGACCTCTTTGCCTTACGTACGGCATACTTAAAAGCCTTAAGCTTCGTTTTATACATCGACCAGTCATTAGATCTTTTTGAGCAATTGAACTCCCTCCTACATTCTCTTCGCAAGGTACTGATCTCCTTATTCCACCAGAGGGGCTTGGGATTTCCCCTGCCCGTGGGTGGCTTACAAGCTTCCCTAGACGCGAAGTTGAGAGAACTAGTAAGGGTGTCAACTGCCTTATCCAGGTCATGATAGCAGTCAATGCTCTTAGGAAGAATTTCCAGTGAGGATCGAATTAGAGAATTAAGAAGCTTCCAGTCCGTCCTCTTTCTGTTAATAAAGGCTACCTGCTCGGCAGAGCTGCGGCCAGCCACGTTGTACGATATGTACCTGTGATCAGAGTAATCAACTTAATCAACAGAGATCAACTTAATTTAATTTAATTTCATTTGTTGTAATTATTTATTATTAATTACGTGCATAGAGCTTTCTTTGTATACAAATTGTAACACTTTAAAATCAAGCATAAACTCAATCAATTATCGATACAGTTAATTTCGCAATTCAGCAATTCACACTATTCATTGTACTTGGACGATAAAAGAACATTTCGTGTATGCATCAGCTTTTTATGAGTTGATCAATGTACACTTAACATCAGCCTTAATTTCGCATAAAAGAAAGTTATTGATTCAATACAGTTGTTCTTCTTTGGTAGCCATCGAGCAAACGCGTTTCATTAATTTAAGTTAAACCTGAGCTTGGAAGTACGGAAACCTGCTTGCAACTCTTGCTTTAACAATATATATATATATATATATATATATATATATATATATATATATATATATATATATATATATATATATATATATTTATATATATATATATATATATATATATATATATATATATATACCTGTATGTATATATATATATATATATATATATATATATATATATATATATATATATATATATATATATATATATATATATATATATACAGATCATTGTGAAGAAAAATACATTTCAATTCGTTGACATATATCGACATTTTGAAGGTCTTTAGCCCTCTTGTTCAATGACTTTTCGAGTTGTCTGTTAGGATATTGAAATGGCTCTTGAAGGATAATAGTCTTCTCATTAAAAGCTTAGGTATTTCATGCTTATCTAAAGTAGATAATGTTTCGAACTTTTAATTACAGTGATAAAAGAGTTCAAAATACCACATGAAAAATATAGTCTATATATTTGTGATGAAAAGGATATCGAAATTCAACAACCGGTATTTGGCAAATTCATGCGAAATTGTGTACTGCCATGTGATAAAAGCTATTTTGTAAACGTCGCACATGTATTGGGTATATATTTAATTTATTCAAATAATTTTAGATCTCATATTTTAATACATGATTAGAAAATTTCAAAGAAGTAGCCGTTTAAACAGATTGAACGGAAAGTTATGAAAGCGAAGATTTTGCTGCAGCTCTTTTTAGGCAAGATTGCTTTATTGGAGCATTACCCAAAAAGACAAAATTGGAAGAAACTGAGTTGATGAAAGTAAAGCATTAATTTTTTGATTACAATATGCATTGAACTATTTCAATTTTAAGGAAATTATATCTTACTTGAAACAAGATACAGTTGGCGAAGAGGTGCTAAAAATTTATGAGGAAAAACAAACCTTATCAAAAAAACTGAGGCACCGTGCTGTGAATCTTATTGTTAATCTCCTTGTAGAAATACACGGATCTTACCCATCAGCGCAAAATAAAAGTTTGTGGGCTAAAGCCAGAGCATTAATCTTCCCCAACATGTGTGAAAATCAAAATCATGAAAATGTTGTATGTGACCACAGTGTATAAATATCTGTGAATTAGCTAATTTTATTTTAGAAAATATTTTACGGCCCATCTTCACGAGGGGGTTTCTTTGGTTACAGATTGAGAACATTAAACCGCTCATTGGAAAGCAGCTCACCATTCCCGATTGAAAAATATACCGTTCTGTTTAATGAAGAAATCATCGACATAAAAGAAGGCTTGACATCGACTCAAGAAGGCTTGTCCTCAAAATGACATAAGAGAAATTTTCCTCAAAATGAAAAAAACCAGTTCAGTAAGAAAATCTGCGTTTGACTTTGATGAATTTCCACGTTTTTTTGATACAAAAGGATTGGTAAATTTACATGTTTGCTTTGCCAGCTTTGAGTTTCAAATTATTACTCATAGATATCTCAAGATTTTAAATTGGTATATAGAGAGTGGAGTATAATGGATAATTTCTGGATCAAATTCTGCAATGGCATTAATCTTATAAGTATTGAAGAGAAAATAAACATTTACGATCAATTCACTTGTCATAATGATATTAAGCCCTTCATAATAATTATAATTCTAGCTTATTTGACCAATACTTCACAGAATTTGATGAAACAATCACAACATTTTTGATTTTAATGCGACTTACTTGTCGAAGCGGAAAACGAAATAAAAGCAAAAAGGAACAAAATAACTTAAAGTACAAATTTATAACTTATCAGAAGGTAAGCAGTCTTAGTTATTGGTCCAACATTTAACATAGTGTTATTTTTTTTATAGATTGGAGCTATATGTTAAGAGAAAAATGAAGCTCCTCAGCCTCGACTTCATGCCTTAGGAGAAAGCAAAAAAAAAACCTACTCATTTTTGAACTTGTTGTTGATCAAAAAAGAATTCCGTTGGAGCATCAAGATTCCAAAGGTGCAGTGTTTACTCTATTGGAGGCATTTTTTTGTTTTCCACATCGAATATCCATCCTCAGAATATTCATTTTTCACATTCCTGTAAAATATTATACTAAATGTAACTAGTACAGATTTGACTCCTTAGCTGGTTGAATTAAGCAATTGGATTTTCCGCTACACATAAACTTTTGGTTTCAGCTACCAAAGTGTATAAATGTAAAATTTTACACTGCGATCAACGGTATCAAAATTATAAAATCTACATTAAACATTTAAAACTTTTACACTTACTTCACTATTCTAAAGAACCGCATTTATTTTGTGGTGCTGAAAACTGTTGCAAGGAATTTCAAACCTTTAGTGTGTCACCGTTACTGACCGCAACGCGCTCTAGAACCCTTTACAAGGGCGCCATTTTCGGGCGGCTCTCGCTCGCGAAGAAAAAGGGTCGCGGGTGGGCGCCACTCGCTTCTAAACCCGAAACACTGCCTCGCTACCGTCGCCCTGAAGCGAGAAGAGGATGACGGCCTCTTAGGTACAACACCGATTCTTTATCGAAAATTTCAAACCCCGCACAATTCACGTTCACACACTTTATTGCAACTAAATGATAATAATACTGAGATATTTTCCAACGCGTTACCATAAAATGGTAATCTTCCCAAAATTCCCTTTTTCCTTTAAAATTCTGCTAAATCTAATTCACAATATTTCTTTTATTTCTTACTTGCTATCTAACCTGCTGATTATTCAGGATCGCCGCGATGCTCTTACTCCCGCGATGGGGCCCTTTTCGTCGATCGATGCTCGCGCCAAAGTATCAATTCAATTTTTCCCAACGTCCTTCTCGACTGGTTCTCCTCGTTCGATACGAATCTCGTATTCCTATTTCGTCCACGAAAAGTGAAACCTTCCCACGCAGATTTTTCACGTTCAGTACTACAAACGTGTAATTGATATTAATGCTGCCGCTTCCAAATCCTCCGGATTACCGCCAGTGGTTATATTTTCCAATTCACAGCCGAATATGTAAAAAAAGCCAAGAGAAGATAACTTATCAAATTGATTCTGCACCTGCCGCTCAAGACCTTCGTCCACTCACCCAATTCACAGCAAAAGAGACCCTCTCCCATCAATCCTACCCACAGGAAAATTTTCCTGGCGGCAGCGGGATTTTCAAAATCCCGCTTAGTGCACTCACCCGAATTTGATTTCACTCATCCGAGTGTTGGGTTTCGAAACATTGTGTACATTAAATTCGGTGTTGTGCGTATTGAATTCGGGTGGTGCTCCAGGATTTTCGGCCTCAAATTCCAGGTAGGTGGCTAATTTGTATTTCAAAATTTCTTATTCCGGAGAAAACGTGTGCGCGATCCTCCCGGTAACCTTCGATTTGTTCGAATTTAGCTAATATTAGCTTACAACCGTGGACCCGTCCGCCGTGTCTTTCGTGTGATGATTTGTGCGTGTCGAAGCCTGCGGGTGTGCATGTTTCTTGCCGCGTACGCTAATGTCCTCCGGATCTTGGTTTCCTTCCGCGTATTACGACTCCCCTCCACATCTCGGGTCCCTTACATTACCACCACAGCTTTTACTTTCATCGCCTTTCGATCTGAGGCTTTGATCTAAGTAATCGGCAATTCGGCATCCGCTCGGTATTCATCGTATGTAGGTCACTTGTTGGCCTAGGTCTGGTGTCGTCGACATTGACGGCTCGACCCATACGTTGCTCTGCCTTGTCGGTTAATTTGTGTAGTTCAATTCGCGATATATATATATCATAGATATCGCTATGTTTTGACAATGTCGCGATCGGAATTCCATTATTGCTAAGTATGGTGATGTTGTACGTACCATTGTTTGTCGTGACTTGGTGTTGATTGTTTTCATGTTCTTCGCTACAAATTGTTTGTATGTATATTCGGTAGATAACATTTATTATTGCTAATTATGGTGAGGTTGTGCGTACCATTGTTTGTCGTGACTTGGTGTTTACTCGTGTTGTCTTGATGTAATTACTTAGTTAATACTAACAGCGAAACTAACAATCTAAACTAATACAACCTAAACTAATAATCTAAACTAACTCGTGCATTGTGCTTGATGACCAATCTCCATCGTTCTCTCTTTTAGAGGAAGATGGAGATTTTTTTTTTTTTTATGTTTATATTGTGTCCAATGTTCGTTTGTGCTAGCAAAAGTTTTACGAATCAATACAAGTGGTCTAGCGAAGCATATACGTAAAGTCAAAACATGAGCATATAGCACCACCCCAACAGAACTCCATAACTATTAATGAAACGAATTTAGAAATCCTCAATAAATCTGAAAAAACTTCTCACATCAATGAAACTAGTTGCAATGATTATAATAATGACATCTCAGATACAATGGACGGTCTTAAAAAAAAACTGAAGGCAAATTTTATCAAATTTTAATTAAGTTAAACCTAACGAACTATCAATTTAATACGGTAATTGACTCTGTCCAAATGCTTGGAGAAAAAAATCTTAGAGAAAATTTTCAGAACTGCGACGCAAGCATAGGCGAAGAAATGACATTTATACCAAATATTTTAAGAGATAAAAGTAGTACTTACAAAAGAAGGCAACACATATTAACAACCATTTAAAAGCCAAAAGAAATTCCTATCAACATTGGAAAAGTTAGATGGGAAAATAACAATGAAAACTACAATTGTCAGAAAGCAAATGCTAAAACGTTTGCTTACATTTCTATTATTGAGACTTTTCGTTATTTATGTACTAATGAAGATTTTCTTGAAAAGGTTGTACAGCCTCCACACCAGGCAGAGCAATTTCATTATTTAAATCGGAAGTATTTTAAAAGGAAACAGTTATTTTCTAGTGAAGTTCCTTCATTTCATTTACAACTATACTTTGATGAGTTTGACACTACGAACTCTATAGGTTCAAAAAGAGGAAAATATAAAATAGCTTGCTTCTACTTCTCGGTGCTGAGCTTGGAGTCTGAAAATAATACTCACATAAATAACATACATTTAATAGCTTTGGGTTCATATATTAATATTAAAAATAATGGCTATGAAATTATTTTGCGACTTATTGTCGAAGATATCAGTATATTAGAAACCACTGGGTTTGATGTAAATTCCAAAATGAAGTCTTACAATATCAAAGGAAGTATTTTTAGTTTGAGCCATGATAATTTAAGTGCAAGCAGAGTATATGAACTGCACGAATCTTTTAATATGAAATATTTTTGTCGTTTTTGTAATATAAATATAACGTCAACACGAACTAGCGTTAAAGAAAACAGTATGTTACTGAGAAGTAAATGCAGCATTGAAGAGAATATTTGATAATCAAAGATTCGGAATGAAAAATACGTCTGCATTAAATGAATTGAAATATTTCAATTGCTTTGAATCACTTAGTGTAGATAAAATGCACGATATCCTAGAAGGAATAGGTAAACGAGAATTAAAGCTATTTTTATTGTATTCTGTAAAAAATCGTAAAATATTTTCCCAAGATGAACTAAATGAGCGAATAGACTCTTTTAACTTTGGGATTCTAAATAGATCCGATATTCCTTCGCGTATCAACTTGAACTCAGCCACATATACATTAGGGCAAAACGCTTCTCAGTTCTGGTGTCTTTTACAAAATTTTTCAATGATAATTTCCGATTTCAATATTTTAGTACTATTAAACCAAATATGTTTGATTGTGTTTGCCCTTAAACTGGAAACAGTTTACATAAGAGAGCTATGCGATATAATTGAACATCACACAGATTATCTATCTATTTAACAACAGGAGAAACTCACTCCAATACATCATTTTTATTGCACTACCCACGTATATTAGATGAAATGGGACTTTTTGCTTCCATGATACCTTCGCAGATTATCTATCTATTTAACAACAGGAGAAACTCACTCCAATATATCATTTTTATTGCACTACCCACGCATATTAGATGAAATGGGACTTTTTGCTTCCATGAGTACTTTAAGATATGAATCAAAACACGCTATGTTAAAGCAGTTTGCAAATATTTCTCACAATTTCAAAAATATAACAAGTTATTAGCAACAAAACATCAAGAGGCTAACTATGTTAATTATGAAAAACGTTTATTTTGCCCGGAAATAAGTTATAAAATTAAAAAAAACACTAAACACACGGATATTTGTCAAAGAATATAGTTCTATTTTGCATCTTATTTAATATGACATCAATTCAAATGAAGAGATTACATGGTAGAGAAAATAAATTCTTATCACGAATATCGAAAGAAATTTTGAATTTTTCTTAATAGACATTATAATTTTTTACCGTGCTTTGGCCAGATTTGCAATATATTGAAAGTCAAAGACATTGTGTGTTTCAAACATGAAACAGTCAGTTTTGAAAGAAAGCTAAATGCTTATAAATTGAAACCGATTAGTGAAATTCGCTCAATCGATTTGAAAACTTTGACATATAAAGAGCCTTAAGAGCACGTTTTAAAAAAGACAGTAAATTTATTTACATTGTCACCAAATACATTATATTAAATGAACTATAAACCCACACTATATGTATGTCATAGCTACACTTAATGAAAAGAAATTGATTACTTTTCACTTTTTGTGATTCTTCATATAACATTGAATCGTTGAAATACATTATATTTTCAGAAGTTATATCAAACTTGTTTTATTCAATAAATAAAATATTGCAAATATTGCGCTATATTTCCAATAGGAAACATTTTGAACACCGTGGGAATAAATTAAATCTGATCTGTTGGATTTAAAATACAACATCACTTGGGTTGTAGATATTCACTCCATTCTCGTGCAAAAGAAGTAACCGGATGGATAATCTAAATATACCAAAGGCTGTGAAGAATATGAAGAGCTATCAGTGTTAAGCACCTCCTAAACGCTCAATATTATTGATCAATGTGATTTATCAATAATATTGAAGGTAGCTTTATGCGCTTCAATATGGCTTCAATATGCGAGCTACTCCAATACGAAGCTTGTTCATTTTTGATTCGTGTCGTTCGTGTCGTTCGTGTCGGTTGTGTTTGGAAAATTTGCGATCTGTTGTGCAAGTGCTAAATTTTACTTTTTGTGTTTCTCAATATCAAGTAATGGTGTCCCATAGAGACTTAGGTTTTCTGGCCTTGATTTTGGCTTTGTGTAATATGAAAAAACGAAGCAAAAAAAGAGAAAGGTGTTGGTCAAAAGAATGGTACAAGCTGAGAGATACCTTCACACACGAACGTTTGCTGAACTATCTTATAGTTCATAGTTCCGGCGAATCACGATAAAGCATAATTAACAACAACACAAAATCACGTTCGCACTCAGACATCATGCATCTGATGGCTATTACGCACGAGTACGTGGTAACGCGTCGATATTCCGCACAAAAATGATGTATTATTGATAAATATGCCTCATACACGTCAATATGCGCATCAATACAGCCTCTATCAATATGCTTCAATAGGAATTTCCATCAATATGCTTCAATATGCTGTCAATATGTTTGAAGCTCTTCTACACGTCAATACAGCCCTTCAATGCATATTGACCAATAATATTGAGCGTTTAGGGGGTGCTTTATAAATCAGCTCCGGGATTTTGCAAATCGGTTTGCTCAATCGGTGCTTTGGAAAGACACCGAAAAAACCTACCTATTCGGATGAAACTTAAAGCCATCCGATCGGTTGGATACTATGAGGCATCAATCAGTGCTAAATTCGCACCGTTTTTTTACTGTGTGGAACCACGTGAAATCTGACGAAAATCGTACTGATGGCGCTTCTAGAGGGATAAGTCCGAAAGAGCTTCAGCACCATAGTTTATGGTGGAACGGTCCGCCTTGGTTGCTCCAAAGTTGCTCTTCTAGTATTTTAGCTATTAACACTGGCCCTAGCAAACTTTACGCATGCCAACTACGATATTATTAGACCTAGATGAGGCTTTTATGTTGAAAGATTAGGTAATGTTCATGTCTTACGCGGAAACTTGAGATTAGAAGTAAATCTTCCCACACAGACAATTTTGCATGATGAAAAGAATATTATATCCAGTTTGAACGATAATAAAAAGATGTGCCACAAAACAAGATTTTTATGAGGAATATATTTGAAACTGTAAGCCAGCAAGATATGATTTTGAGCACGAGAATATTACAGTCAAACAATGCAACTAAGTGTAAACTAAACAATTTCGGCGAAAAATTAAACCAAGTCATCGATTCGATCAACAATATAAAAAAAATGGTACGCACAAATCGACCACAACAGACTCTATTCAAATTGTTTGAACGTATCTTACTGCGATGGATTATTTCCATGAAATAAGGTTAAAGCAGGCGCGGATCCAGAATTCGGTCTTATAGCCCGTCCAGACTACAGATACTTATGTAACCGCATACATAACTATGGTCCACACTGCAGCGAAATATGTACAATTAACGCATACTTTTAGAGATAGAGTTAAGATGATTTTTGTAATTAGTCGTAGTTTACCACTCGTGGAGTGCATTTCCAAATAAATGTTTTTTTCCGAAAAATTACGACTAATTAATTAACTTACACATCTTTCTTTGTTTGGAGACCCTATTCGATAGTTTTTGTTTCGAAGTTGGCACAGCGGTTGCCGTCGTTAGTAGCATTCGCATAGCAAATGTCATTTATGAATTTTACGTGTTTAATATTTTGAATACCACGCCAAAGACAATCCGATAGCAGCACTGTCTTGTCAAATTTTTCTCGAAGTTTTCCCGTTTGCGAAAAAAGCTCTGAAATTTCAAAGAAAGGCAATCGGCGTAATTTTTCGTATGTTTCCATAACATTTTCTATCGAATGTGATGATTTTTACGCATTAATTCTTTTATCAATTCAAAACTTTGCTTACATTTGAGCAAGGCATATCTGCTAAAGGTTGGAAACTTTAGTTTAAATCTTCAAATGGCAAAGAAAATAGCGTTCCATCAATGCCTCCTAGAAGTACGGGCCGTCAGGCTACGTAATCGTTCTTGCTGTGACGTCATGGCGATAGGGAATTTTGACATTTCTACGAGGCAGTGCCGACACACACCGAGATTTCACTTGCGGTTTTTTAGCTAAAATATGAATAAAACGTTAGTTTTTTGCGCGTGGATGCATTGTAATAAAAATCTTTAGTCATAACTTTCATTTTGTATCGACCAATTGTATCGCGATAGTAAATCGACACGGAACCTCACATAACCTAACAACAACTGATCAACATTTCGTAGCGAATTTTTCCAATTATGCCGCACGCACCGCCTTAATTTGTGTTTTAGCTGTTCACTAGCACTGTTCCGCATATACCACTTTGTTTTCATTTCACTCACTTCAACACAACCCGTACAATTAACATTTTCCCGCGGACGTCCCATAAGACTACGTGTGTTTTTCGCGACATTTTGTCCTATTGCTGTGACGTCATCATTCTGCATTACGGCCCGTACTTCTAGGAGGCATTGGTTCCATTCATGATCTACTGCCGAGTACTTGCAAGTACAAATTAGTAGGGAAGGAACACGGCAAATGTGTTTTTGTGATAAAAAAAAAAGGCTTTTCTATTCTCAGAGTTCGGCATATACATAACATGAAGAGGGCTTTATTTTCGTATTTCACTCGGCTTGATCCACAATCCGTACCAGAAAATAAAAGAAGAGAGAAATCGGTGAGTTGAGGAATTTTTAATGAAATTCCATCTATTTGTGTACAAAAATGACATACTTACACATACTTTTTACTAGCGGATCACTACTTAATAACAAGTCTTATAATATTTTGTACTTCATTTTCATACTAATATTAAAAAACTCTAGCGCACCTGAACCGCTAGAAACACTAATGTTCGAAGAACAGTAGAAGAATCGTGCAGGTTTTGAGTGCATATTCCACCACATGTGCTGCTTATTACGGCCAAACTGTTTCAAATGCCACGTTTTACTTTGGTCTCTAGAATGCATTATAACTCATATGGTAGAAGGTTTCAGATATTACCACTGGCATGGGTTTCAAAGTTTATGAAAGAAAAACACTTGTTAATTATATTCGTTATCAGTTGCTTATTTCACCAAACTTTGAAAGCAGCATCTCATATAACATCAATGAAGAAAATGCTCAGTGTCTGCAGCACTGTAACTGAAGTTGGTGTTCGCGGCTGCGATCCGAAAAATTTGCAGAACTTAGGGAATTGAAACATCGGTTATTTATTTTCATTGTAAATGTTTCCGGTATGAATACTAACTGTAAGCATTTATTGATACAAAAGTAGCACAACCGACTCGTGCTGGCAACCTTTCGCCAGTATCAAAGTCAAGAAAATATCAAATCTGCTTCACGTTGTTTAATTACATTCGAAGTTATAGGAGTATAAAGAAATTTAGGGTTACCTGCAGCGAGTTTTTTCAAATGATCGAAAGCTTAATATTTGCTGTTTATTGTCACTACAATATCATTATTATTTGAAAATTCTACGATAAAACCGCTTAATAAAGATATTACAATAAAACACAAAACCAACAATAGCTGGCAACCCTATAGTGGCTTTTCAACCAAATTTGGTCTGAATAATGTTTATGACAGGTTTCATTAATTGTATGAAATTCGTATTGATTTCATGACTGCACTGGAAGTTATAGTGCAAAAAGTTTTATTTTCCTGAGCGAATTTTCAAAACCAAAGACACAAAAATTACCATAGCTGGCAGCACCAATAAAATTTTTCAACCAAATTTCCATCAAACAGAGATTAGAGTTAGGTGTGTCTACTGTGTCAATTTCATGAAAATCTGGTAACTTATTCACATTTCATAGGGCAAAAAGCAGTTTTTTTTCTTTGTAATTTTTCAAGATGGCACCACTGGCACAGACTTGCCCACAATTCAAAATCGCTTCTATCAAATCTGGTCTTACTTAAGTCCAGTGCATTCTGTAAATTTTAGCTGTATCTGATTATTGGTTCGTGAGTTTCCGTGAACAGAAGTTTTTGATGCTAAAAATATAGGTTAACTGGGAGAGGGTTACCGTTCTTGTCCGACATGAAATTTATTTAGTTTTATTTTGAACGTGTAGATAAAACATAAGATTTATATACAGATTGGTTTTATTGTAAGAAACGGACATTTTTTTGAATATTCGATGGTTTGAATGTTTTCACTTCCAATTTTTTTTTTCAAAATGAAGACACCAAAATTATCATAGCTGGCAGCTCCAACCGAATTTTTCAACCAAACTTCTACCAAACGTGGCTTAAAGTAAGGTCCAGCAATTGTGTGAGTTTCGTCAAAATCGAACGATTCAATCAGAATTTATAGGGCTAAAAACAGTTATCTTTTTTAGTGGTTTTTCAAGATGGCAACACTGGCACAGAATCGCCCGCATTTCAAAATCACTTCTATCAGACCTGGTCCTATTTAAGGCCAATACATTCTGTGAATTTCAAATAATTCTGCTCATCGGATCGTGAGTTTCCGTGAACAGAAGTTTTTGATGCTAAAAATATAGGTAAATTGGGCAAGGGTTACCAGGCGTGCCCGTTATACCATAACTTTTTTTTTTTTTTGGTTATATAAACAAAGCACAAGATTTACATATGAATGGCTGTTTTTTGAAGAAACGGCATTTTTTCAAGAGAGACGATGATTTGGAGGTTTTCACTTTCAGTGCCTGCCCTAGCTACAGGGTTACCAGCACGCTCATTAAAATATACACAAATCTACAACTAAATAATATCAATATGTCCTGAAAATTTCGTAATGATTGAGTAGCTCTGTCAAAAGTTATCGAAATGTAAAAATTTTCAAATTTTCCCGTCCTCTTTTTAGGCACCCAGCGCACACATAGGGTTAAAAAATTCCAAAGCATTATCCGATTTATATGTAAAACACGTTAGAAATTTATTTCGTTAACTTTATTTTTGCGAAAATCATTTGTGCACGAAATAATAGGTATATTAAAAATATCACTTAAATGGCCGCCGGCGCCAAAAGGTTAACAATAACTGACATTTAAAGAGACCTGGACCTATTCTGCATATACACCAATATATCCTGAAAATTTCAGCTCAATCGGATGGCGCGTTCCCGAGATTATCTCACTGAAATTTTTTGTACATATATATATATATATATAAAGAAATATGAATTTTTGGCCGAATCGATTTTAATACTAATGTTCTTCGAACATTAGTAAAAAAACTCTAGCGCACCTGAACCGCTAGAAACACTAATGTTCGAAGAACAGTAGAAGAATCGTGCAGGTTTTGAGTGCATATTCCACCACATGTGCTGCTTATTACGGCCAAACTGTTTCAAATGCCACGTTTTACTTTCGTCTTAAGAATGCATTATAACTCATATGGTGCAAGGTTTCAGATATTACCACTGGCATGAATTTCAACGTTTATGAGAGCAAAACACGGGTTAATTATATTCGTTATCAGTTGCTTATTTCACATAATTTTGAAAGCAGCATCTCATATAACATCAATGAAGAAAATGCTCAGTGCCTGCAGCACTGTAACTGAAGTTGGTGTTTGGGGCTGCGATCCGAAAAATTTGCAGAACTTTGCGAATTGTAACATCGGTTATTTATTTTCATTGTAAATGTTTCCGGTATGTATACTAACTGTAAGCATTTATTGATACAAAAGTAGCACAACCGACTCGTGCTGGCAACCTTTCGCCAGTATCAAATCCAAGAATATATGAAATCTGCTTCACGGTGTTTAATTACATTCGAAGTTATAGGAGTATAAAGAAATTTAGGGTTACCTGCAGCGAGTTTTTTCAAATGATCGAAAGCTTAATATTTGCTGTTTATTGTCACTACAATATCATTACCATTTGAAAATTCTACGATAAAACCGCTTAATAAAGATATTGCAATTAAACACAAAACCAACAATAGCTGGCAACCCTATCGTGTCTTTTCAACCAAATTTGGCCTGAATAATGTTTATGACAGGTTTCATTAATTGTATGAAATTCGTATTGATTTCATGACTGCACTGGAAGTTATAGTACAAAAAGTTTTATTTTCCTGAGCGAATTTTCAAAACCAAAGACACAAAAATTACCATAGCTGGTAGCACCAATCAAATTTTTCAACCAAATTTCCACCAAACAGAGATTAGAGTTAGGTTTAGCTTCTGTGTCAATTTCATGAAAATCTGGTAACTTATTCACATTTCATAGGGCAAAAAGCAGTTTTTTTTCTTTGTAATTTTTCAACATGGCACCACTGGCACAGACTTGCCCACAATTCAAAATCGCTTCTATCAAATCTGGTCTTACTTAAGTCCAATGCATTCTGTAAATTTTAGCTGTATCTGATTATTGGTTCGTGAGTTTCCGTGAACAGAAGTTTTTGATGCTAAAAATATAGGTTAACTGGGAGAGGGTTACCGTTCTAGTCCGACATGAAATTTCCAAAGTTTTATTTTGAACGTGTAGATAAAACATAAGATTTATATACAGATTGGTTTTATTGTAAGAAACGGACATTTTTTTTGAATATTCGATGGTTTGAATGTTTTCACTTCCAAATTTTTTTTTTCAAAATGAAGACACCAAAATTATCATAGCTGGCAGCTCCAACCGAATTTTTCGACCAAATTTCTACCAAACGTGGCTTAAAGTAAGGTCCAGCAATTGTGTAAGTTTCGTCAAAATCGAACGATTCAATCAGAATTTATAGGGCTAAAAACAGTTATCTTTTTTAGTGGTTTTTCAAGATGGCACCACTGGCACAGAATTGCCTGCATTTCAAAATCACTTCTATCAGACCTGGTCCTATTTAAGGTCAATACATGCTGTGAATTTCAAATAATTCTGCCCATCGGATCGTGAGTTTCCGTGAACAGAAGTTTTTGATGCTAAAAATATAGGTAAATTGGGCAAGGGTTGCCAGGCGTGCCCGTTATACCATATCTTTTTTTTTTTTTTGGTTATGTAAACAAAGCACAAGATTTACATATGAAAGGCTTATTTTTGAAGAAACGGCATTTTTTCAAGAGAGACGATGATTTGGAAGTTTTCACTTTCAGTGCCTGCCCTAGCTACAGGGTTGCCAGCACGCTCATTAAAAGCCACATAAATCTACAACTAAATAATATCAATATGTCCTGAAAATTTGGTAATGATTGAATAGCTCTGTCAAAAGTTATCGAAATTTAAAAATTTTCAAATTTTCCCTTCTTCTTTTTAGGCACCCAGCGCACACATAGGGTTAAAAAATTCCAAAGCATTATCCGATTCATATGTAAAACACATTAGAAATTTATTTTATTAACTTTATTTTTGCGAAAATCATTTGTGCACGAAATAATAGGTATATTAAAAATATCACTTAAATGCCCGCCGGCGCGAAAAGGTTTACAATAACTGACATTTAAAGAGACCTGGACCTATTCTGCATATACACCAATGTATCCTGAAAGTTTCAGCTCAATCGAATGGCGCGTTCCCGAGATTATCTCACTGAAATTTTTTGTACATATATATATATATATATATAGAAATATGAATTTTTGGCCGAATCGATTTTAATACTAATGTTCTTCGAACATTAGTAAAAATCAAAATTTACTTGCAACCTTATACGTAATGTTTTTCGATTATGTGGTATATGTACTTTGACTTTTTAAGTTTAGTGAATTTAAATAACCCAATGAACAAGGCGTGGAAACCATAGGCTACTTTCTCATGTCACGCTAAAAACCAGCTAGATTCAATGGTCGCAACGCAACAAACAAGGAACGTAATATATGTGCTTCCTTGTTTGTTGCATTGTCTCGCTACAATGAAAAAGCAGCCATAGGCTCCGTGCAAGTTGACTACAGCGCCCCGTCGATGGCGCGGTAAGGAACAAACATTTTGCCCATATTTGAATTCTTGTAATTATTTCTACCGCCAGCAACGGAAGAAGTTCGTCCATGATTTTTTATGTCAGCAAGGATGATTCAAAATCAATCATTTTCTACTAAATGACCAACAATAGCATTGCGAATGATTTCTCCTGCAAAAAATTATGTTAAAGCAATTCCTTAGAATTTACTATTTTCGATAAATCCAGCAGCATCTTAATGTTAGATATTTTCATATTTTATAAAAAAATTGAAACTGCTGAACATTTTAAAAAAATTTATATTACACAAAATTACAAAAAAGAATTTAATTTTATGTAGAAATTTTTGGTTGGCAAAAACAAACTTCATATTCTGACATAAACTAATTTTTAAATATTTCTATGCTATACTAATTTCGACATTGGCTGGGTTTGTCCCGGAGGCTACTTCTGACTACTTCTATGGTGCAGTAACCCTGGTTGATTAAGAGACATTAAAAAATTCATCGACTCGCCTTCAAAATGAGATTCTGGATTTCCCTAAGAATGACATAGGAATAATTGCCAGTACACTCCGGAGTCAAAAAAACACAAGTGAAATACTCGAAATAGTAGATGATTCACGGGTGCCACCCAATGGCGTGGCGTTCATGGAAGCAAGGGAAGCATTGCTTCCCTTATATTTGGCTGACATAAATTTTAAATTAATAGTTTTTATTTCGAAATCGTGAAATATTCGCGTATAAACTCAAATCATATTGTGAACATCTCAGACAGTTGATGTGGTAGCACCACAGAATGAAAATAATGAACGAACAACCACGACTTGGAAGCAATGTAAAAATTGCATCTAGGAGCATTTATTTGACCCCATATTGACTAGACTGTGACGTCATTAAAAAAAATGTGTCTATACGGTATGTTTGGAAGCAATGAAGATGTTGCTTCCAAGGGGAAATTATCTTATCAAGAGAGAGACTCAGAGCAGAGCTGCGAACGCATGACTACTGTGGAACTTATTCCTGCGTTCCCCTCACTAGTAGCAGGGTAAATTGTTATTGTTATCATTTTGCTTTGCTTGTAGAGATTTTTTTGTGAATAAAAAATGCTTGCTGTGAGCGAATTTGAATTACGAGATGTGGCAAGCATTGCCAGATGTTGTGGATTCGATAAGTCGTTATTTTATGTGTTTTATTTATGATTTATATTATGGCATTATTTTTTATGTGTTCTATTTTGTATAGAAACTTTTATGAATGTGTTTTCATTTGGCGGGGGTTTTTAGTCACTTATAGCCTATAGGATTTGGTAATAATATTTCAATGTAGTTATAGGCAAAGCTGTAGACTAGAATTGTGTCGAATTAAATGTGTAAAATTACTGTGTAAAATTGCATGATACTTTTGATTGATATTAGAAATAGAGAAAGGTTGAAATAGGTGAATGTGTTCACTTGTTCTGTGGGTCAAAATTTTAGAATTCGTCAGCTTATCTAATTTTTATATAATTGGATCTCGGTAATTTGCTGAAAAAAAAACATTATCAACCAGGATCAATCGAAACCGAATTCGTAAATTGTCTCTATAACAAAGAGATGTACCTACTCGGTAGTTTGATCGGAAAATTAATAAATGAAAAACTCGGAACGGATTATCGGTTGTAATATCAAACAAAAATAATTTTGCTGGTCATGTGTATAATAATATTAAAGCTGTGAACAGGCTTGGTACAAATAGTCCTTTTACTTTTCAAGTTTGATTCCGGTGATTGTAAGAATTGCTGAGTAGTCAATATAAATATTCAGTGATATTGCTCACAGTTAGGAGAAATTGAGAAACAATGAAAATTCTAATAAACATTGTGTGTCATTTAGGATGTCAAGAAGAAGAATTACATTGTCATAATGAAAATGTGTATTCTTACAATAGGGGTAAATCACCTAAAGACAATAAATCTTTTGACAGTAAATAACCGATAATTGCCAGCTCACTTGGACTAAACAAATGTTTTTTCCGGAACATCAAATTATATTCAAAATGATCTCATTAGTTTCAAAACGATCTCATTGTAATGAAATTAAGAAAAGCAAATTCATAGCAATAATATTAGATAAAACAACCGATATATCATATCGATCACAACTTTCAACAACCTTCGGTTACATTACTTCTTTCGGTGCAGTTAAAGATACTTTCATAAATCTCACTGATGTTTCTGATAACCAAAATGCGTCCCTTTCATTTAACTTTGTTTTGCATGTTGTCCGAAAATTCAAAGCCTTGAGGAGCCTCTGTAATATCTGCCAAAACAACTGAATTGCAAACATGTATAAAACAGATGAATAAAAACGCAATATATGTTAATTTCTTCGAACATCGACTAAATTTGATTTTATCTAAATCGTGCAATAGTATAAGCCAATGGAAAATTTTCCAAATCTATTACTAGTTTTTCAACAACGACAATAAGTTTATTTGCTTTGTATTTATTCGTCAAAAAATGCTTCCGAAATTAGCTCCGAAACGTTGGACTTTTAATGGTTGGTTATTTTGAACAATTTTTCTGTAATAAAGAGCAATTAAAATAACTCGTGGAATATATAACTGAAAATGATAGTGCTAATTGAGGCGGAGAGATCGTTAATGGTGAGAGTAGGCTTTTTATTTTACTTAAAGATTCTTATTTTATTTTTCTGTTGAATGTTTAATGTAAAAAAAACATACTAATCGATATATTTCAGTCCTAACAATGTAATATACTGTATCATATTCACAAAATGGCAAAATTTGAGGATCAAATACAATCTTCAAGAAATAGTTTCACGGGAATTGGGAACGATTTATGGTTGATTTGTGAAACACCACAACGTCGTTAAACAGCAAGGTGCATAATTGAAAACAATGAGAATGTTGTACCATTCTTTACAAGTGCTTATGTCGAAATAATTGGTTGCATAATCGTTAAAATAATGTCAAGGTTTTCATCCTTAAAAAGTTTCAGATTTTTAAATCTTTTCAATTCTTCGAAGTTTGGCCATTTTCAAAAAGATTATACTTCTAGTTCTAGGAATGTTATTATTTTACTGATAAATATTGATATGGTTTCTTATTGTGTGAAGGACTGTGAACTTTTATTTACATAAGAATACATCATGTCTACTCTCACGTCCCCGTTAGTAATTCCTGGATTCTTTTATATAGGGGTTCTATTACACGTAACGAATTTGCGGAAAGCGTAATCAACCATGGACGTCAACCATGGACATCAACCAATTGCTTTCCTTCGGTAAATTGTCACGCCACGCCACTGGTGCCACCGGCCAAATTCAAATTTCCAAAATCAGGCGTCAAAAATTTGTATTTTCAAACAAAATGGTTGGAGGAGTACACTGGTTATCATATTCTGCTAAAGATGATAGTGGATATTGTAAGTACTGCGTAGCGTTTTATGTGAAAACCGGTGGAATACAGGATAAAAAGCTAGGAAAGCTCGTTACAAAACCTTTCAACGCTTGGAAGCACGCAAAAGAAACCTTCAGAAACCACGAGAACAATGATTACCATAAAAAATCCATTTTGAGTTTCGAACACCTACGGGATGTTGAGCTTGGAATATGTAAACCAGTTGATATGCACCTGGAATAGCAAAAAGAAAAAGACATAAGAGAAAATTATGAAATATTGAAACCTATTGTAAGCGCTATTGTTTTGTCTGGACGGCAAGGAATAGCTCTTCGTGGTTATAGGGATGACGGACTTTTGTATCGAAATGAGGGTGGGCCTAGTAATAACAACGAACATGATGGGAGAGGAAAAGCGAACAAAGGGAATTTCCGTGCTGTTCTACGTTATCGAGCTGAGGGTGATAAAATTCTGAAAAAAAATATTATGTCGTTGCCGAAAAATGCGTCACATTTGAGCAAAACAATTCAAAATGAAATTATCGATATGTGTCACGAATCGATCAAGAAAAAAATAGTAGATACAATCAATAACACCAAAGGATTCTCAGTTTTATTAGATGAGTCAACCGATATACTAAGCCTAGAACAATTTTCCATTTGCGTTCGATATTTGGACTCAAAATTGAATATTTGCGAAAATTTTCTTGGAATTGTGCCAGTTACCAACGTTTCTGGACAAGGTTTGGAGGATTCAATCAGAAACTAAGTATTTACATGATATCGGCGTCGATTGCTCATTTCTGTATGGTCAAGGATACGACGGAGCTCCAAATTTAGTGGTGCAAATGCTTATCGGAGATCGTACTTTCCCCTGGCGATTTATGTACATTGCGCCGCACATAGCTTCAATTTGGCTCTTAATGAAGAAAGACATTTCCAAAATAAAAAAAAGTGAGCAAAAGAAAGAAAAATTGAAGTCTACTTGCTATACAAGGTGGGCTCAGTCTCATGAAGCAATTGCAACGTACATGGAACTGCAGCCGGCCATTATTGAGGCATTAGAAGAAATAAAAACGTGGAATGATCGTGATACTCCACAAAATGTAACGCAACTTTTGACTGCGATTTCGACGATTGAATTCCAAATCACCTGTCACATTATGGAATTAGTTAATTCGATTGTTCTGCCTTCGAGTCGGGAATCGCAATCGAAAAACCAAGATCTAGGCGAAGAGATGACTAGCAGATGACGCTTTGAATGAATGCAGGGATAAGCGAGAAAATGCATATTCATCTTTCCATGTTATTTGTGAACATGTTGTTGGAATTTGTTCCCAATACGAGATCGCAATGAAATTGCCACGTCGTTACAATCGGCAAAAAAGTCGTTACAACGTTGAAGCCAAAAATGTGGAAGATTATAATAGAGTTGCATTCTCCATTCCGTTCCTCGATACATTCATTTCTCATCTTAAAAGTAGGTTTGAAGAACACAAATCTATCTTAGAAAGTTTCGGACAATTGTTCCTCAAACAAGAATTTGATAAAAAAAATGCGCAGACCTTTACAAATGTTATGAAGAGATATTGGATTGCTCTGAGGGGAATTTCATCTCAGAAGTCAGAATGTAGAGACAACGAATTCAGGATCTGAATATCCAAAATACACTTGATGGTTTGTTGGTAAATATTTTTGGATTAAAATTTTTACGTGCAGAAAAAGCTGATATGTAAGTCTTAAACTTACGGTATTTTTCAGATAATCAATAGCGAGTCATTTAAAAATGTTGATAAGATTTTGCGAGTGTTAGCAGTGTCACCTGTAACTACAGCAACTTCAGAACGATCGTTTTTGACGTTGAGAAGGACCAAAAGCTACTTGAGGAATACGATGGGACAGGAGCGCCTGAACGGCCTTGCTTCTTTGTAAGTAACTCCTCCCCGTGGATCCGCCACTGGGTTAAAGTATACAAGATTGACAAGCGGCTTGTATGGGCACGAAAGCATAAATTTCATTTCATTGAATACCATCATCGCAATGATATGACACACCACACCAAAAAATGACGCCAGTTTCGAAGTTCTACGGAATCTACAAAAACGAATAACTTTTAAATGCAATAACGAAGGGGTTGCAGTTTACGGTTATTTTACAATAATCTAGAAATCAAATATCAGCTAATCCATGTAACGGCAATCCCACCAAACAAAATAAACATCGTTAAACCATGATTGCTAAAGGACCCCCAACAATAGCGGAAAACTTTGACCGACAAGTCTATTTCACTCTGAATCAGGAACAGTTAGAAGCATGCACGTCTGAAGAAGAGCTACTCATATGTTCACCGGGAGCCACCAGTAACAAGTTAACGAAGTCTAGCTGCATTCGGGATGAGATTTATAACAGCCACACTAGAACTATGGGCCCTACCTTTAACACTATCAGCGAACACACATTGTGGAAGAAACTTAGAATGAAGGATACTTGGCTATTCGCTGCGGATCCGCCAGATCCAGCTCACTCAATGTGTAATGGCGACCGGTAAGAAATTGTTTTAGAAGATGTAGGAATAATACGAATAGCTGCGAACTGCATAATAGAAAGCAAGGAAATTACGCTTCGATCATCACTCAATGAAGAGGTAAAAGTTCTTGGGTCATATGTGAAAGAAATTCCACCTAAAAAGTTAAACGCTGATACTCAACAACCAGCGTCTGCAAACTCTGAGCCAATGACAAGAGCATCACAGCAGCTATTCGTGAACGATTTTTCCAGCACCTAGGAACCAATAACGACACTTCAAAAGATTAAGAGGCACGCTGTACCAGATCAAACTTCTGTTTGATCTACGTACATTGCGGACTGATTTAGGGATTGAGATTGAAACAATGGAAAGTAAACGGGTTGTTCAAAGGTTTCGATTCCATTGTTTCAATCTTAAGCCGGTTTGAATCCACTTTCAAGTCGCATTGTATACGTAGCTAATGTCTACGATATTTATTAGTTTGCTGTTGCTGCTAGTTGGGTATTCGCTAAGAAGGAGATACCAAGTCCAATACGAATGAGGAAAACCTCTGTACCAGCCAATGAATTTTCGAACGCTGTAATTTCACTGAGGGATGGATTCAACAACGTTATAAATCGCGCCCGCCCAACATGTTCAGTTCCTGAAAAAGGTGAAACACCGGAATATTAGAATGCATTTCACTAACATACAGTTTTTAATAGTTTAATATTTTCGTGTTTGTATATTTTTCTTAAACTAAATTCATGTACTGCATGCATGCATTTGTTTCACTGCATACATTATTGACTGTTTTTATGACGCCCGTTTTTGTGGTCAGTATTTCATGTTTACACATTCTTCATTCTAAATTTACGTACTGCATGCAAGTTATCACAGCTCTATCCCTCTCGTCTTTTCCAGATACATGTCTAAATGTCCAATGAGTTCATTGGCTATCACTACTCGGCCTAGTTGCCTCATAGCAAGCTATGATATTATAAGCACACTATCATAAATTATAGCAAATTATGAGATTCCATTATCCCATCATTCGATCTGTGAATAGATGATTCAATTAGTATTTTCATAGATTCAATTAGTATTTTCATGACACAATCATTTCATGCAATAGAATATCATATTGCACGTAGCCACTTAGAAGTAAGTGCGAAAGAATTGATGTCGAAATTTTTTAGATTATCAAGGATGAATTTCAAGATCGTTTGCATTATGAAAGAATGAATATCGAGAATTGTTTATACGTATTATCGAAATTGTTTAAAATATGAAGACGAATGTCAAGACACTTTATAATTCAATGAGTAAGAAAGTTAATGATGGAATTATTTTGATTAAAAAGGACATGCATTTTCCATTTCATATTCTTAAGAAATACTTAACGAGAATTGTTTGTTTTGTCTCGCTAGTATAAATGCCTGTAAGACTTTAGCAGTAAGTTTTTTAAATTTAATAAGTCCACATCTCTGGGATTTTATTATTCAAAAGCCCATATCTGGCGCAGTCGGTTTCTGAGCCCATATCTGGCGCAGTCGGTTTCTGAACCAATAATCGTTCACTTAAAAGTTGTATATTCACTAAGTGAGAAATCACAAGAATCTAAGTGTTAGCTTTGTGAAACGCGGATGTGAAAAAAAAACCGTTTACATAATATAAAAAAAAATTATAATATCAAGGCTTAGCATTGCCTAGAGCAGAAATTGAAGAGCATTCGCTCCTTTCCTGAGGAAAACCTCTGAGAAAGCTAAAAAAAAAAGTGCAAAAAAATAATAAAATTGTGATCAACAACCGAGCACGGATCTAGCTTCATCAATGAGTCGAGGATCCCAGACTCATTTTCAAAACTTGGCGGCAGATCGCAACTAAAATTCATAACTTTGATATTCCAAAGAAACAATCAGAGTAAGTACAAAACCAGTTTTTACAATGGAACCAGCAGAACTAGCGCAAATGTTAAGGGAAGGCATAGCGCAAATGTTAAGGGAAGGCATAGCGAAAGTGCAAGATGACCCCAATAACGAAGACGAATACCCGGATCTCCCGATATATTTGTCATTTGAGGACATTCTACGTGAAGTAAACCGGCTAGAAGATTTTTCCAACCATAAACGTGGCATAACTTTTCAATCTTTTTGTTTAAGAGCAGATAGAACTTTAAGTTTTTGCGATAGTGAAGAAAAAAAGAAATATGCAGAACATATAATAAGAACAAAAATTAGAGGTGAACCTCAACGTATATGTGATAAGTATCCACAAATATCATGGTCAAATTTAAAATCTATTTTGTTCCAAAATTTTGGAATATCCAATCCTTTTCACGCGCTTATCAATGACATTAACAAAGTAAGATTTAATAAAAATTTCCATAAAGTTTACTATGAAATAGATAATGTATTGGCCCAACTGAATGCAAAGTTTTTACAAGATCCACTTAATCCAAGTATTCAGCATTTCGCACCAATTTTTAAAGAGCTTTTGCATTAGGTAGGTTCCAAGCTTGTATACCAGAATACAAAACAATCCTAATAGAAACAAACGGAATCCAAACGCTACATGAAGCATATCAAATATTAAAAAATATAGAACAACTTAGAACTAGCCATTCTGATAACTCTAATAACTATAGCTATAAAAGTCAATATTCATACAATAATCAAAATCATTGAAACTTTAATCAAAACCACTACGAAATGGATAACACACCTCGTCCAAACTATAATACGGGCAATCAAAGAAACCGAAATTCTAATTTCAATATTACACGAAACAATAATCTTCACAGCCAAAACGAGCATCTAGATGGCCAAGATGTATCCTTGAGAACACAAAACTCAAACAGAGAAATTTCAAACAATAAGAGACACAGAAGTTAGAGAACGTACAATAATAATCAATATAATAATAATAACGAAAATCAAAACGAGGATAGAACGATGAAAACAGTTAATTATCGCGAAGTAGACAATTTTCAGCAATCTGCCTCGGAATAACCCCAGAGCTTCCAATAATCCCAATTACAATCCTAGGAACAACCCTACGATGTTTAATAGATACAGGATGTAATACATCCCTCATAAATCAAAATGTATTTTCTGAAGAATGTGAATCGCTTTTAGAGTACCCCATTAAATTAAATAGTTTACATAATAACGAATTAGTAACCAAAGGAATATGGTCTAATTTTCCGGAAGAATTTAATTATAAAGGAAATATTGAATGGAAAGTTGTAGATTTAAGTGGTAAAATGTTTGACGCAATATTAAGTCAAAACGTGTTGGCACCAATGAAAAGTGTAATAAGTAACGAAAATGGTTCTATTACTACGAACAACATTTGCGTACCATTCATAGCGGAAAATATAAACCCAGAAACTATCTCAAAAAGTTTATGCCTAACTTTAAATAAACTTGAGACAAGTCCTGTGGAAAATGTGCAAATAGAGCATCTTAACGAGGAAGAGAAGAAAAAATTACTCGTTTTATTAAAGAAAAATAAAGAGTTATTTTATAAAGAAGAAGATTTATTAACGTCTACTACCCTAGTCACCCACCAAATTAAAACCACAACAGATAAACCAATATATTCAAAAATTTACAGAATACCACAGGTACACCAAAAAGAAGTGGAAAACCAAATAAAAGATATGTTAACCAATAAAATTATAAGAGAAAGCAACTCACCATACAACGCACATTTATTGGATTGTGCCTAAGAAAATGGATAATTCTGGAAGAGCATAATGGCGCAATTGCAACAGACTATCGAAAATTAAACGAAGTCACAATCGACGGCAAATTCCCAATACCCAATATTGCAGATTTATTCGATAAACTCGGGAAATCGAATTACTTCACAACATTAGATGTGGCAAAAGGTTTGCATCAGATTCCTGTAGATCCACAAGATAGAGAAAAAAATGCTTTTTCGACTCATAACGGATACTACAAATATTTCGGCATGCCATTTAGTTTGAAGAATGCCCCAGCGACATTTCAAAGAATGATTAATACAGTTTTAAAAGAATTCATAAATAAAATATGTGTTGTATATATGGACGACGTACTTATATGTTCTACATCACTTGAAGAACACGTCAATTCAATAACCAAAATATTTAACAAGCTTAAGGAATACATTTTGAAGATCCAACCAGATAAATGTAACTTTCTAGCTAAACAGACGGAATTTTTAGATCATTTACTAACCGAAGAAGGCATTAAACCTAATACTAGTAAATTAGAAAAAATTCAACGACTTAAATTACCAAAAACTATAAAACAAATCACATCATTTCTTGGTTTAACAGGATATTACAGGAAATTTATAAAATACTATTTTGCAGTCATAGCACCAATGACCAAGTATTTAAAGAAAGACACGAAACTAAATATTCACGACATTGACTATATTCAAAGCTTTGAAAAGCTTAAGATTCTACTAACTAATCCACCTGTTTTAAAATATTCAGACTTTTCTAAAGAATTCACTGTAACTGCAGATGCATCATTATACGCCATAGGAGCAGTTTTGTCACAAAACGATCACCCAATTGCATATGCCTCTCATACCTTGAACACACATGAAATAAATTATTCAACAATTGACCGGGAATTACTCGCAATTGTCTGGGCAACAAAACATTTTCGGCCTTACATATACGGAAGAAAATTTAAATTGGAAACAGATCATAAGCCCTTAATATGGTTAAATTCACTAAAAGAACCCAACCAGAAAATTATTCGTTGGAAGATACGACTAAATGAATATGATTACTATCCAGTTTATATAAAAGGGAAAAACAATAACGTAGTAGATTTTCTTTCACGCACGAATGAATATAACTCGGAAAAAGACGTTAATGTAGGATACGCAAACCCTGATGTCACGTTGCAGGAGATTAGGGATATGGCAAAAGAAAATAACATAGAACTACCTGAAAACGTAGATATTCCAAACACATCTATGTATCTAAGTCCACCATCGATACAGGATAGCATAAAACAACATTCCGAAAGCGAAAACACCACTAGCCTTATACCAATTAAAGATGACTTTATAAACAAATATAAAGTACATATAATTTTATCAAATAAAACATATCCCGAGCCAATCAACAAAACCAGGATTTATATCAAGGAACGACAGTTACAATATCACGAATATATTACTGAGATAATTAAAATACTAAAACCAAAAGTAGTAAACGCAATCTATTCAGATTTAAGTGATCATCAATATAATAAATTACAAATTAAACTAAAACAAATATTTAGCAATGAATATAAATTTCTTAAAGTGTCGAAGATATTAAGACTTTCAAACAGAAGGTGATTTACAACATTCGTAATTATCGGGCATGGAGGTATTGAAAAGACATTTAAAGGATTGTCAAAATATATTTATTTTCCCAAATTATACGAAATGGTTGTACAATATGTTAACAACTGCGAAAAATGCAATCTTGCAAAACATTCAACAAATCCTATTAAACCCAAATTCTACTTAACAGAGACTCCTGAAGATGTTAATAAAATTTTTCACATAGATATTTTTAAAATTGATAATTTAAAAATTGCAACATGCATAGATAAGTTTTCCAAATATGCATCAGTAAATATACTGCAAGATCAAACCAAAATTTCATTGAAAGAAGCGTTAATTTTATTGCACATATGGGAAAGCCAAACAAAATAGTCGCAGATAACGAATTTAATACATTTCTAATACAAGAATATTGTAATGATAAACATATAAACACACATTTTACCACACCTCATTCTCATACGGGAAACGCAGACATAGAACGCCTACATCAAACACTAGCTACTAAATATAGAAAAACAGATAAAAACGACACTCAAAAAATTAGAATATTTAACAGTATTTATTACTATAATAATCAAATACACAGTACAACAATGAAGATACTTTATAATATATTTCACGGCATAGGAAATAAAAATGAAACCCTTAAAAAATGAGTAATTTAAAAATCAAAACAATTAACAAAACTAATGAACATAGAGAAGACTCTACTGAAAATAGAAAGAGTGGTTATGTCAAAGCCCCTGATAAGACCCCAAAACATAAAATGAAATATAAAAAGAAACCTCTAAATAATATTCATTTCACAAATATTAAACGAGTAAAACGTTTCGAAATTTCAGATCCGTAAACCTACCAAAAGATGTGAGTCTCGCAATATATTATATTATTCTTGATCGTCACACCTAGCAAAGCAGACATCCAAATCGAAAACATTAATACCCATAACAGAATCATACTTATTCGGGATACATCAATTCCACTTATTAACGATTATTATAGAATTTTCGATAAATATATCAAAGTACTTGAAAATTTTGACGTATCTTTACATTATGACAATGAAACCTCACCAGATGCAGTGCTTCTAAATAAAATAGCTAAAATCAAAACAAATATAAATATGATATTAGCTTCAAACGTGCACGAAATAAATAACCATGTAGAACTCAGAAAGACTCCAATAAGGGTCCCCAAAAGATTCAAAATAGGATTTTTTTATTTTGTAGGATACGTGTATAAACATCTTTGGGGAGTAATGGATTCAGAAGATAGACAAGAAATAATGGAACAAATAATACAATAGATAAAAATATGGATACTATCACAAATACGATAAATGAACAAATTAAAGTTAATAACATTTTTGAAACAAATATCAATAAGGTATATTTTGAATTACGAACAATAAATAATTTTATGAATGAACATATTAGTAAGGAAATAAGAAATCTTGTAACACAAATCGCACAACTGAAAACGTACAATGCTATAACGATTATAACCGAAGACATAGAAAAAGTAATTGACAGTATAAACGCAGCCAAAGAAGGAATAATGACAAGATCTATATTAGATATAGAAGAAATCACAAATAATTTCATCGGATTAAATGAACTTAAGGAAATTACTATTAATATGTTTGAAAAAATTGACTCCAATACATTTATGATTATTATAAACGTACCAATATTCTTAACAGAAGAATACCCAACCCATTTTCTAAGAACTATTCAATTTCAAAACAATACAATAATTGACATAAAAAATCAAAGAGTTGTCAAATATAACCACATATTATATCCATATACTAAATACACTAAAGGTTCACAAAATACAGAAATAGAAGAAATCTAAAAAGGCTTAATATTGGTTACGAAATTTAACGGCACATTGATGCATGATTGTAACGAAAAGCGACTCTATCCTGTAAGAAACTTTGTAATTAATTTTAATAATTGCTCTGTACAAATTAATAATCAACTATTCACAAATAAAATTTCCGAATTTAATCATCAACTCATTATGCCGCCTGTATTCAATTTAAGACACACTAAACTTGAATTAACACTAGACGATATACAATTAGAAAAAGCTGAAAGACTCAAAGAAATCCAATTATTGAAAAGCAACAATGTCACACATAATGTCTTTACGGGCCTAGTTTTAATAATTATAATCATTATTGTAATATGTATATTATATTATTACCTCAAATGTAAAAGTAAAATTTTAAAAGTAAATTTACCAGATAAAACAGATGAATACATTCAAAAACTTGAAAATATAGAATTAAAGAAAGTAAAGTTACAAAATGAAATTTAGAAGAAAAACAAGAAAAAATATATTTCACCTGAATTGAACCAGCAGATTCAATCTTAAGGTGGGGGAGTTATGATATTCTAAACACACTATCATAAACTATAGCAAATTATGACATTCCATTTTCCCATCATTCGATCTGTGAATAGATGATTCAATTAGTATTTTCATAGATTCAATTAGTATTTTCATGACACAATCATTTCATGCAATAGAATATCATATTGCACGTAGCCACTTAGAAGTAAGTGCGAAAGAATTGATGTCGAAATTTTTTAGATTATCAAGGATGAATTTCAAGATCGTTTGCATTATGAAAGAATGAATATCGAGAATTGTTTATACGTATTATCGAAATTGTTTAAAATATGAAGACGAATGTCAAGACACTTTATAATTCAATGAGTAAGAAAGTTAATGATGGAATTATTTTGATTAAAAAGGACATGCATTTTCCATTTCATATTCTTAAGAAATACTTAACGAGAATTGTTTGTTTTGTCTCGCTAGTATAAATGCCTGTAAGACTTTAGCAGTAAGTTTTTTAAATTTAATAAGTCCACATCTCTGGGATTTTATTATTCAAAAGCCCATATCTGGCGCAGTCGGTTTCTGAGCCCATATCTGGCGCAGTCGGTTTCTGAACCAATAATCGTTCACTTAAAAGTTGTATATTCACTAAGTGAGAAATCACAAGAATCTAAGTGTTAGCTTTGTGAAACGCGGATGTGAAAAAAAAACCGTTTACATAATATAAAAAAAAAATTATAATATCAAGGCTTAGCATTGCCTAGAGCAGAAATTGAAGAGCATTCGCTCCTTTCCTGAGGAAAACCTCTGAGAAAGCTAAAAAAAAAAGTGCAAAAAAATAATAAAATTGTGATCAACAACCGAGCACGGATCTAGCTTCATCAATGAGTCGAGGATCCCAGACTCATTTTCAAAACTTGGCGGCAGATCGCAACTAAAATTCATAACTTTGATATTCCAAAGAAACAATCAGAGTAAGTACAAAACCAGTTTTTACAATGGAACCAGCAGAACTAGCGCAAATGTTAAGGGAAGGCATAGCGCAAATGTTAAGGGAAGGCATAGCGAAAGTGTAAGATGACCCCAATAACGAAGACGAATACCCGGATCTCCCGATATATTTGTCATTTGAGGACATTCTACGTGAAGTAAACCGGCTAGAAGATTTTTCCAACCATAAACGTGGCATAACTTTTCAATCTTTTTGTTTAAGAGCAGATAGAACTTTAAGTTTTTGCGATAGTGAAGAAAAAAAGAAATATGTAGAACATATAATAAGAACAAAAATTAGAGGTGAACCTCAACGTATATGTGATAAGTATCCACAAATATCATGGTCAAATTTAAAATCTATTTTGTTCCAAAATTTTGGAATATCCAATCCTTTTCACGCGCTTATCAATGACATTAACAAAGTAAGATTTAATAAAAATTTCCATAAAGTTTACTATGAAATAGATAATGTATTGGCCCAACTGAATGCAAAGTTTTTACAAAGATCCACTTAATCCAAGTATTCAGCATTTCGCACCAATTTTTAAAGAGCTTTTGCATTAGGTAGGTTCCAAGCTTGTATACCAGAATACAAAACAATCCTAATAGAAACAAACGGAATCCAAACGCTACATGAAGCATATCAAATATTAAAAAATATAGAACAACTTAGAACTAGCCATTCTGATAACTCTAATAACTATAGCTATTGTTAGAAAAAATCGTTTCGTAGTTTTACAAGAAGAACGAAAATCTTTATTCACTAAAATAATATGTGAAATATGCGGAAAACATGGCGACCACAGCAAGAAGGAAAGACACGTCCGCACACGACAACGTCTGAGAAAAACCAGCGTGAGAAGAACGAGTGCGAATGGTTCTTTTCCTTTTTAATTTTCATGACATACTAGATATACATGTTTTTCTACATTGATGAATATTGGGAGGTGTTTTATATAAACATATTCTCAACACTCCCTCTCAACTCACAATATTCAAAAAAGATTATTTACATTAATAAAAATTCAATTAATGCCAAAACGCAATGCAAATTTTTTAAATTTATCTGTGGTTAATGCCTTTGTCAGTATATCAGCTAACTGATCGTGAGTTGAAATATATCTTACGTTAATTTCGCCTTTTTCTTGTTTTTCACACGTAAAGAAGAATTGCACTTCAATATGTTTAGTGCTTTTGATTGATTCCGGGATTTGAACAATAGTAATCGCTCGTTGATTATCGCAATACAATACTGTGGGCTGTAACTGCCGGTGTTGAAGATCATTTAACAAATATCTCAGCCAAACTACCTCCTTTGTCACCGTACACAAGGCTACAAATTCCGCTTCAGTTGTTGAGGTTGCGGTGACAGACTGCTTCTTTGAGCCCCAAGCTATAGGCCCTGCATTTAGTAAACAAACCCAACCAGTAGTACTGCGCCTTGTATCGCTGTCACCAGCAAAATCAGCATCACTGTATGCTGTAAGAACGCAATTTCGTGAGTCGATGTCAAAACTTATTCCGTGATTGCTTGTTGCTTTTAAATACTTAAATACTCGTTTGACTCCTTGCCAATGCTCCAAAGAAGGATTCTCCATATATCTGCTTAAAACTCCAACAATAAATGCGATATCAGGCCTCGTTGCAATCATTAAGTACATAAGTGATCCAATTGCTTGTCTGTATGGAAATTCACTCCTCTCTTTGGAATATTCAGTTAACTTTGAAAATTTAACTCCTGGATCGGCGGGAGTAGAGACAGGTGTAGAATTTTCATGGTTAAATCGTCTCAATACTTCTTTGGTGTATGATTCTTGGTGAATTTTCAATTTACCACTGCCTTGATTCCTTTCGATTTGAAGACCAACGAAAAATTCGGCGATACAATGCGTTATCTGGAACTCAGTGTGGAGCTCACTCAAAAGATCTTTCATCTCTCTTTCATTTTCTCCAATAATCAACCCATCATCAACATAAATCGCTATATAAAGTGTTTTATCTTTATTGATGAATACACACGGGTCTGCTTGAGATTGCTCGAAATCTCGCTTCATTAAAAAATTGGCAATTCTTCTGTTCCATTGTCGAGAAGCTTGTTTAAGACCATACAGGCTTTTCTTTAATAGACATACTCTGTTGTCCTTTTTGAAACCATTGGGCTGCTCCATGTATATCTGCTCTTCCAGATCCCCATGTAAGAATGCTGTCTTCACGTCGAATTGGTGAACTCCTAAGTTCTCAGCTGCTGCTATAGATAGTAAAGTGCGAACTGAACTAAACTTGACCACTGGTGCGAAGGTCTCAGTGTAATCAATTCTCTCTTTCTGTGAACATCCTCTGGCTACGAGCCTTGCCTTGTATTTATCAACTTGTCCATTTGCTTTCAATTTCTTCTTGAAAACCCATTTATTCGTTACGACGTTAATGTTTTTCGGCCGTTCAGTAAAAAACCAGGTCTCGTTGTCTGCAAGTGATCGAAGCTCAGTATCGATAGCTTCCAACCATTTATCTGCATCATCACTCTGTAGAGCTTCTTCTATATTAACTGGTTCTGCATTTACCATAAAAGTTTCCGCAATTGTTGCATCGCTTGTGTCTATTTCGTTTAATTTCAATCGCCTTGGGTATGGACTCCTTGGAATAGGAAGTCGTGGATTCCTATACCTTGCCTGTGGTGTTGGTGATTCTTCAGCATCCTCTGGATTCTGCGTAATTTCTTGCTGTGTTGATGCTTGAACTGAGATTCCTTGAGATTCCGTCACAATCTGCGGTTCGAAACTCTCGTCAAAAATCACATCTCTGCGCACGTAGACCTTTCGTTTTTGAGGATCGAACACTCTGTATGCCTTGTTTCCTTCGCTGTATCCAACCATGATACATTTCACCGAGTTAACATCCCACTTTGTTCGCTGATCTTTTGGGACATGTACATAACAGTCACAGCCGAAAATTTTTAGATGTTTCACTGATGGTTTTTCTCCAAACCAATTCTGGAAGGGTGTCAAACCCTGAAGGGTCTCAGATGCCGTACGGTTTTTGAGATAAACTGCTGAATTTACTGCTTCAGCCCACAAATGTCGAGGTAAATCTCGTGTATGTAACATTGCTTTTGCTGGCTCAATTATTGTCCTATTTTGGCGCTCGATGTACCCATTTTGCTCAGGTGCTCGTGGAGTTGTGACTTCATGCTTTATCCCATTAGCTAACAATAGCCTAGTAACTGCTGCGCTACAAAACTCCTTGCCTCCATCTGTCCGCAATTTTCTGATGCTTCGCCCATCAGCTCGTACATCTACTATAAACTGCTTTAGATTTTGTAGAACGTCTGATTTCTCTTTCAAAAAATATACAAAACAATATCGGGAATAATCATCTTTTAGTAATAAAAAATATTTTGAACCTCCCAGCGAAGAAGTGCTCATCTTACCACACAAATCAGCATGAAAAACATCACCTGGTTTGACAGCTCTTCTTGCCCCGGATTTCGGGAATGAATTTCTATGTTGTTTACCATATACGCATCCCACGCAAAAAATGTCATTTCCCTTTGGATCGAATCGTAAGCCGTCGACCGATTCACTATCTCGCATTTGTCTTAAAGTCTTGTAATTTACGTGTCCTAGTCTTTCGTGCCACACTTTTATGGATTCCGAGTTCGCAATATTAGCCTCAGCACCACCGCGAATGGTAACTAGATTTAATTTGTATAGACGGTCATGTTTTTCACCATCTAGTACAAAATTATGATTTTTTTCGAACACTACACGTTTTCCACCGCGCTCGAAAATTACTGTTATTCCTCTTTCAGTTGATTTTGCGATGGACAAGAGATTTTTCTTTATTTCTGGTACAAACAATACATCGACGATTGTATGTATATATCTTTCACCGTTTGTGTTTATTTGAACATCAATATTGCCTCTCCCTCTGGCATCGATCAATGCTCCATCTCCTACTCGTACAGTATAGCTTTGCTCAGGAAAAAGCTTCAAATTTTTAAACCATTCCTTACGAAAACTCATGTGCTCTGTCGCACCTGAATCGGCGTACCACGCATCATCTGGGTGTATGTACTTCTGATGTTGTGTCTCCACGTTGAGTAGATAAGCTCCGTTAGTATCTTTCTCTGCTTGTATTCGCTGCCGATTTCGGCTTTGTGAAAGTAACCCTTGAGCGGCGTTAGATTGTGTGTTGTTTCGATTCTGCTGGTCGCGTGATTTCTTCCTACATTCTCTCGCCCAATGACCAGCTATCCCACAATAGTTGCAGTTGCCTTTTCGTGTGCTGCTTTTTCTTTGGTTGTTCCCCGTAGTGACTTTGTGTTGGTAGTTGAATTTTTTATATCCTCTTGCTTGGAACGCTTCTGAACTTTGGTTGTGCTCTTCATTCGAACGTGATGTTAAAAGTGACTCTTCGTTTATCAAATGATCCGTTAATCTTTCGATTGTCTGATCGCCCTTGGAAACTGCATACCAGGCCGTTCTCACATGATCGTATTTAGCAGGAAGACTTCCCATAATTTTAGCAATTACCACTGGAGTTTGCTGTTCTAGTTCCATCTCCTTTAGTCGGTGAGCTAGTGACGTCACTCTTGCCACGTAGTCGCTTATGTTTTCATCGCTGTTCATTTTTGCATTTATGAAACGATCAAGCAGAATTTGCACAGACTGGTCGCTTTTCTCCGCATGAACAGTTTGGAGTCTTGCCCACATTTGAGAAGAGGTAGTGCAGTCCGACATGTACTTCAGCTGTTCTAACTCAAGGCCACGCATGAGGAAGGCCTGTGCCTCAGCGTCCTTTTCTTCCCAAGTAGCGGCATTCTCTGCAGTACGGACTAATGTGCCTAAAATGTAGGGCTTCATTTTATTTTCAGCCATGAAAATTTCCATTTGACGTCTCCACAATTGAAAATTGGATCCGTTGAATCTATGTATGTGATACGTCTTCGTTTCCGCCATATCGTTTGCGATTGTCGACTCAGCCTGTGTCGGAATGTCCGGAAAAACACTTTTGGCTTGCACACGCAATTCACCAGAGCCACTCGAATGTTCAGTAAATAATTTTTCGATAAATATCTCTTGTTCGGCTTTGAAGTTTTTATCGTCAGTCATACAGTAAAAAAAATGTTACTAATGAAATTTACGATGAGGCAGTCGCGACTCTGGGCCCATAACCTGTTAGAAAAAATCGTTTCGTAGTTTTACAAGAAGAACGAAAATCTTTATTCACTAAAATAATATGTGAAATATGCGGAAAACATGGCGACCACAGCAAGAAGGAAAGACACGTCCGCACACGACAACGTCTGAGAAAAACCAGCGTGAGAAGAACGAGTGCGAATGGTTCTTTTCCTTTTTAATTTTCATGACATACTAGATATACATGTTTTTCTACATTGATGAATATTGGGAGGTGTTTTATATAAACATATTCTCAACAGCTATAAAAGTCAATATTCATACAATAATCAAAATCATTGAAACTTTAATCAAAACCACTACGAAATGGATAACACACCTCGTCCAAACTATAATACGGGCAATCAAAGAAACCGAAATTCTAATTTCAATATTACACGAAACAATAATCTTCACAGCCAAAACGAGCATCTAGATGGCCAAGATGTATCCTTGAGAACACAAAACTCAAACAGAGAAATTTCAAACAATAAGAGACACAGAAGTTAGAGAACGTACAATAATAATCAATATAATAATAATAACGAAAATCAAAACGAGGATAGAACGATGAAAACAGTTAATTATCGCGAAGTAGACAATTTTCAGCAATCTGCCTCGGAATAACCCCAGAGCTTCCAATAATCCCAATTACAATCCTAGGAACAACCCTACGATGTTTAATAGATACAGGATGCAATACATCCCTCATAAATCAAAATGTATTTTCTGAAGAATGTGAATCGCTTTTAGAGTACCCCATTAAATTAAATAGTTTACATAATAACGAATTAGTAACCAAAGGAATATGGTCTAATTTTCCGGAAGAATTTAATTATAAAGGAAATATTGAATGGAAAGTTGTAGATTTAAGTGGTAAAATGTTTGACGCAATATTAAGTCAAAACGTGTTGGCACCAATGAAAAGTGTAATAAGTAACGAAAATGGTTCTATTACTACGAACAACATTTGCGTACCATTCATAGCGGAAAATATAAACCCAGAAACTATCTCAAAAAGTTTATGCCTAACTTTAAATAAACTTGAGACAAGTCCTGTGGAAAATGTGCAAATAGAGCATCTTAACGAGGAAGAGAAGAAAAAATTACTCGTTTTATTAAAGAAAAATAAAGAGTTATTTTATAAAGAAGAAGATTTATTAACGTCTACTACCCTAGTCACCCACCAAATTAAAACCACAACAGATAAACCAATATATTCAAAAATTTACAGAATACCACAGGTACACCAAAAAGAAGTGGAAAACCAAATAAAAGATATGTTAACCAATAAAATTATAAGAGAAAGCAACTCACCATACAACGCACATTTATTGGATTGTGCCTAAGAAAATGGATAATTCTGGAAGAGCATAATGGCGCAATTGCAACAGACTATCGAAAATTAAACGAAGTCACAATCGACGGCAAATTCCCAATACCCAATATTGCAGATTTATTCGATAAACTCGGGAAATCGAATTACTTCACAACATTAGATGTGGCAAAAGGTTTGCATCAGATTCCTGTAGATCCACAAGATAGAGAAAAAAATGCTTTTTCGACTCATAACGGATACTACAAATATTTCGGCATGCCATTTAGTTTGAAGAATGCCCCAGCGACATTTCAAAGAATGATTAATACAGTTTTAAAAGAATTCATAAATAAAATATGTGTTGTATATATGGACGACGTACTTATATGTTCTACATCACTTGAAGAACACGTCAATTCAATAACCAAAATATTTAACAAGCTTAAGGAATACATTTTGAAGATCCAACCAGATAAATGTAACTTTCTAGCTAAACAGACGGAATTTTTAGATCATTTACTAACCGAAGAAGGCATTAAACCTAATACTAGTAAATTAGAAAAAATTCAACGACTTAAATTACCAAAAACTATAAAACAAATCACATCATTTCTTGGTTTAACAGGATATTACAGGAAATTTATAAAATACTATTTTGCAGTCATAGCACCAATGACCAAGTATTTAAAGAAAGACACGAAACTAAATATTCACGACATTGACTATATTCAAAGCTTTGAAAAGCTTAAGATTCTACTAACTAATCCACCTGTTTTAAAATATTCAGACTTTTCTAAAGAATTCACTGTAACTGCAGATGCATCATTATACGCCATAGGAGCAGTTTTGTCACAAAACGATCACCCAATTGCATATGCCTCTCATACCTTGAACACACATGAAATAAATTATTCAACAATTGACCGGGAATTACTCGCAATTGTCTGGGCAACAAAACATTTTCGGCCTTACATATACGGAAGAAAATTTAAATTGGAAACAGATCATAAGCCCTTAATATGGTTAAATTCACTAAAAGAACCCAACCAGAAAATTATTCGTTGGAAGATACGACTAAATGAATATGATTACTATCCAGTTTATATAAAAGGGAAAAACAATAACGTAGTAGATTTTCTTTCACGCACGAATGAATATAACTCGGAAAAAGACGTTAATGTAGGATACGCAAACCCTGATGTCACGTTGCAGGAGATTAGGGATATGGCAAAAGAAAATAACATAGAACTACCTGAAAACGTAGATATTCCAAACACATCTATGTATCTAAGTCCACCATCGATACAGGATAGCATAAAACAACATTCCGAAAGCGAAAACACCACTAGCCTTATACCAATTAAAGATGACTTTATAAACAAATATAAAGTACATACAATTTTATCAAATAAAACATATCCCGAGCCAATCAACAAAACCAGGATTTATATCAAGGAACGACAGTTACAATATCACGAATATATTACTGAGATAATTAAAATACTAAAACCAAAAGTAGTAAACGCAATCTATTCAGATTTAAGTGATCATCAATATAATAAATTACAAATTAAACTAAAACAAATATTTAGCAATGAATATAAATTTCTTAAAGTGTCGAAGATATTAAGACTTTCAAACAGAAGGTGATTTACAACATTCGTAATTATCGGGCATGGAGGTATTGAAAAGACATTTAAAGGATTGTCAAAATATATTTATTTTCCCAAATTATACGAAATGGTTGTACAATATGTTAACAACTGCGAAAAATGCAATCTTGCAAAACATTCAACAAATCCTATTAAACCCAAATTCTACTTAACAGAGACTCCTGAAGATGTTAATAAAATTTTTCACATAGATATTTTTAAAATTGATAATTTAAAAATTGCAACATGCATAGATAAGTTTTCCAAATATGCATCAGTAAATATACTGCAAGATCAAACCAAAATTTCATTGAAAGAAGCGTTAATTTTATTGCACATATGGGAAAGCCAAACAAAATAGTCGCAGATAACGAATTTAATACATTTCTAATACAAGAATATTGTAATGATAAACATATAAACACACACTTTACCACACCTCATTCTCATACGGGAAACGCAGACATAGAACGCCTACATCAAACACTAGCTACTAAATATAGAAAAACAGATAAAAACGACACTCAAAAAATTAGAATATTTAACAGTATTTATTACTATAATAATCAAATACACAGTACAACAATGAAGATACTTTATAATATATTTCACGGCATAGGAAATAAAAATGAAACCCTTAAAAAATGAGTAATTTAAAAATCAAAACAATTAACAAAACTAATGAACATAGAGAAGACTCTACTGAAAATAGAAAGAGTGGTTATGTCAAAGCCCCTGATAAGACCCCAAAACATAAAATGAAATATAAAAAGAAACCTCTAAATAATATTCATTTCACAAATATTAAACGAGTAAAACGTTTCGAAATTTCAGATACGTAAACCTACCAAAAGATGTGAGTCTCGCAATATATTATATTATTCTTGATCGTCACACCTAGCAAAGCAGACATCCAAATCGAAAACATTAATACCCATAACAGAATCATACTTATTCGGGATACATCAATTCCACTTATTAACGATTATTATAGAATTTTCGATAAATATATCAAAGTACTTGAAAATTTTGACGTATCTTTACATTATGACAATGAAACCTCACCAGATGCAGTGCTTCTAAATAAAATAGCTAAAATCAAAACAAATATAAATATGATATTAGCTTCAAACGTGCACGAAATAAATAACCATGTAGAACTCAGAAAGACTCCAATAAGGGTCCCCAAAAGATTCAAAATAGGATTTTTTTATTTTGTAGGATACGTGTATAAACATCTTTGGGGAGTAATGGATTCAGAAGATAGACAAGAAATAATGGAACAAATAATACAATAGATAAAAATATGGATACTATCACAAATACGATAAATGAACAAATTAAAGTTAATAACATTTTTGAAACAAATATCAATAAGGTATATTTTGAATTACGAACAATAAATAATTTTATGAATGAACATATTAGTAAGGAAATAAGAAATCTTGTAACACAAATCGCACAACTGAAAACGTACAATGCTATAACGATTATAACCGAAGACATAGAAAAAGTAATTGACAGTATAAACGCAGCCAAAGAAGGAATAATGACAAGATCTATATTAGATATAGAAGAAATCACAAATAATTTCATCGGATTAAATGAACTTAAGGAAATTACTATTAATATGTTTGAAAAAATTGACTCCAATACATTTATGATTATTATAAACGTACCAATATTCTTAACAGAAGAATACCCAACCCATTTTCTAAGAACTATTCAATTTCAAAACAATACAATAATTGACATAAAAAATCAAAGAGTTGTCAAATATAACCACATATTATATCCATATACTAAATACACTAAAGGTTCACAAAATACAGAAATAGAAGAAATCTAAAAAGGCTTAATATTGGTTACGAAATTTAACGGCACATTGATGCATGATTGTAACGAAAAGCGACTCTATCCTGTAAGAAACTTTGTAATTAATTTTAATAATTGCTCTGTACAAATTAATAATCAACTATTCACAAATAAAATTTCCGAATTTAATCATCAACTCATTATGCCGCCTGTATTCAATTTAAGACACACTAAACTTGAATTAACACTAGACGATATACAATTAGAAAAAGCTGAAAGACTCAAAGAAATCCAATTATTGAAAAGCAACAATGTCACACATAATGTCTTTACGGGCCTAGTTTTAATAATTATAATCATTATTGTAATATGTATATTATATTATTACCTCAAATGTAAAAGTAAAATTTTAAAAGTAAATTTACCAGATAAAACAGATGAATACATTCAAAAACTTGAAAATATAGAATTAAAGAAAGTAAAGTTACAAAATGAAATTTAGAAGAAAAACAAGAAAAAATATATTTCACCTGAATTGAACCAGCAGATTCAATCTTAAGGTGGGGGAGTTATGATATTCTAAACACACTATCATAAACTATAGCAAATTATGACATTCCATTTTCCCATCATTCGATCTGTGAATAGATGATTCAATTAGTATTTTCATAGATTCAATTAGTATTTTCATGACACAATCATTTCATGCAATAGAATATCATATTGCACGTGGCCACTTCGAAGTAAGTGCGAAAGAATTGATGTCGAGATTTTTTTAGATTATCAAAGATGAATTTCAAGATCGCTTGCATTATGAAAGAATGAATATCGAGAAATGTTTATAAGTATTATCGAAATTGTTTAAAATGTGAAGACACTTTATAATTTACACTTTATAAAAAAGACCGATCGATACCGTCGAGGCGAGCAGACGTGTTTTCAAGTAGTCCGCAATTTAATTTGACTCAATCCGCGGCTTAACGTTTTTGCTGATTTAACTGTAATTACTTAATACACCTATCGTGCACGCGATACCAGTGAACCAGTTATTTGTTAATTTAAATCAGTGATTGTGCATACGATTCAATTTCTTTACATCAAAGCTAGTGGCCTAGTGATTGTGCATACGATTCAATTTCTTTATATCAAAACTAGTGAGCTAGTAAAGTCTCGAGTGTTTCATGTTTGCATACCCAAGCGAATTTAAAAAAGCATATATTTGGGACCTTGCCCCATTTTTTGCAAAATTCGAGTGTTTTTAAGACTAGCATTTCAATTGGATAATATACAGTCATGAACTTCAAATGCAATTTAGTAAACTGCATCGCATTTGATAACACGTTCAAATACGTTACGTGCAAAGCTTTTTGCAATCGGAAGCTTCATGGAGCATGTATGGATACACCAAGAGACTGGTACCATCCTTATATGGAGGATCATTTCATCTGTTCGGACTGCCAGCACATCGAAAGACTGATGAAATGCATGTACGACGATATTGTCAGCAAAATTACTAAATTAGATGCAGAGAAAGACAATTTAATAGCCAAGCAACAGTCTCATTTCCGAGCAAATAACGAAGCATTCACGGAAATGGCAGGTAGCTTTGATAAACTGATAACGGCAATGTCGCTTACCAACGGGGGTTTTTCAATAGAATCTATTGATCGAAAAATCAATGCGATTCATAATTCTCTGGCTGAAGTCTCATCAACGCTGACGTCAACATTTACATCACCTCGTATCAGTCCAGACACCATCCTTGATGAAATAAAAAACAAACTGGAAGTTTCGACTAAATATCAAAATAACGACATAATTGATAAGTATGCTACTTTCATCAATTCAGTAGAATCAAAAATTTGCACTGCAGTTAGGTCGATTGAGAACAAATTGAATATATATGACAAACTAATCGCAACCAATTCCACCTCAAGCGCGGATTCATCATCGCTAGGTGTTGAAATAATGATCGCAGAGGTCAAAGATATATTGCAAAACACAAGTCTGAGTAAAAATAATAATTTAACGACAAGAGTGCAATATAAGGACATGTCAACCTCCCCTATGAAACGTGTAACCAAAGGAAGCAGTACCAATGCGATAAATTCTCCCGCTCATGAGCCCGAAAAAATGATTTTCAACTTCGGCACCCACTGGACTGAGAATGAATGGTCTCGCCGACTTGAGAGAGTACAGCGTGCAAACTCCTCTCATACCAAAAACTGTTGCTCCGCGATTAAAAACCCATCTCCTAAATATAAAATGTTTTTTGTGAAAGGAGCCCCTAACTCTGCGGATGAAACTTGGATGCAGAAGTTTCTTGAAACAGAAACACGGATCAAGGATTGCAAAGCTACAATTTTGCCCATACGAACAAGACGCAAGAAGTTTCGGAGATGTTTTAAAGTGGCGATCCCAGCAAAATGTGACTGGTTGTTTACCAACTTCAACGAATCCGACGATGACCAAACTTGGAAAGGAATCTCTTTCCATAGCTGGAAGAACCAGACTAGCCGTAAGAAAAACATTAACATCAACTATCAGTCTAGGTTAAGAGAAAATTCAAATTGTAATCTTCCATCTACTCAAAACGATCTCCATTCTGGAAACTGCACTGCTAGGTATTCACAACCCAAAACTCTAGGCTCAAAGCTAGATATTTCGACAATGGCTCATCCAAAAAAACTAACCCAAAAGTATCGCACTCAATTGGAAGAAATTGAAGCTGATTTGAGTACCGATTTGGGAGTCAATGCTGAAATTATTAATTCACTTATAGCTTCCAATGCAGCCGCCACTGCAGCAGATATGATTATCGATTTAACAGACAATGCTGAATCTACAAGTGTTTCCAGCAGTCCACTAACGACTGTACTTCCTAACGTAACTGCCAATAGAGCCACACACTCTCCATGTAAAAATCTCTCCCAGAAAATGAAAAAGAAAATATTTTCAAAAAAAATTGTTTCGGAAAAATCAATTTCCAATAATGGCAAACGTACCGATTGTGGTTTGAATGCTATCATCGAAGCAACGGAAAACTTTTCTAACACAGACTCTACTCCAGTTCAGTTACAATCTTCGTACACAAATTTCATTCTAACACAGACTCTACTCCAGTTCAGTTACAATCTTCGTACACAGATTTCATTCGTTTCATTCGATTACATGCCACCCACATCCATACCAGCTCATTCAGATAGTTTTGCAATAAACCCACCACAGTCTGCAGCCAATTTTTTAGACCCATTAGTGCCCCCTCATGTAAAAGCCACAATTACGTCAAGTGCGGATCTAGAAAGTAGGTATCTACTTTCCCGGTTAAAAGATAATAAAATATATGACAATATTCGTCTTTTCCTCGCTTACATGCACAATGCCAGCGATTGTGCATGTTTTGAGGGTAAAACTAAAACCCATTTGAAAATCATGATCCAGCAAGAGGGTCTACCAATAGACTTTGATTCGCTTAATGATATTTTTACTCGATACCACGAACAGCCTGGAGTGTCTGCAGACCAAGTTAGAAATGATTTGAAAGTCTACGCCTCACACATTTCTTCAAAATATATTTCCCACCTTCAGAGAGGAAGGGAAGATTTTAACAGGTATCGATCCTAACAGAAAATTTTCAACAGATGGCCTCAATCTTTTTTACCATAACGTTGGTGGTATGAGAGGCAAACTGAATAAACTCTTCCTTGGCGCCAAATCTTGCCAATTCAATGTACTTACTTTTACAGAAACCTGGCTGAATGATTCCCATAAAAATGAAGAAATTCTTGATGGTTGCTGGACCATAAATAGAAATGACCGTAACTATCTGCAAACTGGACAGGCAAGAGGTGGCAGTGTGTTCATTGCTACTCACAACTCCCTGCCAAGTGAAATAGTTGAAACTGATCCACATAGTCAATTTGAGCACAAAATTGTCAGAATTTCTTGGCCCAAAGGTTTTCTTCATATAGAAGCTTTCTACATTCCACCTAGTTCAGACGACGCCGTGTACAATGATATATATGAAACCATTTCTTACATAGTATCATCGCTCAAAGATGACGACAAGATTATAATAATGGGAGACTTTAATCGCCCAAATTTAAAGTTCACGGCTGATGAAAATGACAATATCCTCCTTCCGGTGAATTTACTTAACACATCCGATCTAAATCTTGTAAGTACATTTTATAGCAATGATTTGCAGCAAATCACTCCGACTTCTAACCAAAATGGTAATTGGTTGGATCTTATTTTTACTAATAGTTACGACGATGTAGTGGCTTACCCAAACGTTGATGCAGAGCATTTTTTCTCCAACACTCTTCACCACTCTGCGTTTACGGTCGAGCTACCTATATCTGATTTGACGATTTCTCAATCATACAACAATTCCGTTGTATATGATTTTCGAAATGCTGATTATGAGAGCATTAACCACCATCTTAACAATATTGACTGGAATAGTACTCTTTTAACGTTTGAATTGAATGATGCAGTTAATTTGTTCTACCAGTTGGTTTTCGATGCGGTTGAGATGCACGTACCAAAGATAAAGAAAAAAGACAAACTATCTGAGCCATGGCTAGGTAGAGATCTGAGGTGTTTACGTAATCAGAGAAACAAGCTTCATAAGATAATAAAAACCGATATCAATGTTAGCAATGATATCAAGGAAAAATATATTGATATAGCTCAAAAATTTCAAAGACAGTGTCACCAAGCTTATGAAAATTATGTAAATATAGTCGGCGAAAATATAATTCATGACCCCAAGAAATTTATCGATTTCGTGAACACCAAGCGAAAATCTTCTGGTTATACCACGTCCATATACCAATGCAACTCAGTTTCTTCTGATCCACAAAAAATATGCGATATGTTTGCCGACCACTTTCAAGAAGTTTTTTGTCAGGCCAGAGGATCATCAACATCATCGCCACTTTCGGAAATCTGCCAGTCGCCCATCGCTAATAAACTTTATTTAACCAGAGAAGACATTTCAAGGGCCATGAGAGAACTTGATATGAAAAAGGGCCCTGGACCTGACCTATTACCTCTAAGCTTCCTAGTTAAGTGTGCAGAAACGATCATATCACCCTTGTATATAATTTTGAATAAATCGCTGTCATGCGGTACATTTCCTCGTTTCTGGAAATCAGCCCATATCACGCCGATTCTTAAAAGTGGTGATAAACGCTCAGTAGAAAATTATAGAGGCATCGCCATTTTGTCATCTATACCTAAGCTGTTAGAAAAAATTTTTTGTGACAAACTTACAATCGTTATTGATCCTCTCCTAAACAAGCAACAATATGGCTTCAGAAAAGGCCGGTCTACTACCTCCCATCGGCATACCGCCCGCTGTGCATGCTAGACACTGCTGGGAAGCTTATCGAAGGGTTATTAAAGCCGCGATTGCTGTCAGCAGTGAGATCAGCTGGTGATCTTTCTTGCAGGCAGCACGGCTTCCGGAAGGGGCATTAAACAATCGATGCCATTTCAGAAGTTGTCGGGGCTGTAGCAAGAGCGGAAGAGGCATGTCATCAAGCCAGACCGGTCGTCTTGCTGGTTACGCTTGACGTGCAAAACGCCTTCAACTCGGCGAGGTGGACAGACATTCTTCGGGCCCTTGAGGGGAGGTTCCGTATCCCTGGTTACTTGCTGGCCATGATGCGGGACTACCTCGGGGACCGATGGTTGCTCTACGACACTGAGGACGGAGTCAGAAGGAGGCCTGTCACCTCAGGTGCGGCACAGGGGTCGATCTTAGGACCTGATCTCTGGAACATAATGTACCTGAAAATGCCTGCGGATGTGTTCCTAGTAGGTTACGCGATGCCGTCGCAGCTGTAATCACTTCTAGATCTGCCGATTTCGCTCAACTTAGACTTAACCAAGTTATGAGAAGGGTGGATCGGTGGATGACTGAGCACGGCCTCCAGCTGGCAGTCTCAAAGACAGAGATTGTCATACTGACGAAGCGGAGGATACCAACTGTCATACCCATGACGGTTGGCTCCGTCGGGGTCCAGACCACCAAGTCGGTCAGTTATCTGGGAGTGAACCTGGACACCAAGCTGACGTATTGGGATCATATCCGCAGGTCATGTGACAGGGCTCTAGTAGTCCTCACTTCGCTGAGTAGGCTAATGGCCAACCCAGTGAGACGAGACGGAGACTGCTGATGGAGACGACCAATTCCATCTTTCGATATGGCGCCGAAATCTGGGGGGATGCGCTTCGAACTAGGAAGTTCCGAAAGCGCATTGCCAGTGTCCAGCGCAGGGGTGCCCTGCGAATCACCTGTAGCTACCGCACGGTCCAGGAAGAGGCTGTGATGGTTGTATCGGGAGTAATCCCGATCGATCTGCTAGCGCGGGAACGCAAGGAAGGGTACCTCTTTCGGAAATACCTGAACAGAATGGAAATACCTGAACAGAATGGGTAAGGTGGTCTTTCGGAAATACCTGAACAGAAAGGAAATACCTGAACAGAAAGGAAATACCTGAACAGAATGGGTAAGGTGGTCACACCGTACTGCCGGTACTGTGTGACTGAGCTCGATGATGCTTAGCACACATTCTTTATGTGCAGTCGCTTCGCAAGTTTGAGGCGCACCATTGAGTCCACGATCGGTCTGGTAGCGCCGGAGACGATCGTGGATGCAATGCTGCGAAACGAGGAGAACTGGCGCGCAGTCTCAACGTATGTTGAGAAAGTGCTGCGTTTAAAGCGGGAGGAGGGTTGTTTTACCGACCCATAAGTTGTGGTATTTCTTGAAGTCCGTGGTTACCAATGGGTGAGTCAGCACGACCGGGTCGAAGCAGTGCTTAGGCGGGTCCCAACTCGGAACTTCGTGGGCTTGTAAATAGTCTTTTTTTTAGTGAGTCAAACCTCACAAACCCCGTGGTGATAGGTCACCCGGGGATCTGATAAGCAGATTTTTTTTTGCCATCTACACTAGGGGGAAAAAAAACTACCTCCAACCTAATGATAATAGTCTCAAATGTGCTTTGTAATATGGAAAAAGGGCGTCAAATCGATACTATATACACTGACTTCAGTAAAGCCTTTGACCGCGTTAACCAGGGCATTTTGAAACATAAACTCCAAAAATTTGGCATTTCAGGAAGCCTTCTAAACTGGTTGAATTGTTATCTTCGAGATCGAAGGCAACACGTTAAATTCCAAGGCTGTCTTTTGTAGCATTTGCCAATTTGAATTTTTTCTAAAATTCACGCCAAATGACTTCTGATACGTAATGTATCAAAAGTCCTCTACATGACTTGCTAACGGCACCTTGTTTTCGAGAATCCGAAATACAAGCGATGTCACTTTAAAATTGCAATTTCAGAAACTAATTTACCGTACGAACGGTAAATTGTTTTTGTGGAAAATTTCGAGACTGGAAGTGAGCTACGGGCTTGCAGCGATGAGAGCTGGACAGTCGGATTGAATTCGTGGCCGAGACCAGACGGTCGACCGTGAACCGTGGCGGGTGGCTGAGAAGAAAGGAAAATTTCGTTTTGCACGTTTCTTTTGTATTGAGTTTTCGTGAAACCAGCAGGAATGAGTGGCTGCAAAAGGCTGAAGTGAAATTCGTAGAAATTCTTCTGTATCGGCGCTAGAAATCGATTTGCGAAAGCAATAGGAAATCGGCGACCGCGAAGCGGGAGTTGTGTGCCATGACAAAAAAATGGAAATAAAAAAAAAACTCTAGCGCACCTGAACCGCTAGAAACACTAATGTTCGAAGAACAGTAGAAGAATCGTGCAGGTTTTGAGTGCATATTCCACCACATGAGCTGCTTATTACGGCCAAACTGTTTCAAATGCCACGTTTTATTTTGTCTCAAGAATGAACTATAACTCATATGGTAAAAGGTTTCAGATATTACCACTTTATGAAAGTTTATGAAAGTTTATGAAAGAAAAACACCACAGTTTATGAAAGAAAAACACTTGTTAATTATATTCGTTATCAGTTGCTTATTTCACCAAACTTTGAAAGCAGCATCTCATATAACATCAATGAAGAAAATGCTCAGTGCTTGCAGCACTGTAACTGAAGTTGGTGTTTGGGGCTGCGATCCGAAAAATTTGCAGAACTTAGGGAATTGAAACATCGGTTATTTATTTTCATTGTAAATGTTTCCGGTATGAATACTAACTGTAAGCATTTATTGATACAAAAGTAGCACAAACGACTCGTGCTGGCAACCTTTCGCCAGTATCAAAGCCAAGAATATATCACATCTGCTTCACGTTGTTATATTACATTCGAAGTTATAGGAGTATAAAGAAATTTAGGGTTACCTGCACCGAGATTTTTCAAATAATCGAAAGCTTAATATTTGCTGTTTATTGTCACTACAATATCATTACCAATTGAAAATTCTACGATAAAACTGCTTAATAAAGATATTGCAAACAAACACAAAACCAACAATAGCTGGCAACCCTATTATGGCTTTTCAACCAAATTTGGCCTGAATAATGCTTATAATAAGTTCCATTAATTGTATGAAATTCGTATTGATTTCATGACTGCACTGGAAGTTATAGGGCAAAAAGTTTTATTTTCCTGAACGAAATTTCAAAACCAAAGACACAAAAATTACCATAGCTGGCAGCACCAATCGAATTTTTCAACCAAATTTCTATCAGACAAAGTTTAAAGTAAGATTCAGCTACTGTGTCAATTTCATGAAAATTTGGTAACTAATTCACATTTCATAGGGCAAAAAGCAGTTTTTTTTTCTTTGTAATTTTTCAAGATGGCACCACTGGCACAGAGTTGCCCACAATTCAAAATCGCTTCTATTAGACCTGATTCTACTTAAGTCCAATGCATTCTGTAAATTTCAATGGTATCTGATTATTGGTTCGTGAATTCCCGTGAACAGAAGTTTTTGATGCTAAAAATATAGGTTAACTGGGAGAGGGTTACCGTTCTTGTCCGACATGAAATTTCCAAAGTTTTAATTTGAACGTGTAGATGAAGCATAAGATTTGTATACAGATTGGTTTTATTGTAAGAAACGGACATTTTTAGAATATTCGATGGTTTGAATGTTTTCACTTCCAAATTTTTATTTTTTCAAATTTAAGACACCAAAATTATCATAGCTGGCAGCTCCAACCGAATTTTTCAACCAAATTTCTACCAAACGTGGTTTAAAATAAGGTCCAGCTACTGTGTGAATTTCGTCAAAATCGAACGATTCAATCAGAATTTATAGGGCTAAAAGCAGTTATCTTTTTTAGTGATTTTTCAAGATGGCACCACTGGCACAGATTCGCCCGCATTTCAAAATCACTTCTATCAGACCTGGTCCTATTTAAGACCTATACAGTCTGCAAATTTCAATTAATTCTGCTCATCGGATCGTGAGTTTCCGTGAACAGAAGTTTTTGATGCTAAAAATATAGGTAAATTGGGCAAGGGTTACCAGGCGTGTCCGTTATACCATATAAAATTTTTTTTTTGGTCTATGTAAAAAAAGCACGAAATTTACATACGAGTGGCTTTTTTTGAAGAAACGGCATTTTTTCAAGAGAGACGATAATTTGGAGGTTTTCACTTTCAGTGCTTGCCCTAGCTTCAGGGTTGCCAGCACGCTCATCAAAAGCTACACGAATTAACAATTAAATAATACCAATGTGTCCTGAAAATTTGGTAATGATTGAATAGCTCTGTCAAAAGTTATCGCAATTTAAAAATTTTCAATTTTTCCCGTTCTCTTTTTAGGCACCCAGCGCACACATGGGGTTAAAAAATTCCAAAACATTATCCGATTCAAATGTAAAACACGTTCGAAATTTATTTTGTTAACTTTATTTTTGCAAAACTTATTTGTGTACGGAATAATAGGTATATTAAAAATATCACTAAAATGGCCGCCGGCGCCAAAGGGTTAAAGATTTTCAACTTTTTCTGAGACCTGGCACTATTCTGCATATACACCAATGTGTCCTAAAAATTTCAGTTCAATCGGATGGCGCGTTCCTGAGATTTTTTCACTGAAATTTTTTGATGATATATATATATATATATATATATATATATATATATATATATATATATATATATATATATATATATATATATATCTATATATATATATATATATATATATATATATATATATATAATATATAATATATATAATATATATATATATATATATATATATATATATATATATATATATATATATATATATATATATATATATATATATATATATATATATATATATATATATATATATATATATATAATATATAATATATATAAAATATGAAGGAATATACTGAAAAACATTAATTCAAATAGATGGTGATGTTAAGTTTGTTGCCATGAAACGTCAATTGGACAAACCTAGAAGAGCGGCAACGGTCAAACAAAGAATAGACGAATAATTCCGAGGGGTAGTGAATCCAACAGAGTTGTTTGTGAAAGTACTTCCATGGAAGTTACTAAACATAATTAGTGTCGTGAATCGGAAATGCCCAGTGATTTCCATTTAGAAACCGTTTACGACTACAGTATTTCCATTCGCCCATCCACTAGTTTCGTCTCCGTATGCAATAGTGGTCTTGACTTGAATTATAGTCTTGACTTGAATTATAGTCATGAAATCACAAACAGTAATATTCCTGATGGAGGTGTTGAGGTGTTTATCATTGAACCAAGTGGTAAATTAACGAAACTGGCACCTCATTTGAACGGGCTAGTCAGGTCTAGATGTAGCCATTTCTCATGCACATCGGTTAAGCGCTAATTGGTATGTACATAATCTTGATTCTTTTGTTCATTGCTAACAGCTCATTGCTGACGCGATGGTGAAACGACGGCGAGAACCTTGGTGAATTTTCCTGCGGATGCAGTATAGCAACAATGTCAAGCATTCCCGAGCGGGATCTACTAACGACCTATCACACGAATCGCTGTCCAGTGACCATGGTTCTGCTGGCATTATTAATATACCGGAAGCGTAACACTCTCAAATTTAAATTGAATTAAACGAAAACAAAGATGCCACAAAAGATACTTCGAGAAACTACTGAGCAGTGAAGCGAACCTATTAATTTCCTTAGGTTGTTGGAAAATTCGACTACATGCGTGATTCACTACAGTGGAATCTATGTGTTAAATGTCATTTTTTTAGTCATTTACTTTTAAATTTATATAATTATCGAGTAGTACTTCCCTTGAACGAAAAACAATTGATATGAAATTTTCTTAACGAATAATCCCCTAGCTTAAATCATGAAATTAATGGTCTGTGAAGCTTAGAATTACCACATGATACAGATAACTTAGAATTAATTCGAAATTCAGGTTGATGATTTTGATCATCGTTGTTTGAAGGATAGAAAATACAAATTATACAACAAGATAAAATAAGGAGAAAACGAAACGAAACAAAAGAAAAGAAAAATAGTAACTTCTAGTAATTTCGACCATGCCTTCTCTTTGGTTTTGATGTCGGTATTTACACATTTGTTTTCTTTTGGATAGTTTCACATGTTATGGAACTAAAAATTGTAATGTTTCTTTAGAGTATCTTTATATGGATCCTTTTCTTTTGGTGTATAAGAACAATAAAAAATTATATTTTTAATCAAGACTGAGGTGTATGAAAAGGGTCTGTTTACGTTCCAAATTCAAGAACTAAGGCAGTTATTAATAAGAAGCAATTTAGCTTTTTGGTTTGTTGAGGGCAAGCACATGGTAGTGGAATATAGTTAGATCAAGACGTTATTACCAGGACGATACAGCCAGACTATTTAGTTTCAACTGGACTAAAAATTAAACAAATGACATTTTTAAATGAATGTAGAAAGAGTTTTGTGTCTGCATGTAGCGATGTGCACCTGAAAGTATGAGTGTGAGTTATATTGCTAATCTTAACATATCTGATAATAATTAAAGCTCAAAGTAATCTATGAGCAAATTGAATTTGGGATCTTATTGGTTTTGTTACTATCGATTAAATGGCTAAAGCGTTGACCTAACTGTGGCCTTTTCTTCTTTTTTTTCTTCTTTTTCTCCTTATCAGAAAAAATTGCTGATCGTATCTAAGCATAAGTTTATATTTGTTCAATACAAAAATAATAATACAAAAGATAGCGAGAATAAAATATTGGTTGTACACAGACAAATTTTTAAGTTCGGCAGAAGGTAATCACAAACAAAATAGCTAATGATTATGTACTTTTCTTTCCATTTTTCTTGAAATGTTTTTGCGTTCCGCTCAAAGTTGGTTTATATAAATTCAACTTCAAGGAAATACTTCGTAATAAAAATGTATTATTAGACTGGAACTGGAACGAAAGCCCAAGAAGTTCTTTCTTCTTTTCAGGGTCCGCGCATGGCCTGGCTGGCCTATGACTGAATAGTGTTTTTGTGAATCTTTTATTTTCAGCTCTTTAAAGGGAGGGATACTGGCCATACTTTGTAGTTTCAGGTCGGTTTTGATAAAAATTTAGATTTTTGCATTTTTTTTTAATTTGATGGCCAGTATCAGTGGGTGGAGGACCCCAGACCATCGGGGTCAGGGCTCCACTACCATCGGGGGCCCCGGGCTGTCTGCCTCACCCGGGCTCCTCTGAAAAGAGAGGTAGCCTTTTTTCCCACAATTATACTTTTTAGATTTTCAATTTTCTGGCTCCGTGCGTTGTCACGAGCACTGGGTCTGCTTAGTCAGCCCATGTTGCAGAGCCTGGGTGGTTTCCTTTACGGAATTATGAACCCTTTTGTCCCTGGGTATTTTATATACCAGTTTGCGGCTACGTATTCATGACGGATGAATATTAAGTAGCATCCCGTTTCTTAGAGAGCAAACCATCCCCATTGTTTAAAGAACCCACCCCAGCCGCAGCGAGCTAGCAAAGCGGCACCCCAGCATCCGTCGGGGTTGGTTAAAGGGTGCTCCGCTAATGCGGACGAGGGGCCTTCACGGCCATTTCTAGGGCACCCTGCTCTCGGGGCAATTTTTTTTTTGTTTTGCCTCTTGAATGGCACTAGCCATTCCACACATTCCAAGCACTCTTGGTTCTGGACTTCGGTCTGGTTCTTAGTTGTGCTAAGGCCTTTCTCATCCGCAATTACACTACACTTTCCAAAAAAATTACCGTCTCATCTGGGGTACCTCAAGGCAGGGCCGCTTCTGTTCAATGTTTTTGTTTCTGATCTCTCGGAGGTGTTATCCGACATTTCGCACCTTTTTTATGCAGATGATCTGAAAATATATCATCCTATTCAGTCGGAATCAGATGCAAATTTTCTCCAGCTGAAACCTCAGTCACTGGTCCAATGGTGTGAGCAGAATAAACTTACTCTTAACGTTGAAAAATGCCATGCCATAAGTTTTTCCCGCAAGACCTGTACTCTTAATTTCGAATATCACCTGAAAAATGTTGATAGTATCTTGGATCTCGGAGTCGTCCTGGATAAAAAGCTGCGTTTCAATCTTCAGTATGAAAGAGTTCTTGCTAGAGCTTGCAAGCAGCTAGGATTCATTAAAAGACGTGCGAAAGAATTTAAGAACGTATGGGTTACAAAGTCTCTGTTTATGTCTTTAGTTCGCCCTCTACTGGAATACGCTTGCATTGTCTGGAATCCTTTTTTTGATATTCTTGGCAATAAACTGGAATCTGTCGAAAAGCAGTTCGTGCTTTTTGCCTTGAGAGATCTCAATAATCCGCATGATTTCGAAAGTCTTCCAACTTATAGTTACAGACTTAATCTCTTAAATCTGGCGACACTTTCTTCAAGGAGAGCGGTAGTATCCTCATGCTTCGTCTTTGACGTTATTAGAGGTTTGATTAACGTAGAATATCTTAGTAACAAAATCACTTTCAATAATCCTGCAAGACAAACTAGGCACACACGTCTCCTCAATGAGCATCAACATCACACTATCTATGGAGACAGGGAGCCGATAAATAGATGCTGCAAAATATTTAATAATGTTTCGAACTACTATTCCTCTTATATCAAAAATTCAAAAAAAAATTATATAATGTTTTAAATTCTTAGTCCAAATTATTTCACTTGCCATATTGAATTAACTACCAGACAATAAAGTCTGTTGACATTTAGCTTAAAAAAAATAGTTTAAGTTTAAGTTTAAATTTGTTACTGTTTGTTACCTTGTTTGGTTAAATAAGTAAATAAATAATTCAATGAGTAAGAAAGTTAATGATAGAATTATTTTGATTAAAAAGAACATGCATTTTCCATTTCATATTCTTAAGAAATACTTATCGAGAATATTTGGTTTTATCTCGCTAGTATAAATACCTGTAAGAGTTTAGCAGTAAGTTTCAGTTTGTGGAATAAATTTAATAAGTCCACATCTCTGGGATTTTATTATTCAAAAGCCCATATCTATCATTCTATAGTCTAATAAGCGATCTCTATTTCTGCTTAAGCATATTACATTCTCGCACCTATTTAAATTGCCTCATATTGTTTTTATTATTTTGCTGAATGCTTAATATTTTTCCAACCATATTTGTTTGCGATTGTTGCTACCTGACATAATTAAATGTATTGCACATTGAATATGGTGCTTACTCAATAATTTGTAATTATTCAATACGATGATTGTTGTGATGAAATACGGTCAGTCGCAATTCAGACACGAGAGAGACAGCCACGATTTAGAGCACATACAATTTCGAAACGAGCCATCATCATTCGTCGCGTATTTGCTAACAAAGCACAAAATTATCGGCATTGAATTGAATTGTAGTGTTGGTTTTGTTTGAATAAAAGTTTATATTATGAAAGGAGAGTTTGTTATGTGCCGGTAATTACATGTTTTCGAAATTGTGCTCTTCTTTGTTGTCGTCGTGTGTGTGTGTGCTACATGCTCGTTGCCTACATGAAATGGGTCGTCGCGGAGTATGTGCGGATTCATGCCGGTGTTGTGAAATAGAATCGTGTACATCGTGACATTTTTGCCGTTACGTCGTCGCGTGGCAATTTCATGAGAAAATAAATTCGGAAAGTTTTGTGGACGGTTAAAACTGTTGAATGCAATTAAGAAGTGGTAATATTAGTGGGAAACGAAATTTATCAAATATGAGTGGAAACGAAAGAGGAGATGCGGCTGAAAAAGGCGTGAAAGTGGATGAAGCTGGTGCTGCGTCAAATACACTAACGATCATTATCGAAAAGCTACAGCAAATTGAGGCAATGTGCATAACGAATCGAGCGGACATTTCGAAGGTAACTAAACAAATTGGCATCGGTGTTGAAGATAGGCCCCAAGCGGGTAGCAGTCCACAGGATGATGCGGACGAGGACCATTCAGTAAACGCCAGTGATTTTCAAGAAGTTGAATCTGTCGTTGACGTTGCGGAGATAAGTAGGATAAAGAAAATATACGATTTGCCTCGTTTTGATGGCCAAGCGCAAGACTGGTCACTTTTTTATGCGAACTACAAAGACACTACGCGAATGTTTGCCTACAGCAATCGCGAGAACCTTATCCGGCTACAAAAATGTCTGACTGGTCCTGCACGTGAGGCAGTGATGTCGATGTTAATACATCCCAGTGATGTGCCCAACGCTGTTGAAGAGCTAGAATTCCGGTTCGGCCGACCGGAACTGATCGTAAAAGATCAGTTGGCAAAGCTGCAACAGCTACCAGCATTTGGTGAGTCGAAATTAGACCAAATTGTGCCATTTTCGACAAAAGTTCGGAATACAGTTTCATTGCTAAAGGCTGCCAAATCTGATCACTATCTGTGTGACGTCATGACTTTAGAGTCGCTGGTTTTGAAGATCCCGCATAGTAAACAGTACGAGTGGGTACAGTACACAAAAGAATTGGAAGGATACCCAACCATCGAGACTTTTTCGGAATGGCTTTCGAGTGTTGCACGCGTTGTCTGCAAATTGCCAATAGCGCCGGAAAAGACACCTCACAACAAGCCCAAAGTCGTGATGCATGTCCACGAGAATGATACGTCGCCGCCAAAGTCCGTGTGCCCAGACTGCAGGGGTCAACATAAACTGCATCAATGCGAAAATTATAAAGCCATCAACAACATTGCCGATCGTTGGAAGTTGGTAAAAGCCTTAAAACTTTGTTTTTCGTGTCTCAATAAAGGACACGCAACCGCCAACTGTCGTATCAAAAAAGACTGTCGCATAAATGGGTGTAACCGTCAACACCACTCCAGCCTTCACGAGGATAAAAGGCCGCCGCCACCTCCACCGACCATTATGCCAAACCAGCAGCTGTATACTTACCGAGCCTCATCGTCTGATCAGTTGTTTAAAATATTACCTGTCACGTTGTGTGGTCCGAATGGACAACACAAAACTTTCGCCATCTTCGATGAAGGATCGTCGATATCGATTATAGAAGAGCAAGTGACTTCTCTTCTGGGACTAAAGGGACAGTTACAGTCGCTGACGCTGCAATGGTTTGGTGATAAAGTTGCCAACGAAAAATCTCGCAAAGTGAGTTTGGAAATTTTTGGAAATAATCGTATGAACATTTTTGCTATGAAGAATGTACACACTGTTAGAAAGGCGAGCTTGCCAACGCAGACCTTTACAAAGGCCGAATATCCTCACCTAAAAAATTTACCAATTGAAGACTTCTTTGATGCGAAGCCGACTATTTTGATTGGTCTTGATAATGCCCACCTTGGAGTGCCAGCAGAAGTAACATCAGCGGATAGCCCTGTTGCAATCAAAACCAAATTGGGCTGGGTTGCCTATGGCCCGAAACAGGATGGTACCAACAACTGCCCGATCGTGTTGCACATACATGATAAATCAATAGACGCTGAAATGAGCCGCATGATGGAAGAGTACTTTGACACAGAGAATTTTGGTATAAACAATATACGTGAAATGCCCGAATCTGAAGCCAACAAGCGTGCCACATCGATTTTAGAGAAAACAACTCGAAAAATTGATAATCGCTATGAGACTGGTTTGCTCTGGAAATCAGAGACACCGAATTTGCCCGATAACTTTGAGATGGCATGCTCCCGACTAAATGGAATCGAACGAAAACTTAACAAGTGCCACCAATTTGCTGAGAAATATCGAACTGAGATGGAAAACTACTTTGACAAGGGTTATGCCAGGATCCTGTCTGATGATGAAGTTTCCAGTTGCCAATCGCCTGTGTGGTACTTACCGCATTTTGCCGTTAAAAACGTCCATAAGCCTGAAAAGTGTCGCATAGTCTTTGATGCGGCTGACGTCGTTGAAGGGGTATCACTGAATTCGCAGTTATTGAAGGGGCCAGAGCAAGCAAAGCCATTGCTTGATATTTTGTTCAAATTTCGTCAGAATGAGATTGGAGTTGCTGCCGATATAAAGGAGATGTTCTCCCAAGTGAAAATTAGAGCAGAAGATCAGCATGCTCAGAGGTTTTTGTGGCGATTTGATGCCAGCGAGTCCAAACTTAATCATTGTGTCATGACGGCGATGATTTTCGGTGCCATATGCTCGCCATGTAGTGCAGAATATATAAAAAATCGCAACGCTGATAATTTTTGCCAACAATATCCAGCTGCCGCCGATATCATCGTCAACAAACACTACGTTGATGATTTAGTTTGTGCATTCTCGTCGGAGGACCAAGCCATCCGCATATGCCAACAAGTGGATAAGATTCATCGCCAAGCCGGCTTTGAATTGAGAAATTTCGTGTCGAATTCGCCAGTCGTCGAACAAGTTTTGAACCTTCAAGAACCAACAGTTCGTCATATTGTGAATATGGAAAAACAATTATCGACCGAGAAGGTTCTCGGAATGCAGTGGAACACTCACGAAGATGTATTTGAGTACCGTACCAAGTTCCATCGCGTACCAAACGTCGTTTTGGATGGAACTCGCCCGCCAACGAAAAGAGAGCTTTTGTCCATCACAATGGCTGTTTTTGACCCATATGGTTTCATCGCCGATTTCTTGTTGCAGCCGAAACTACTGATGCAGGCAGCGTGGAAGTGTCAAACAACATGGGACGAGCCTGTGCCCGAGCCACTATACAACATATGGCGTAGTTGGTGGTCAGAGTTTGACATTTTGAAGAATATTCGCATCGCTCGTTGCTACTCTACAAATTTGGCTATTGCTTCAAAAGTGGAGCTACACGTGATGGTGGATGCCAGTGAGACAGCATTTTCCGCCGCCGCCTATTTACGAATCGTCAGCCCTAACGACATCGAAATCAGTTTCGTTCTGGGCAAAACACGGATTGCGCCCAAACGTCTGATGTCTATGCCACGACTGGAGCTCCAAGCTGCTGTTCTTGGGATAAGAATAAGCAAGATCGCCAAAAATGGTCACGACATCAAATTTGATAAAATCATTTACTGGAGTGACAGTCGCACCGTCATCCACTGGATACATGCCTCTGAGAGAAAATATAAAGCTTTCGTCGGTCATCGAATATCGGAAATTCTTGCCTACAGTCAACCACAACAATGGCGCTGGGTGCCAACCAGTGAAAATACAGCTGACGCAGCAACAAGAGTGTCGACTAAATTTCAACCGAACAGTCGCTGGATTTCGGGACCTCAGTTTTTGAAGGAAGACGAATCCAACTGGCCATCGTACACCTGCACATTACCTGACAACTTAGAGGAGGAAGTTCGCTCTGCGCTTTTGATACAGGCAAGTACTTGTGAAATTGATTTTAATAAGTTTTCGTCTTATTTAAAGTTAAAACGACTTATGGCATGGGTCCTGAGAGCTTTTAAGAAGTGCCGTACTGTTCCTGATGTGGAAGTTGTGCCTACCAGTACACACCCAAGAAGAGCTGCGCCTAACAAGAGGCCGTCGATTTTACCTTTAACTGCTAACGAGCTACGAAACGCTGAAGTCAGAATATGTCGAATCGTACAGGGAGAGTCTTTCGCCAACGAAATCAAATGCCTACAAGGAGGGCGGAGTTTGCCTAAAGTCAGCCACCTGTACAAGCTGCAGCCTTACCTGGATGAAACTGGTCTTTTGCGTTTACATGGACGTTTGGATGAAGCCGCCTGCCTACCACTTGATGTACGTCGCCCAATCGTGATGCCTAGAAATCATGTAGTGACCGAATTGCTTGTGCGTCACTATCACGAGCAGCAGAAGCATCAAAACGCCGCCGTAATCATAAACGAGATCCGCCAGCGATTCTGGGTGCCTAGACTTAAACAGGTGCTCAAAGATGTTCAACGGAAGTGTCCAACATGCCAGGTGGGAAGAGCGAAGCCGTCACCGCCAATGATGGGTCAGCTGCCGGAAGACCGCGTCACGCCATTTGTACACCCGTTCACCTACACAGGCGTTGATTTATCCGGCCCTATCAACATTGTTATTGGTCGCCGCCAAGAAAAGAGGTGGGTTACAATATTTACGTGCTTAACCGTTCGAGCAGCACACTTGGAGGTAGTGGAGAATCTATCCACAGATGCGTTTATCTTGTCTTTACGCAATTTCATCAACCGACGCGGCACACCCGTGCGCATCCGCTGTGACAACGGCACCAATTTTATAGGTGCACAAAGAGAGTTAAAGAAAGCGGAACAAATGTTTGACGTCGACCGCATCCAACGTGAGGGCACTAACAACTACATTGAATGGATCTTCAACTGTCCTGCCAACCCCAGTTCGGGCGGATGCTGGGAACGCCTCATTCAAATTGTGAAACGTCTCCTTCAGCATACATTTAAAGATGTTACGCCGAGACTTGAAACGTTGAGAAGCGTTCTGATTGAATCGGAGAACGTTATTAATTCGCGACCGCTCACTGACGTGCCAATTGAAAGCGAAGAGTCGGAGCCGATTACACCAAATCACTTCCTGATTGGTTGCGCCAACTCGACACAAACGATATGCCTTAACAAACAGTGGCGTATCGCTCAAGATCTCAAAAACCGAATGTGGAAACGATGGGTTGGTCAATATTTGCCGCAATTGTTACATCGTCCGAAATGGTGCCAGAAACATACACCGCTTAAAGTGAATGATGTCGTCATCGTGTGCGATCCAGCTATACCCAGGAGCCAATGGCAAAAGGGACGCATCACACAAGTGTTTCCGGCCAAAGACGGTCAAATTCGTATAGTCGAAGTCAAAACTCCCTCCGGTATGTTTCGTCGGCCAGCGAACCGTGTTGCCGCCTTGACGTTTGGTAAATCTGATTGATTTACGGAGTGGGGAGTGTTGTGATGAAATACGGTCAGTCGCAATTCAGACACGAGAGAGACAGCCACGATTTAGAGCACATACAATTTCGAAACGAGCCATCATCATTCGTCGCGTATTTGCTAACAAAGCACAAAATTATCGGCATTGAATTGAATTGTAGTGTTGGTTTTGTTTGAATAAAAGTTTATATTATGAAAGGAGAGTTTGTTATGTGCCGGTAATTACAATGATGATTATGCATTAAGATAAATTATAAATAGAGGTGAACGGTTAATCGTTAGTTCAGTTGCTGTCATTAATAAAGAATTGTTAAAACGAACTACGTCTTATTTTTTTTTTTTTGACGTCCTTTTGGAGAATCGCGATAACTGGCACTCGAGCAGTTTTTCACCGTTACCACGAGAACACCGTGTACGCGATATTTGTAAACGCGAAAGTTAATACAAAAAAACGTGAATTAATAAACAAGTAATCTTTTCCTAGGAGAACAAAGCTAAGGTTTCGAGGTTTAGCTGTTCAGGCGGGAACACGGCAAACGATTTCAAAAACTCGAAGTACGATCTGCAAATCGACTCATGTGGCCACGGTGAACATAGTGATAAAATTGAAGTGAAGGCAGGCAGTTGAAAACTCAACCCGAGAATAATTCTAGAGTTCCAGAGATTGTGTGAGCCGATCCAGTACCATTCATAGTCGTCTCCGAATTGCCGAACCATAGCGCCAAAAAGGAGAAATACGGACGGTCCCGTGAAGGAAGGTGGAATTATGTACAAGCGACTGTTTATATCCATGAAAATTCACCTCTATTAAATTAATAAATAAAATATGTAAAATAAACATTTCAAGATCAAATTGATAGATTTATCAAGGTTAAGATTAATTGAAGTTTTCAATGATATAATGACAATGATGATGAATAAATGAAAAACAATGATGATGAATAAATGATATGCTATACGATTTTTGAAACAATCGGAAATTGAAGTCTTATGCATTTAAATATTGTTAATCTTGCATATTTGTGAAGTAGTGATTGGTTTTTTTTTTCTATGATAATGCCAATGCTCAGGGGATTGCCCTTTGAAACGAATGTTTAGCGATGGCGGTAGGGAGACACGTATGGGAGAAGCCGATATCAATTTTTCCATTATTCTTTTTTTTTTTAAGTGCCACATTTATTTCTTATTTTCTAAAGCGCTAGTGTTATGCCTAGTCGCTGCTAAAGCTTTGAATGTGGAACTTAATTAATGGAGCGCTAGTATTATGCCCAGTCTCCGACTGGTAAGACAACACAAGACGAACAAATACAGCCATGGGCACGGTGGGATTCGAACCCGCGGGCAGTAGATCGCTAATTCGGACTGACGCGTTAGCGTGCTAAGCTGCCGACCCCCCAAAACTCATAAATAAAATAAATGTGACAATAAAAATGAACAATTTTTTAATATATATATATATATATATATATATATATATATATATATATATATATATATATATATATATATATATATATATATATATATATATATAGCCAAGTAATTTTTCTTTTGTTTTGTTGTAACAAGTTGGAACTCGCTGGAGTCCAGATATATTTGTTAAAGTTGAAAGATAGAGGCAAGACACTATGTACATACATGTTTTGCGTCGTGCGGCTTCCGTGAAACGGAACGTTTGTTTTTTTCAACTCAATAACACTGAATTACTGTCAGTGAGCTCCTCCCTCTCCTAACCAAAATGAGTGCAAAGCGGAAACGTGTCGTCCTCTCACTAAAGGACAAAGTGGATATAATCAATCAGTTAAACAAAGGTGTGGCGGGAAAGATACTGGCAGATAGATTTGGTGTCGGGGCGGCTACAATAACTGATATTAAAAATAACAGTGAAAAAATTTTAAGTTTTATGACTGCGTTGGAAACTGATGATGGATGTTCGTCACGAAAAGTAATGAAAAAGGCAAAGGATGAACAGCTGGAGAATGCTGTCTTTACGTGGTTTCTGCAGCAATGATCTATTGGACAATCGATTTCAGGACCGATTTTATGTGAAAAGGCGCGAATGTTCAGTGAAAAAATTGGTGTAGCTGGTTTCAAGGCAAGCACTGGATGGATCCGCAATTTCAAAAATAGGCACGGCATTCGGGAACTGAATATTGCTGGTGAAAAACTTTCTGCTGATAGTGAAGCTGCTAATAAATTTTTGCTGAAGTTAATAAAGACGAATAGGAATTACCTTCAGTGGAAGAGTTTGTAAACATGGCTAATGAAATTGCGGAATGGTCGGTGTGTGATGTCACTGATATAGAAGAGTGGTTGCACTGTGATAAGAATGATCAAGGGTTCCAGATACAGTTACTTAATCTGATCGAGATGTTCAAGTGACAAGATATTGTAGAACTGTGTTTGTTAAACTTAATAAAGTTTATTCTATGTGTGACAGTTCGTTTTTCTCTATTACCAGTCTATGTCCGATTATCCGAATTTTCGATTATCCGAATCGACCCCGGTCCCAATTAATTCGGATAATCGGCGTTCTACTGTATATATATATATATATATATATATATATATATATATATATATATATATATATATATATATATATATATATATATATATATATATTTTATATATATATATATATATATATATATATATATATATATATATATATATATATATATATATATATATATCGTGGGTCTATAGCGTTGGAACAATACTGGAAGATTACAGCATTGTGCGTCATAAGCCTTTATACAGAGCAATCTTTCGCCACATAAGACAGAAAGTAAGAGAGCCAGCAGATGCTGCCCTAATTTCTTACAATATGTTTGAGTAAGATTGGTTGAGTATAAAAGACTGTCTTTAGTTGCATTATGCCGATAAACGAGACATTCGTACCTTGGAGCATCAGTTGCATTCTGTGTTTCAGGGAAATAAAAGCGTTGATGAGTTCTACGCTGCTATGAACCATCAACTTTATCTTCTCATAAATAAAATTAAGACCGAGGATCATTCGCAGGAGACAATCACTGCATTGACACAAAGTTACAGGAACAGAGCTTTTGATGTCGTTATAAGAGGTATAAATGGCGACCTTTTTAAAACACTTGTCACTCAGAGACCCCAGACGCTTTCAGAAGCTTATGCTTCTTGTTTGGAGTTTCAGAACCTCAGTTGCAGGAACTTTTCAATTAACCCGAATAATATTGGGAGCCCAGTGTCTTCTCCTGTAAACCAGATATTTAGCTCTCGTTTTGCTTTAGACACAGTCAACGCGCCTACAGCAAATCAGCGGTTGACTACAAACAAGCGTGAGTCACCATGACGCTTCCGGATAAAAGAAAGGTAGTCACTAAACATGCATTGTGCTTTAACTGTCTCAAACTTGGACACCCTATTAAGGCTTGCAACTCAAGATGCTGCCTTAAATGCGATAAAAGACACCATACGCTACTGCATCAGGATAAAGAACTACGGAGAAGGCACCAATTAGCGCACAAGCATTAACAATGCATCTTCCAGTAAAAGAAGCCTCTGAATATGTATTCTTCGGAATGGCCATAGTATACGTGATTGATTCAAAGGGTCAATCAGTTTCAGCAAGAGTTTTGCTTGACTCTGGCTCCTAATTAAGCCTTATAACAGAAAGGCTTTACAAAAGATTAGGAATCAGCAGTACAGCAAGTATTCAAGACATCATGGGCATTGGAAATATCAGCCGGAAGTTGAAGAATATGTCAAAACCGAGTGACTACGCAACCCATTGTTGAAGACTCAAATCAGTGAAATCTGAATACTAAATATTTTCTGCTTATTTCGTGTGTTCAATCGCCCCACTAGCAATTCATGTATACGGCGGCGCCCAGTTGCGAAAATCTAAGATTACCTGGTGGAAAATATGACGCCCTATTGGACATCGTGAGAAGGCCGTTACGAATCGCACAAATGCAGACGCTGATTTAGAAAATCCGCATCTATATGAACATGACTTCGTCTCATCCAAATAGGTAATTAAGTCAGTCTACATTTGTAACTCCTACTAGATAGTAGATCTAGATTCGTAGGCCAAACGTTATAATAAAAATACAGCTCCGCCTTAATAAAACGTAAGCCACCCTACTTTTACTACAGTCCGCGGTAGGACTTACCATATTTATATATTTTTGTACATTCGCTCGGCAACATACGAAACTAGCAAGCTCACCGTGTTACTAAAAGAAGAGGCTTCGCATGCTACACCGGGTCGGGAGATATGTTAAGAACACCGAGGCTGCTCAGCGTACGGTCGACACAGGACGTGACAGGGTGTGCATCCTAAAAAGTGAAAAGCACTAAATAGCCTAAAAAAAAACGAGGGAGAAATGGATTTTCCTCAACAGCACAGTAAAAAATATGACAGAGTGAATTCAGTTTTATCCAAATTCATTTAAATTCAATACTCTTATGGTGTAGTTTTATTAATTATTACACCAACAGCTTGGATAAAATGATAGTAACATCAAAAATCAGTAAACTAAACACCGAATTGATAAATATTTGACAATGGGTCGAAGAGGCGTACATTTTACATCAATACCAGACATTTTAAGTGTAGTTCAGTATCAAAGGTACGGATTTTCACTCCGATCGGATAAAAAGTGATTTTGTTCAGACATGAGTAGATACAGCTCAACCGTAAGCTGCTACATCAGAAAAATGCTGTTTTAAAGGAAAATAAACTCCGAACGGATAAATTTTCAATGACATGTCGCATCTTGTTTAAGTTTCCAAGAACCGAATGCGAAAGTGCTTATTTGTTCTAAAAGTCGTAGTTCGGGTATTGTGAAAACGTTCATTTCAGTTTTTGTACTCGTTACGTTTGAATCACGCGATCAAAATGTCGGAAGTGATGCTAAGTGTTATGTACAACAACATTAAAAAATATGTGTTTGTTCCTTCAGTGAATGAGTGTATAAGTGTCGTAGATGTCCTGATTGAGTCATCAAAAAGATTTGGTATCTGTCAAAAAAAACAGTTATATTTATCAGACGCGTATGATTCGGACACGATAAATGATAAGGTGATCAATAAAATAATTAAAGACACAACAACAACGTATGATAAGTGTTTTATTGTAAAGTGTCTTCAAAATCAAGGTGAGTAATCTATGATATCTTAGTGCGTAGTGTATTAGTGCGTATTCGTATAAACCATACTTGAAGGAACATATTTTTGTGTTCAAGGGTAATTTTACAAAACATTTTACATACCAATGCATGTTTTAGTGAGAAAACGATTCGAAGTTGTTGAGATCAGAAATGATTAGAAATATTCAATTACTAGCTTAATATTGGAAATGATGTTCAAAATAAATCAACCAACAAATTAGAGCAATGGTGATTGTTGGAAAAGTCCTTTTTGAGCGCGTCAAAGGGTAGAACCCATAACTTTGTCAGCAGTTTCAGTAAATATTGACTTCGCTCGTTCATCTCATTCAATGTTGATAGAAATGGTTATAATTTTACTAGCTAAAATAGGTTTAATTATGAATCACGAACACAACATACGTTGTATTGAAACTATAGAGTAAATGAACACATGTGGCTGCCGTGAACATACTTCTTGCACGAACCATTCACTTTAAATTGCAAGGGTTTTTTGAGCATATGATATTCATGGCGCAAACAATAAGCTCAAACTGATTACTGGGCGTCATTTTCATTAAACACATGCTAGTGTCTCTCAACGTAACTTCTTTCTACTGTTGTTCATGTGACGTAACGCAACTTTGACGGTGACAATTTCAGACTTTTTTCGGGACGTAGGAGTTCAAACGGATTTTAAGGAGGATGACTACGCAGCTCCCGTTCACAGAGAAAATTGTTTTCTGGGATCTCTCCCCAAAAAACTCAAATTAGAGGTTGATGTACTTCAACAGGTAAATAAAACATCTGCATGTATTTAATGAAGTACTTGCTACATTTTAAAAAAAATGAGCAGGAATTATTATCACACCTTCATAATAAGAATGAAGGCATAAAGATCTTGGAGTGCTATAAAAACACTAACACTCTTCCGAAAAGACTCCGAATAAAGATGGTGAATTTGTTTGTTGCACATTTAGTAGAAATTCAAGGCACTTATCCTTCGTCTGAAACAAAAATACTGTGGGCGAAAGCAACCGCGTTAATTTTTCCTAAACTTTGCGAAGATGGAAACCCGGAAAACTTCGTATGGCTAATATTATCCATGTAAAATTGCGTTCAATTTACTTTTTTTGTGCAATTTCAGAGAGTATTTTATAGCCCCGTTGATAGGACTGGTTTTTTCGCGTTCCGTTTGAGAACCATCAACAGATGCCTGGGAAATTCATCACGCCAAATTGACGAAAGCCGAAGTTCTGAGACAACTACAGAGGAAGATAGTGAGGAATATTTGACCGAGAGCGTAGAATTTTTGAAATCAGCCGGTCAGAAAACTCAGTGAAAAGAAATTTTTGAGCACATGATTAAGAGCAGGTCTTTCAGACAGCAACGATTTGAAATAAATCAATTTCCAAGGTTTCTTGACACGCCTGGACTTGTAAGTTGCAGATGTTTTCTTTATTAAATAAAAATATTCAGTGCATTTTCACAACTTCAAACAAATTGAATATTATGGTCTATTATATAAATATGAAAAAGTCCATGATTTTTAAATCTCTTGAGCTCTGTTTGCTTGATATTCAAATAATTAATTTATAAAGCAGAGTGGCAACTTTTTATTTTATATCATTTTGCATTTATTTTCAGATTGATTTTGATTTCAGTATTAGATTTCAAAACAATGACACTATTTTAGCTCAAAAATGGGCTAAAATAAAAGAAAAAGTCTTTGAAATAGCTTCAGCAGACAAAGTAGAAGTATACGACGAATATACTCTTGCAAATGAAAGTAAGAGTTGATTTCTGACAATTTTCCTTTGTATTGATTACCTGCAATTTAAAAGCTTTCTTGCTTTCCAGAGTTTGATGAAGACATCACGGCGCTCTTACTTTTGACGAAAATAGTGAGCACTGTGGGAAAAAAGCAAAAGGGCCAAAAATACACATTATTAAAATATTGAAAGGTATGCGACTTCTAAATGACAGCATTTTTATATTATAATGAATACTTTTGCAACAAATTTACAGCTTGGTGCTATCGCAGTTAATGAAACCTCAGTTTCAAACCATCCGCATCTTATTTTAAGAGGAACATCCAAAAAACATATCGTGCCATAGATTGCCATAGATGGAAATGAAATCCCGTTAGAATCGAAAACAGCTGTTGATGCTTTCGAAAGTTTATTTAAAACTTTTTTTGTATTCCACGCACAATATCCGGAGAATCTGTTTGCGTTTTTTGTTTTCATACAAGAGGTTTTTTATGATATGAAACTTAAGAAATTGAGTCCTAGACTAGTGGAAATCAAAAATAGATTTGGATTGTAATTTACATTGACAAAATGTTTAAATGTAGGATTTGTCATACCTTTAGTTGCCATGAATCACGCTTGTACATAAAACACTTAAATGTTCTTCATAATTTGAAAGAATGCCTTGATTCAAATCTTATTTGTGGATTCGAAAAATGCGGTGTTTATTTTGCCACATATAGTGGGCTACGTAAGCATATTAAAAATAAACATTCAATTCAAAATTTCATAAAAAGAAGCCAAATCGAAGATACCAATATTTCGAAATGCATAAATCCTTCAATTTCTCCAACTGTTGATTCGTCTTATACTGAAAAATCAGCATTTGATTATGAAACTGTGGCAAGCAATTATATATCACAGATTACAAAATTAAAACTTAATGAGAATGTTAAAAGCGAAGTGCTTAAATTGACCACTCAGCTGACAAATGTTGAACAAATAAATTTAAAGCGTAAATTACTAGAAACGAGTATAGAATTAGGTAATTTAAAAGATGATCTTAATTTCTTAAGTAATCGATTCTATGGTAATCTGACACAGTATAAACGTGCAAAAAAAATTTTCGCGACTGTGCCTTCCCCTAAGGAAATCGCAATAGATATCAGATATGATAAAATTTGGAGGAATGAAGAATGCATCTTTGAAAATCGTAATCCAATTACAAATACATTTACATACATATCTCTTACTGAAACACTGAGTTATCTATGTCTTAATGAATCTTTCTTTGCTTGGCTTGTGCGCGAACACAATATAAAAAAAAATGACTTGCATTTCAGTAATGCGAACTATTTCAGAAATAACCCAATTTTATCACATATTAAATTAAGTTTCTGCATCGAGCTGTATGTTGATGAGTTTGAAACAGCGAATCCAATAGGTTCGAAGGCCGGCATCCACAAAATCACAGCTTTTTACTTCACCATACTAAATCTACCAACTTACTTTAATTCAAAAATAGAAAACATTCACTTATTAGCACTATGTCATCATGCAGACATAAAAAGTAAAGGCTTCGAACCTATTTCAAATTTAATTTATGCAGATATTTGTCGGCTAGAAATAGAAGGCATTTCAATAACTTTTAACGGAAAGATTGATCAAATTAAAGGTACTCTTTTTTCAATATCACACGATAATTTAGCTGCTAATGCATTATATGTATTTAATGAATCTTTTAGGTCTAATTACTTCTGTCGATTTTGTTTGATACATTAGAAAGACATTCATACATCGTTTTTGAATGATGAAAGTTTAGCTCGACACCTTGATACTCACAAAAACCACATATCATTACAGAGTTTTGGCGCTAAAACTACATTTAAACTGAACGATCTACCAAATTATAATTGTTTTGATTCGTTGAGTGTAGACATTGTTCATGATTAACTTGAAGGAATCGGTCAATTTGAAATGAAATTACTACTGTTATTCGGAATTAAGAAAAAAAAGTTAATGACAATAGAGAAATTTAATGAGAAAATAAGGCACTTTAACTTTGGCTTTCTTAACAAAAGTAATATACCATCTTTTATTAACTTAGAGTCACATAATAAAAATTTAGGTAAAATGCTTCGCAGTCTTGGTGCTTAATGCGATATCTTCCACTGCTTTTATATGATATAATTGAAAGTGAAGATTGTGAATTCTTGCAAAAGTATAATGTATATTTGCTGCTAATCCAAACAACAAATATTGTATTTTCTCCCTTTTTAAATTATAATCATGTAAAAAGTTGGAATTACTTATACAAGAGCATCATAATGCATTCAAAACACAATACCCTGATCAACATTTAATTCCAAAGCACCATCTACTCGTTCATTATCCAAAAGTTTTGTTAAAAATGGGTACACTTAATTCTCTGTGGACGATGAGATTTGAAGCTAACCATAAACAGCTGAAAGAATTCGGAAGGATATAAAAAAACTTTAAAAATATCTGCAGAACAATCGCAGTTCAACATCAAAAAATTAATTATGCAGATTTCATGTCGAAAAACTTTGAATTAAAGCCAACTTTCAAAATCAAAACAAGCAACACATCGTTAGACACATTAGTTGATAGTCGTCTTCTAACACAAATAACATTTGCTAGACATTTAATAAATGATAATAAGTTCAATGTAGCGAAAGAGGCCATTTGTGGATACTTATATAAACCAAAGTTTTTGATTTGCATCTCGAAAAATGCCAATAGGGATTTGCCTTGTTTTGGTCAGATTCTTTTCATATTAGAAACAAATGCGAATGATATTCTTTTCGTTTACAAAAAACTGAAAACCATTGAATTTATTTTCAATTTAAATGCATTTTATCTTGAGAAAACTGATGAAATAAATATTAATAACAACAACAAACTTTATATTATGGAGCCATTTGAACTTATATTTCATCCTTCGAAATCAGACTGCTCTTTTTTGGTACCTAAGTATGAAATAAGTTATTTATAAGTTGTTGTGGCAACAAACGCTACTAAAAATACTTCAATTGAACCTCTCTAACGTAACTAACGCAGATAGTTAAGCATTACTGTTGAAGAATATATTCATTATATACATACATGAAAATTTTTCGTAGTTTTTAAGTTCTTAAAAAAATGAATTACATTTACATTATTTGCTACATGTTACCAAGGATTTATTATATTTTCCAATACAAACTCTTAAACAAACATTGGTGTTTCAATTGATTTTTAAATACACACTAGAAATACGAATGACTTTCACTTACAGTGTTTTCAATAAACACTTTGGAGTCTATTCATTATTCATTGCTGGATAAATATTTTTGCTTTATAGGTGTCAATCACAGCAAACACCATTCGGCTACTAAAAAAAGCGGATAGTAAACTAACGAAATTAGATGCTTACGAAACATTGTTTTGGAGTCAATAGCCATTCTTTGACGCATTTATTTTTTAAATCCCTTTGGTGTTAAAAAATGTTTTCCTCAGAAGTAATTTTTATAACTCAGTATGGATAAGTCTCGAAACACCCTAAATTTTAATCCAATCTGATTTAAATAATATTTATCCGAAAGGATGGACCGTATTCGATTCGGTGTTGAATTCACACCGAATTTTTTTGTGTCAGCCCTTCTTCTGTGTTTTCATGGTTTCATATATAAAGAATATTATTTGTATATTCATTGTGTTCCAACTTTGACTCAATTGATATAATTTGTTCCCTAAAGCTACATTTGATCTTAAAACGAAAAGTCAGATCTGGTACTATAAAAGTTGGTTAGCTTAGACAATATATTAAGGCTAGCCAAAGAAACAGAGCTATTATGCAACCATATTTACAGTGAACATGTGCAAGTAGCAGCTCTTCATGCGTATCTAAATGAGAGCATACCAACCATACAAGAGCAACAAATACAATATCAAATTTGACTTAGAACATTTCAATATAGCTAGTTACATATCTAGTTGCATCTCAGACGGTAAAAAGAGACACTGTTGCATTTAGCAACAGTGAACATGACTCCGTCTGGCTAGACGTGAGAAATTATGTTGAATCGAACAAACACGTCACATGAGACAATATGTGGAATGCAGTAAACACGCGGACGATCACACGCCGCGTCAGCGAAATAATTAGATAAATAGACCTGGATGGTGACTCCTGCCCCCAGTCCCGAAAAGACCATTAAGTTATGGCTTATCTATTTACGCAATAAAGATCGTATCCAGTAAATTCGTGTGTCCCGTTATTTTGTTCGTGATATATATTTTTACTAATTTTCGAAGAAAAGTAGTATTAAACTCGTTTCGCCGAAAATTCATATTTCTTTATATATATATATATATATATATATATATATATATATATATATATATATATATATATATATATATATATATATATATATATATATATATATATATATATATATATATATATATATATATATATATATATATATATATATATATATATATATATATATATATATATATATATATATATATATATATATATATATATATATATATATATATATATATATTATATATATATATATATATATATATATATATATATATATATATATATATATATATATATATATATTTACATATATATATATATATATATATATATATATATATATATATATATATATATATATATATATATATATATATATATATTTACATATATATATATATATATATATATATATATATATATATATATATATCATTAAAATGATTAAGGGAGATAATCTCTGGAGTGGCCGATCCGATTGAGCTGAAACTTTCGGAGAACGTAGATGTATTTAGTAGGTTGGTCCACGATTTGCTTAAATTCAGATATCTTAAACCTTTTGGCGGTGGCGAGCATTTTAGTGAATTTTGAGGTACTCCTATATTTAAAAGCAGCGTGAGTTTTTGTTCAAAAAAAGTATTGGGAATGAAAACTTATTATGTTCTAAGCTTGTTCATGGTAAAGAATTGGAAATTTTGAGCCGTGTGTGGGTGCAGCGTGCCTTAAAGTAGGCAAGGATTTTTTTTCAAATTTTGATTTGTCATTACTTCTGACGAAAACATTGGATAATCGTTAAATTTGCAGAGCGTATTGATGTTGACTAAAGTTTAATACACATGAATTTCCAAGGTAGTGCGGGTAACCCTGTAGCTGCGGCAGGCTCTTGAAAAAAAATCCTTCAAATCATTGAACCTCCTGAAAAATTTTTGAATTTTGACAAAAAATTCAAATCATTGATAAATTTTAACGTTTGTGCATCATGTCGATTTGAAATTTTTAAAATTCCGATTTGCAGAAGAACGGCAACCCATCACTAAATTACCTCTATTTTCAGCAGTCGAAAGTTCTGTTCACGAGAACTGACGACCGGATTATCGGATCATAATGAAATTCACAGAACATGTTGATATCAACTAGGACCAGGTCTGATAGAAATGATTTTTAAATGCGGGCAATTCTGAAACAGTGGTGCCATCTTGAAAAATCACTGAGAAAAATAACCGGTTTTCCGCCTATAACTTCCGATTCAGTTATCAGATTTAAACGAAATTCACACAATATTTGGATCTTACTTAAGGTAACATTTGGTGAAAATTTGGCTGATTAGAATAGGGTTGCCAGCTATGGTGATTTTTGTCTCCTAAATCTTGCAAATTTGCTCAGCAAAATAAAGCTTTTTTCCCTATAACTTCCGGTGCAGTCATGATATCAAAATGAAGTTACTGCAGTAAATAGATTTTGATGTGAGCAAAATGTGATAGAAATTTCGTACAAAAATCGTGAAAGGGCTGCCAGCTATGACCATTTTTGTAATTTTTTGGAATTTCTTTACTGCGCGATTATGTCATTAGATTTGCAAATGGGAACGATCCTGCAATGAAAATGAGCAACAAATATCAACGCTTTAAAAATTTGAAAAGTTTTGAGGGTGGTAGCCCTAAAAATTTTTTCACCCGTATAACTTCTAGCGCAGTGATTCAATCGAAACGAAATTTATTGGTTGGGTTTAGTTTAACGTGAAGCAGATTTGGTGTATATTTTGCTTTGCTGCGGACACAGGGTAACGAGATTTAGCCATTTTCGTTACTATTGCATCAACAGATGCTTCAAATTACATACACATATGCATAACATTTGCAATAAAACTAAGAAACCAATTTTTAAATTTTTAAATAAAAACTGATAAGTCCAGTAAGCCACCCTACTGGTTAAATTGCATGGCGAGGCCGCTATGCAAACTTATCTAATTAAAGAAAAACAAATGATCAATAAGTGAAAAAAAAAAAAAAAAGTGATCGATAAGTGAATGGTTGATAGAAAAGAACGGCGACGAAGTTTATATTTTTCAACCAGACCGCAAATACAAGAAGATTCGACAATCGAGGAGGAACTAGCCGCTTTGTGGGCGCAACTGGAGCAGCGAGAGGCGCAATTGGAACAATTAGCAAATGCGTTCCAACGACTACGAATACAGCAGGAGCATCCTATGCAAAAGGACCGAATCTTGAAGGAACTGAGGCACATGAATTATTTTTCGGGGACCGTCGACGTAAGCATCAACGGATTCATCGCAAGCGCTGAATACTACATCAACAGTATCGCTGTGGCGGAATTGAAGAAATTACTGTACGCACGATTTTCTACGAAAAAATCGTCGGCGAAGCAAAGAACTGCGTTCTGAACATACAGGATACAGGCAATTGGTAGATCATCAAGGCGAAGCTGAAAGTACGATTCAAGCCCGACGTCGAGTCTATGGATATCTACCGGCGCATCCAAAATATTCGAGTAAACACAGTAAGTGAGTTGATTTCAGAAGTTCAGTATATTAAAAGCAAATCAGATGAATTATCAATTTTTTACGAAAATAGTAGTTTCTTTGATTTAAGTAGTGTGGATAGTTTATTAATAAATCAATTAAAAGAAATAACGCAAGGCGTTCTTTTAGATAAGATTTATTGTGAAAGAAATCTAGATAATATTTTGAAAATATTGCAAGAACGCAGGTTTGAAGATTCAAGTATTAGATATAAGTACAGAAAGCAAAAAAGTAATGGTTTTGGCGTCAAAAATTCCAAAAACCGCGAAAAATTTTCTAATCGAAACCATATCTATAGCGATAATTCTAGCCAGATTCGACATAAAGACACTGACCATCAACATACACATATACAAAACACATACGACTCTAGACAGTACAACAGACAAACGAATGACTTTCATACAAAAAACTATTCTGACCAAAGCCGAAGATCTAATTCTCGAAATTATTGTAATAACCAATTTCAGAACAATAATAAGAATAGTTCGGGACAATATAATCACTCTAACTCATTCTCACGTAGGCAACAGCAAGTGGTGCCTATGGAAATTGATAATATAGAAGTTTCCCTATCCTCTAGACAAGATCACTCCCTTTGGTTTTCTGGTCAACGCCCAAATCAGTCGAATAAAAAGGAAAATCCTGTTGATAGTGAAGTGAACGAAATGAACGAAAATGTTTTGCAACTAGCCTCGGGAGATTTGCCTCTAATAACAATAACAATAGATAAAACAGAATACGTTGCATAAATAGATACCGGGTCATCATTTAGTATCGTTGATGACAAAATCAATAATTTTCGAAAAGTCCAAATCAAACCTATTCACTTTAACACCGTTACTGGTCGTGATTCTATATCGTGTGAACTACACACTCCAGCTCCGGAGGAAATAGATCAACCACCGGGAGCTTTGGTTCGATGGAAAATTAAATCCTTACCAAACCGCCAATATCAATTTATAATTGGCATTGATTTATTAAACAACTTGGACACATTAATAGACATCGAAAATGGTACAATTACATTTAGGGGTAAGACCGTGAAATTTTTAAATAACCCATACAAATCAGCACAGATTTGTGCCCTTGAAACCGTTGAGTCATAAAGAAGGGGACCAATTTACAAGTACTCCTAGGGTTCAACATGAGATTCCAACAGTAACAGATAATCAAATAAACTCTAAGCTCTATCGATATCACCCTAAACATGAGGCTGAAGTTAGACGACAGATTTCAGAAATGGAAACTCAGGGTATCATACGAAAAAGTACATCTTAATACTCTAGCCCAGTCATTTTAATACCAAAAAAGGCTGATAAATCTGGCGAGAAGAAATTCAGATTGGTAGTCGATTATCGACGGCTAAACGAGGTGACGGTGGACGATAAGTTCCCGTTGCCCAATATCGAGTCAATTTTAGACAAATTGGGGCGAGCTCAATATTTTTCTACCATAGATTTCGCTAAGGGATACCACCAAATATTAGTCAAAGAAGAACACCGTAAAAAGACGGCCTTTGTCAACCCGCACGGTTTGTACAACTACATCAGGATGCCGTTTGCCCTCAAGAACGCTCCTGCAACGTTCCAGAGGTTGATGAACGACGTCCTGCGAAACTTTATCAACAGAACGTGCGTTGTGTACCTCGATGACGTCTTAATATTTAGCACGTCTCTCCAGGAGCATGTCAAAGCAATTACAGATATTTTCAAGGTCTTGGAGAGAAATGAACTAAAAATACAAATTGACAAGTGCCGCTTCATGGAGAAAGAAACTCCATTCTTGGGCCACATCATAACAGCTGAAGGTCTAAAGCCCAAGCCAGAAAAAATAAGTGCTATCGAGAAGGTAGAACTTCCAAAAACGGAGAAAGAAATAAAAAGTTTCTTGGGGTTGACCGGATATTACCGGAAATTTATTCGAGATTATGCTAAGGTAGCACAACCAATAACTAAATATTTGAAAAAAGACACAAGAATAAACATAAATGACCCAAACTACATTAACGCGTTTGAAAAATTAAAAAGTTTGATCATTTCACATCCCAATTCACGATTTCCCAACTTTCAAAAACCTTTCCAATTAACCACTGACGCGTCCAATTTCACAATAGGCGCTGTCTTGTCGCAAGAAGGGTACCCTATTTGCTTTGCGTCCAGAACGCTGAACAATTATGAACAGAAATATGCCGCTACAGCGATCATGTGGGCTGTAATGCTATGCCTTGCGATCATGTGGGCTGTAAACTATTTTCGACCCTATCTATACGGAAATAAGTTTACCATATACACCGATCACCAGCCAATAAAGTATTTGCATGCGAAATATAGGGGAAGGGATATCTCGCCCAGACACCAACGATGGCTCCTTAAGCTAGGAGAATATCAACTCCAAATCGAATACGTTAAAGGTCGAGAGAATAAAGTAGCCGATTTTTGAAGTAGATTAAAGCCAACAGAAACAAAGGAAGAAGTTGGAAAGAATTTAGAAGTACGCACAAATTCATACTCTGACCTAGGAATTTTATTAAATGAAGAAAATGAAATCGAGACCATGGCAACAATACATTCAGTCGAAGAAGACTTACAAGACCATATCCCTATACAAGAAGATATTCAAATCTCAGATTATTCTCACCAACAACAAAACTAAAGAAATAGAAATAATGCATAAAAAAAGGATAATTTATATCGCTGAACATGATTTCAGAAACCTTTAATTCAATTAAAATTTTTCTATTTTCCCAAATTATTAGAACTTATTCATATAGTCATCAGCCAATGTGATGTCTGTCAGCAGATAAAGTATGATAGACAACCAATAAAGCCCAAGTTTCAGTACTCAGAAACACCGAAGGACATAAATGAAATAATCCATATTGATGTGTACATTATTATGAAGCATAATTTCTTATCGATAATCGACAAGTTCTCGAAATTTGGAACAGTATATTATTTAACCGACAGGAATCACGCAACTTTGGTTGAACATTTGGAAGAACACTTTACGAAATTTAGTAAGCCGAAGAAACTCGTAGCAGGTCATGAATTCGATGGAGTTCTGGTTAAGGAATTCTTACAGGCTGAAGGTGTAACTTTACATTTAACTTGGCGGATATTGAAAGACTTCACAGTACTATAGTTGAAAAGTTTAGGGGACTAGCATTAGGAAAATCAAAACTTTCAGCAAGGCGTTTATTGCAGCAAGCAGTTCGAAACTACAACGAACGTTTCCACTCAACGATCAAATGTACACCTATTGAAGTCCAATTGCATAAAGTAGATCTAAAAAGAATCCAAACAAACCTCCACGATTCAAAAGAAAAATATATTCAAAAACGCAATGAAAAAAGTGAAGATTATCAAGAAACTTCAGGCTTCATAAAAAATTATAGGGCGACCAGATTAAAACATCTACCTAAATTCCGAAAAGCGAAATTATTCAATGTCCACCCGACGAACATCAAAAGAGAACCAAAATTCGCTGATAATTCAAAAGAGGACAACACCTCCGATATAAACTTGAAAGAGTCAATCACAAAGGAACAGGAATCCGTGATCAGAAAGGCACTAAACGAGGGTGCAAACGAAGATATCATAATCAATAAATTCAGGCTCAACATAACACGAAACGATTTAAAGACACTACAAGAAGGTGCCTGGCTTAATGATAATGTCATTAATTTTTATATGAATCTTATATCGGAACGTAGTGAAAAACAAAACGGAGCACCAAAAATATATCCAATGAATACATTTTTCATTCCAGTCCGTTCTAAATTGGGCTACGATTCGGTAAAAAGATGGACAAGAAAAGTGAATATTTTCGAATATGATATCATTTTAGTTCCAGTTCATGTGAATGACACCCATTGGTGTATGGCTATCATTGATATGAACAATAAAACAATAAGATATTTTGACTCTTTTGGAAATAAAAACTCGAATATTTTAGAAATTCTAGAATCTTATCTTAAAGAAGAACATTTAGATAAACTTAAACAACCCCTAGATACAGCTTTTGAAAAAGAAAATGTAATTGATAATCCAAAACAAACTAGCTCTAGTGATTGTGGAGTATTCAGCTGCATGGCAGCCGAATTCATTGCAAGAAGCAGTGAATTAACATTTAAACAAGAAAATTATTGAAAATTATACTAAACAAGCCCTGGCACTTTTCAACATACTCACTCCACCGTATCGCCAACCTGCTTGAAGTTGTTGAACTGGTTAAAAGAAGGTACATTACTTTTCAAAGCAAAATTTTGCACATAACCACTCTGTTCTTGCATTTGCCTGACCAAACACTCTTGCTTGATGCAAATATAGGTCCTAGGCTCAATATCGCTTAAGTAGTTTTCAGTAGTAGATTTAAACATATTCATATACAAAGTTTTTGTTTTCCTTTAATGTTTTCATTGTGATTTTACTCTACGAATTGTTGCAAATTAAACACAGCAAAAGCTAGATATTGATAAATGTAGTTTGTAAAGACACTAGTCTGTATCACTTGAATTTTCATCTTGTATTAACAAAAATAATTATAATAATAAAATATTTATTTACCTACTTAGGTTAGGTTAGATTATTGAAGAGGACTGCCGGGAACGCGGCCAGCATTAGGCGACAAGTTTGGGCCCGTTTGCCACCCTCATAGACAATCACACGCATTCACACTTACAGCCATGGCAGTGGCGGGATTCGAACCCACAGGCCCCGTAGCAGGCCGCTTTTCGGCCTGACACGTTAGCGAGCAGAGCTACCGGGCCCCCTATTTACCTACTTAATTAATAAAATAAATGTCGCCTCCTTTAAATTCTCTGATATATTCTCAAGATACAATTGATGGTCTGTGCAAATAAGCTATAAACATACAATAATGGTATTACCTCTTTTTGTGACGCCACTGCGTAGACGCCACCGCTGGTTTGCGTTTTCACGACGGGAGACAAAGAACTCACTTGTAGTTCGACCACCGCCGCGTACAATACAGCGTCTCGAATAGTTTAGCTATGCAATGTATTTTTTGAAACTCATTAGTAAATATATAGATTTGTGTAAGAACTTGTTTTCATTACATTAAACGTGACATTTTGAATTTTCGCTGTAAAATAACTATGTTTGACCAGATTTAAGCTAATGATGGTTAACTTATTTTTGATATTAATGTAGAGAAAAAAAATAAAGTGCACTCTTGTATCATTATTGATAAGTATTGGTGAGCTCTTAAGAACATTATTGTTAGGGTTAGTAAATTCAACAATAGATTCAAGATAAAAGATAAGAATTGTTACTGAGACGTTGTATGATTATGTAAAATAAGAAGAGCACTTGTGCATATTTTTAAGCTCTAAGTATTAAATATGGTTTTCAATATGTTTGAGGTGGGTGCGCACCTTTTCTTGTAGTTACGAATTGTTTTTGATTTATTTGTGGGTCTTCTCTAACTGACTTAACTGTTGGTTCCTGTTAATAGAGCAAACGGTAAGTTTGCGAATAATTGCAGTTCATTTGTTAGTATGTTATTTCCATTTGTTCGGTTGAAATAATGAACTGTTGAATTTAAATATGTTGGCGTTTTTATTGGGGTGAAAGCCCGAGAAGCTTTTCTTTTCAGGGTTCCGCGATGGGTTGGCTGGCCTAAAATTGAAAAGTTTTTTTAAATTCAGTTCTTTTAAAGGAGGGACCTTGGCCATTTTCTTGCATCTTTGTTTGCTTTTGATTTGTTTTCGGCAAAGGTTAGTGGGCCCCACCAACACCAGGAACCTGAGTCTGTCTGCCTCTCTTCGGGCCTACTAAATAGAGGCAGTTTTCCCCCTTTTGGATTTTCGCGTGATCTTTCAGCCCCCTTAGCTAGCAGCATACTTTGTCACGTCTCGACTGGGTCCAGCTTACAGTCCATGCCTGAGAGCTGTATCTGGTCCTTTAGGGACAAAAAAACCCTGTCCGTTTTATTTTGCGGCTAGTATATTTTCATGACGGATGAAATATTCGTAGAGTCCCTTTTTTCTGGGAGCAAGTTCACCCCATCTTCTAGTGACCCACCACAGCCACGTAGAGCTAGCAAAGTGGCACACCAGCATCCGCCGTGGTTGAACTAAAGGGTGCTCCGCTATTGCGGACGAGGGGCCTTCACGGCTATTTCCAGGGCACCTTGCTCTCGGGGTGCTTATCTTCTTTTGTGGATGTGCCCCTGTTGATGGTCTGCCATCACCTTTACCGCTGCTTTTCGGGCTCTCGACTGAGCTTCGGTTCAGTTGAGGTGCCAGCAAGCAATCTCCCGTCTTTAAATCGCTACAACATACTCGTCAATATTTTTTTGATTACCAGGTATGTAAACCATTTTTACTTAAAGTGCAGCAAATTTCAAACAACAGATTGGACTATGCATCAAATAAGAAGAGAAGCTGAATTACTTCAATACTTTCACCAGATAGAAAGGGTAAAGAAATATCAGGAAAAAGTGTCACATTGAAAGTTTTCCTCGTTACAAAAGCCACTACGGCGAACAAACGTCATCGCGTCAATATTTAGCTCCGAATTCAAACTTATCCAAACTATATAACCTATCCAAAAAAAATGTTAAGAGGATCGTAAAGAACTTGTTAAGAACAGTTATTATCAATATATTCTTAAAAGATATTATAATTTACATTTTTATATTCCAAAAACTTGCAAACTTGCGATATTTTCCTCATAACAATAGCTAGAGAAAGTGACGTAGAAATATGCATACGAACCAGATCAGGTCCGAATAGCTACCATATACTTTATGTCGCAAGGAATTTATTAAACTTATACAAAAATAAAGCTCTGGATAAAAATGATTAATGTTGTCTTATAACATTTGACTTGCAGCATACTTTACCGACGCCTTCCATTCCAGCAGGTTAAATATATTCTTGCGCCAACTCAAAACGTTTAACATTGACACACATTTTTATTTTCAGACGGTGAAAAATTGGCATTAGCTTGTGTTATGAGACAATAGCAGGTTTCCAGGAGATTCATCACGTCTACATTAACACATACAAAAGCACATACCTGAAAATATAAAAAAGATTTATACTTTTAGTGATTTCGGTTCAGGCCAAAATCATAATTCGAGAATGATATTCTATATTAGGTGCGTTTTTTTGCACTGTTAGGCAGAGTAAGTTAAGGTAAGCTAAGCTCTTTATGACAGAGCTTTAGGTAAGTACATTGAATACAACAACAATCGCTGCAGCAGTGAAGTTACAGCGGCAGCGGTTGTTGTTGTATTCAATGTACTTACCTAAAGCTCTGTCATAAAGAGCTTAACTTACCTTAACGTACCCTGCCTTATGCCTAGTACTATACTCTTCGCGAAACGAATTCAACGGTCGATTCCCATACAAAAAGAGCTTTTCAATTCGTCAGTAAAGCTCTTTTTGTATGGGATTTGACCGTTGAATTCGTTTCGCGAAGAGTATAGTACTAGGCATTAGAGTGCAAAAAAACGCACCTATTATGTGTATTGTTAATGTCGTACCAAACTTAGAAGATATAGTATGACGCTGATTTTTCAGTTTTTACCAAGGCTCAAAAGAAAAGGTAAATCATTTACACTCTATATGAATGGATGTCACTTACTAAAATCCTTTCATTGTAAATCATATGAAGGGTAAATTTATAACCATAAAAGACCTGCAGAAAATGAGCAGAGGCGAAAAAGCGAGGCTTTCCACGTACTGCTTTCGAAAAAGAGGAAAGTTAGATTTCTGATGAGAAAGATATGTTTCAATAGAGATTACTTAGACGCGTATCACACTGTGGATTTAAAAATAGGAGAATTTGATTTTATTTTTTAAACTCTGAAGAAGCTTGAGTAGCCTAGTAGGTAGAGCACTGGCTTCTTCGAATGACGGACTTGCAGAGGCGAGAGGTCGAACACGAAGGGCGTTTAACAACGCAAGGCGGCCCGGCAACGTTGAAGACTGGGATTGATACAAGCAAGAGCTGTCACTCTTCAAAAATAAGATAAGACGAGCTAAGCGCGATCATGGGGGAAATTTTGTGAGAACATTGAAGGAAGTACAGAGGCTGCTAGAATCATAAAGGTCCTATGCGTAACTTCCGGCGTACCTACGTTTCTGCGAAGGGGAAACGGGGATTGGGTGGAGGACCCGAAAGAATGTCTGATCGTGCTACTGGAAAGTCATTTCCCGGAATTGACATACACGGCACCGCGTGATGGCCAATTTCGCGCAACCTATCAGCCGTCCAATCAGCTGATCAAGTAAGTAGTAGATAAGGTCAAGATTGAAGGGGCTATAAGCACATTCCAACCTTATAAAGCTACAGAGATTGATGAGATATCGCCCAACATGCTTCAAAAAGCAGACAGGACTATCATCCCCGTCTTGGAGCGTAGTTTTATCCCATGCATTCGCATCGGAGTAGTACCCGAGCAATGGACAAAAGCTAGGGTGGTCTTCAATCCGAAACCTAGTAGGTTGAATCATCATTACGTGAAGGGCTTTAGACCAATTAGCTGAGCACCGTTTCTGTTCAAATCACTTGAGAGGCTTGTTGATCTGCACATCAAGAGCTCGAATTCTGTCGCGAGACTCTGTGTTGATCAACACGCGTATCTGGCGGGCAGATCAGTAGAAACGGTATTACACAAAGTTATCGGTACAATAGAGAAATCCTTACAGCAAAAGGCATTGACGTTAGCAGCTTTCTTAGACATTGAGTGGGCCTTCAATAATGTCACTGTTGCGAGCATCATCGATGTCTTGGTTTAATATGGAGTGGAACTCTGGCGACATGGCCATCGGACTTGCTCCAAAATAGGCAGTTGAAGCCACCTTTTTAGAGGCCAAAGCAGAAAGAATATTCGGAACACCACAAGGAGGGATTATATATTCCCTTTTCTGGATGCTGACAGTGAACGAAATATTAAAGAATTTAAGGGCCAGTGGCTTTGAGGTGGTGGCATATGCCGATGACATTGTGGTACTTGTGAAGGGTGCATTCCAACAATCTTTTTCGAACAGTATGCTATCGGCGCTGGATCATATTCAAATCTGGGCCAGAAAAGCCGGTCTTAGGGCAAATCTAGCAAAAACCGAAATTGTACTTTGAAACACGGGGTGCCGGCTATTGTCACGCCTAGCCTTACCGGAATAACATTGGAAATTGTTGATAGTGTTAAATATTTGGGCCTTACACTAGACAGGAAACTGAACTGGGGAGCTAATGTGAAGCACAGAATAGGTAAGACTCGCGCGGCACTTTTTGCCCCTCCGATTTGCCATCTTTACTACCTGGGGTCTTAAAACTAAGGCGGCCTACTACATATTCTAGTATGCAGTGAAGCTGATTTTGGTGTATGGAGCGATCGTGTGGTGGAAGGCAGCGGAAAGTAAAACTAACATCAAGGAGCTAACAAGACTGCAAAGAAAAGCGCTTTAAGAACCGCCCCAACGGCTCAGTTGAAAATAATTCTGGGACTTATGCTCCTGGATCGCAAGCTTAGCGGCAATACGCGCTAAAAGCTCCGGCATGTGGAACGATTCAAATTAGTGGGGTCACAGCGGTATCTTTACAGAATGCCGCAGAAGGTTTGGACTCGTTGCGGAAGACACGGACCACATCAGCAAAATAATACATATTGGCAGGGATGTCCGGGTCAAGATACCCACAAGAACAGACTGGAGGAAAAAGGGAACTACCGTCGATGGTGGCGTCTGGATTTACCCGGACGGGTAAAAGACGGACACAGGAGTTGGCTCGGTCGTTTTTTCGACGGATCTGAGCCATGATCTGCGGTGTAGACTGGCGGACCATGCTACTGTCTTTCTGCCTGAAGTATATGCTATACGCATGGCAGTTGAGTCAATTAGCGGAACATAAAAAAACAACCAATAACAATTTTCGTTGACAGCAGGGCAGCCATTCTCACTATTGTGTCGTACAGATGTTCTTTAAAAACTGTTAACACAAGGCATATTCCTATCCGGATTAGGTGGGTACCAGGGCATAGTGGGTACAAAGACAACGAAAAAGCGGATGAACTGGCGACGAAAGGTTCAGGAGCTAGTAATAGCACCTGCGTCACTGTACCACATATGAAGTAAAAATCGATTTTTTAAGCATGATCAGCCCGATCAGCTCCACTCTCTTTTACGCCCTTCCAACCGACGGTCATATTATCTAGACATTTACCAAATTCTCGCCTGCAGAACAAAGATATAATGAGCAAGCACTCTACATAGTCTATTTTAATCATGGTTCAACCAAAATCAATGATCTACGCAAAGTCAAGACTAGATCATATGCTAGAGCCCAATGGAATTACAATCCAATTACTAAAACTGAGCCTACACAGTGTAGGAACTGTCTTTTTTGCGTGAATTGCTCAAAACGACACGAAGCCACCGACATATCCTGTGAAAAGCGCCTCGAATAAATATCCATTCGAAATAAATTATCTTGCAATCGTCGGCGAAATCTTTCCAATGAAAACACGCAGTTCAAAAAATTTTCACTAATTCTGTCGAGCCGCGAGAATACTTTATAACCAAAAGTTACAGATTATTAACCTTAACAACAACAACGGCATATATCGTACAGCAGCATCCTGCTATAGAATAGATCACAACATACGAGCTGCAATTGGGTTTAGAACCGAACTGAACAAAATGTCGGCTCAACTGGGAGAAAACCCCACAAGGTATACAGCTAAGCAACAAGAATATAATGTAATCCTCGAAGTGGAAGCCAGGTTTCTGAATGGCTAGTAAGACAGTGGAATTGTACCAGGGCAAATTCGGCAGGCAAATATTTTTGGAGTAAACTTGCAATAGAACGTTGGGGGTGCATTGTTCAATCGCAGAGAATCACCTTTAGACATTGTAATTAGAAATGGTCAAGTAACTACTACTAGCCCATAGGCGTGAATGAACTGAGCTCTCCACATCTTCGTATTCTTTCTATATTCTTTCTATATTCTGTCTAAATATTGAAGGTAAACTTGCATATAATATTTCTGACAAACAAATTAGAGATAATTTAAATTCACAGTTAGCTCGCTTGTTGGCACAAGTCGGCTCAACTTTTTCCAAATCAATAACACTTAAAAATCAATAACACCTGACTAAACTGTGAACTGTACCGATTCTATTTGATCCACTATCGACTTGCGTGTCTACCATTGCTTGCTTACTATTGGTTGCACTGCAAAATAGGAGCTCAACGTCATCGAAATCATTTAATCAACATCTTCCTACTTCTGAAACTTCTTTACTTACGCTTCCGGACGTAGAATTCGTAAGACAACCAATAAAAGTTTAATTTCTCAGATAGAGGATCGAACTTTAGCCGAAACAATCAAAAAGTGCGTAGCATCTAATCTTGGATATACTCCTTTGGTTCTGCTAGGCAAAAAACTTACTCCGGACAATCTTCAGGATGCTTCTTTCTGCATCACCATTTCTGCTGGCGTTGATGACCTACTAAAGTGCGACTTCTGGCTACGAGGAGTTTTCGTAAAGAATTTTCCTAAACTTCCAACTGAAAATTGTTGATGCAGAACAGCAAAGAAAGCTCAAACATAAACCGTACCTTAAATCGATATTACCAAAACAGAAATGGCTTGAGGACCAAGACTTAGAAAGTAAATCATTCTTCTTTTCTTTCATCTGAAGATATTATCTGTCTTACTGAATCCTGGTTGAACCAGGATATTTGCGATAGTGCGATTGCAAGAAACAGTGTTGTGGCACTGTTTTTCGCAACGATGGCAACATCTCAATCTCTGTTAAGTTTGATGGTGGAGGGGTTCTCATCGGAATCCACAAATCTCTCACTATAACTCTTTGCAGTGACTAATAGCTCTTCAGTGAAATGTGTTTTAATGTGTTTTTATCCAACTCCTTCTTGATTATTATATATTGCTTCAATTTGCATCCCGTGCAATAGTTAGTCCCGTTTCTCTCTGAGAATTTTTCTTTTCAGAACTTTCAGCCTATCTCCTATGCCGTTTTCTATCCATTCGCATGATGTTATGCGGTGATTTAATATGCCTTCGACCAACCGGTATAACTTTTTTCAACCATTACTTCTAGCAATAGGTTTTCCTAACCTTGTCGTTTTTTCATTTCCTCATGTTCTCTTTTCCAATTAAACTCTGTACCTAATATTAATGGCAAAATACTTGATCTTATTTTCACCAACCTTTCAGTGTCTTCAGTTTATTTGGATTCTACTGCTTCACCTTATATTCCTCACAGTCCTCGTCATCCTCCTGTACTTTTAGTAATTTCCTTCAATCTTCCTCTTGGGTCCATAGCGCCTTCCTACTTCTAATTTCCATAAAGCCGGAATAGGGAACAAGTTCAACCATATCAGCTGGTATTCATTTCATCGTTGTTCGGACGTTAAAGAGGCTCTCCATAGACTTTGTGGGAACATACTATACAACACACCAAAATTACAACACACCAAAATTACAACACACCACAATTACAACACACCAAAATTACTTGCAACATAGTAGACTAAGAAAAATGTAATTTTGAAGTATATTTGAAATAAATGAAATAATATATTTTTGTACAACCGTCAAGAAATATTATTGTATGGTATTGAAAATTAAATTTTTGTAGGAAGCATTAACTTCCAAAACTTCATGTCTTCCTCTTAAATTTCATTACTCGTTTCACTCCCGCTTGTCATGACAAAATCAAACGTTTTGCATTGCAGGACGACCTACTTGAGTTCAAAAAACTACATTCTCATGCAAAAAAGATGGATCGTATTTTTACGAGCGTTCCTACGTTGACAAAGTTAAAGCTTCTCTTAGTTTCAGCAATTCTCTTTATTCATTGCCTTAAAAAAGCCCTCCTCATCCCCCCAAACTTTCACCACCACAGCTGAAGAAATTTGTAAGCTCTTTGCTCGTTTTCGTTATATTTCTCTCCACTAAACTATCTTTCTTCTCCACATGTTACTTATCATCCGCTTCGTCGTTTTTTTTACTAACCTTAGAGAAGTCTCTTCGTTTATCACCAACCCTTCAGAAGTTGAATATTTAATGAATTGTCTCGATTGTATCTGTGGTTCTGATGGCACTTTTAATATACTAGCAAAGACACTATCTTCTTCACTTTGGATATACTAGCAAAGACACTATCTTCTTCACTTTGGATACTTTGGATAGACTATCTTCTTCATAATCTTTAGCCTCAGCATCTTAACGGGCGTTTTTCCTTCTTTATGGAAATCTGCGAAAATATTCCCTGTACTTACAGATTTCGCTTCTACCTCGGTTCAGCAAAATGCTTGAGAGAGTTGTCTATAATGGAATGTACACTATATTCGAGCCGTTCCTCACCGGCGAACAACATGGATTAGTCAATGGCAAATCTACTATTACTAACTTGCTATCATTCGCCAACGCTATTGACACTACTATCGATCAGGAAAGACAGGGGGATGTTCTTTACACTGATTTTTCTAAAGACTCAGTCAACTATGAGCTTCTTCTTTTGAAATTGGACATATATGGTTTCTATGGGCCGCTGCTCTCCTGGTTTTCTTCCTACATTCATGAATGTATTTATGCTATAGCTTCGATCTCCTGTTTTTCTGCTCCCATCTACCCCACCTGAGGTGTTCCGCAAGGATCAATCCTTACCGTTTGTTGGTTCGTAGTTCCATAAATGATTTACCGCGATCTTAATCTATTCAGAATAATCGATTCAATTGAAGACTGCTAGGGCAATCCCGAGATTTCGGGATCTCGAGATCCCGATACATTTTGGGCATTTTCGGGATCCCGAATTTTCGATCGGGACTCCCGAGATTTCGGGATTGATAAAATTCGACCCATTTTGAGAATTAGAAATGTTTGGTCATTACGACATGAGCGAACAACCTAGAACTTAATACTAAAAGAAATATCGTTTTATGAAAACGGAGGCGCTAAGGGCTCATTATTACAACTGGCGTATGATTGCATGCTTAATATCCCACCAAAAAGTGTGGAGACCGAAATATCTTTTTCAGCAGCTGGATACATGTGCAGCAAAATCAGGTCTAGTTTAAATTTTGAAACTCTTGACGAATTATGTTTATTAAGAGCATACTTTCAAAACGAATCAGCAGTTTGAACCAATCGATATTATTACTTATCAATTGTTTCATTTAAAAGCAATATTATTTTGTAATTGATATGTAAACAACTAAAAAGAAAAATGTGTTTTTATTATATTATCGTAACAGCCGTTATGCTGATTAAATTTCAATTCGTTTTTAACTAATTTTATAATTGACTATCATGACCAAATAAGGAAAAATTAATGGACAAGAAGATAAGAAGAAATTAGATCATAAGATAAAATTAGATGCAATTAAGATTAACGTTTTACTTGCTAGCACCCATGTACATATGTATGTGCATAAATTTAGCATTATAATGAACTTAACTTGTGGTTTTATGTGTAGAAATTTGAAATAAAGTTTCAATTGAGTACGAATAAGCACATATATCTGTTTAAATTCGCTTAATATAGTTCTTTTGTAAAATCCCGAAATCTCGGGACTATCTCGGGATCCCGAAAATTCTAATCCCGAAGTTTCGGGACCTCTTTTTCAATTTCGGGATTAATGCCCTAGTCTCGTTACGCCTCGCGCCATTTTGTATGAAATGGTTTTCTGCTGGTCGTAGTTGTACTGAGTAATCTAGCTGGAATCGAAACATTAAATAAGTGTTCACTGAATTACCATTTATTTTCTTCTGTTTAACAGGGGTTCTGTCGTTAAAAGTAATCATTTTTCGACCGTCAACGCATGCGTACTCGCGAGACTTCCACTCGATTGCGTGCGTGGAAAAAGCATTTAACGAAGTCAGGGAACTCGGCTGTTTTTCATACGATTTATTGGTTTCCTTCCTCCGGAGCTTTGGAGCGCCCCGATGGGTCTCAGGTGTTGCTAATGAGTAAATTATTTATTGTACTACGAGGAAGTGAAGGATATTAATGGTTTGTTCGAATAACAGAATAGACTCATGAGATACAAGGTGAAAAAGTGAAGCCCTTTTGTTTGACCGAACTTGTAATGTGTAAAGCTTTCCCGACTGCTCGATTGGCGAGTCCAAGGACCCTACCGAAATTGTGTCTTCGTAAATCTAGCAATAGTCACAAACAAAATTTCGATCCCTTCGCAAGCACAATTTAAGCCCAACGCTTTTTAAATTTTTTCTGGCCCAAATTTGCAAACTGCGAAATGTCTATGTTTGCAGATGTTTTGGAGTTTATAGCAGTGCCAGTACTGCTCCGCCTACTCTACCATTACTATCATCGCTGAAAAATCAATGTTAATCCTATAAAATCTCAGGCTATATTCCTTCCTTCCATCCAAAAAATAGGCGACGATCTAAACTCCTTAATCGAAACATTCAGTTTACTGGCCAGTGTATTGATTGGGCGGATAAGGTTTTCTACCTGGGAGTATTTCTGGATAAAAAAAAAACTTTCCTTCAAATACCATATTGACCAAGCATAAACAAATGTTAACAAGGATACATATGCTTTACATCCACTAATTAACACACACTCAAAACTATCGCTTGACGACAAATTGTTCAAATTAGTAATCTAACCCATCATCACTTACGGAGCGTCTGTCTGAAAGGACTGTGCAAATTCTCATGCAGGGAAACCTCAACTCATGAAAAATATAGTCCCTTCAAAATGGTACTGAATACGGCCTTTTATTTCTTTTTAAAACACCTACACTGGCTTTCCACAGTTCTCCCAGTATCTGAGCCAGTAAAAATAACCAACCATCAAGTAAACATCTAGCTCATCGCTTCAAATACAACAGTCTATTTTGTATCAGCAATATTACGTATTCATTCGAGTTTGTACGACGTATTAGGTTAAGTTAGTTAAGCAAATTTATTTTTAAGTCACCAAACGAGGTTTTTAAAAAATTTTTCTTTGACTCATGTACAACAAAATCTGGATTTATACTACAACATAGTGTTAAGATACATCTGTAAAGATGAAATTCTAACCCCTAAAAAATATATGTAATAATTTGACAAAAACTTATATTAATGCCTAATTAGCGGAACTTAAATTTGAATTAAAGTTCTCTTGCATTTTTCCCATTTCATTTGGATATGCTTCGATAACTTTAAGTTCTATAAAAAAAAACAGTTTTCTTTCAAGCAGAAGGCATCCAATTACGATAAATTTCTAAAGTTAATATTGAGAAATTGTATTTCCTTCAACTATACATATACATAGAAGAGGATAGATCAATTTAGTTTAAATAATGAGAATTAAATTTTAAGCTATTAAGTATTTATACAAAACACTTTTGGCTCATTTTCTCAACATCAATAAAATGACCCTTGAATCACTTCTGCTCCAAGCTGTTCAATTCTTACTCTTCCTTTATTAAGAACAGTTCAGTAACTAAAGCACTACGAATTTTGTCTCAAAGTATTAGATTCCTATTGGAACTTATTCTTTGGATAAGCAAGTAAGATCTAAATTAGTGATAGATAAAAATTAGTGGAAGCAGCTAACGCATTTGATACTAAACGCAGACGCATTTCCCCTTCGTTTCACTTTTCTGGTTCAAATGCTTCCAAAGTAGTTCCTTTATCTTTATGTATGGACACATATATTTTTTGCACACAGTTCGAAATGAATCGTGGAATTATTCAAGCTTGTCTCAAACAGTGAGTTGCTAATCGAACTATAAAACAAACGCATACTTTGAACATATTTTTCGTGTTATGTGAATTTTCTTACTTTAGGAAAAAATCTAAAAAAAAAGATTTCATTTATTAATGTTTCTTAATATTTGTATTTTCCTTTTCTGTGTCCTAAAACAAGTATAGTTATGAATCTGCTGAGTATTCTTTATTAACTACCAACAATTCTAGAGAATATTCACGTTTCGCTAGACTACACAATATCGAATGTTTTACTTTGAGAATAGTAATCATGGGTACTTTTTCTTGCAATTTTAAATACTCTCCCGTTCAGGTCTGATTGAGCCCGGATTGCGGGCTTCTGTAGGTGGAAACGAAAATGAATTTCAGCTAGCTCGAACCGAATTTTGAGGTATTCATGCTCTCAAAAAGTTTGAAAGTAATAAAAATTGTATAATTTATTAAATAAACTGTTTTATTTCAAATTAGAATTGTTTAAAGTAAGTAAAGCTTGTGACATTTCTATAAGAACTGCGATTTACTCTCAAGTTTTCCGGGAAGTTCAAAGCTTCCAATCAGATTGAAGAATAGTAAAATAACGAGTTCAGAATTTATGGTTTCAAAAGGAAAACGGGTCTCGGTCCGCGAATGGAGAGTTTCCAAAGCTTAATTTGCGAAGGAAGTCCCCAACAGTGAGTTGTTTCGTTGCATACCATATGTCAATATCTATTGTGCAAAACTAGTTTAAAAGAAATCAAACAATATGTACCTGATTTTCCCTTTTTGCTATGTCAGCGTACTTGAATTCTATTTTTTCAGTGAAAAGGCCGAAGTCCCGATGAAACAGGTACAGAGCACTATTGACACTTACTGGAAACTGTTCAAAGAGTCGTCCCAAACACTTTTAAGCTAATCCGATAAATTGCAATTTCCAAGCTGTGTTTTGCATCTATTGTAAATTCCGTTCGATTTTCGCAGATTAAGTAATTTGGCCAGCTCAAACATTTTTGCAAATGCTGTGTTGATTGTGCTGCACGTTTTTGGATTGCCGGCTTCCAGAGATGGAGACGGTTAGTTCGAATCAAACATCAACCTTATTGATAGACGAAATTTTCATTGGAGTGGTATATTGAACAGGCCCATATAACAAGCAGTTGTTGCTCTGCCTTCACTCCATAAAAACTCGAATTTTGTTCACTTTCAAGCCCAGAACGTGCACTTGTTGGCTTCTCACTGAGCGCACTAAGTAAGCCTAAAATTTCCTTATGTCAGCATTACAACTTGACACCCGGCAATGTCACCGAAATCAAAACATACCTGTTGCACGGGCAACATAATTGCCCACGATGAATATTTAATACTGTTCCCGCAACCAACATAACGCACACTCAACTTAGCTGCAATTACCACGGGAAGCCGACACAATATTCCCATTGCTGTATATACAGGAAATACGACACAAGATACGAGACGTAAATAAGCGCGCGCGAAACTGCTAAGTTGAATGATGTGACAGGCGAAACTGACAGCTTGAAAGATCTGCTGATTTATTTACCGCAGCACATACGCAAACCAACTGACTCGAGGCAGCATGTACAGTTCAGAAATCAACAGAAATCGAACCGGCTCAGAATAATATCCGTGTGGCGGCATTTCAAATTTAAATTCAAATTATTGTTGATTTCCTAACTTTGAATTCGTTAAACCATATTCCATATTTTGAATAATTTCAATGAAAAGCGTAGCTCTAAGTTTTAAAATTCAAATACAAAGTGAAAAGAAAATGTTCTTACATATTCCTGCACCATTTTCAACAACTTTCACGCAAAAAAAATTGTACACATAAATTTGAATGACATTTCTCTCTCTAAATCTCCTCATTCTAAATCACTTCGGGTAGTGTGAACGCTTACCTGATTAACTTGACAGATTCTAAATCTACCTGATTTAGAAGTGTAGTGTGAACGGCATATAAGTTTATATGGGGTGTGTTCAATGTGCATGCTATAGCAGCTATTAGCTGCTATTTTAGCAGCTCTGGCTGTCCAATGTCACGAAATAGCTACTTTCTGATGCTTGCTATTTGACAGTCGGACTGTCCAAGATTCCGGCATAGCTGCTAAGGTAGCAGCTATTTGCTGCTCGCAGTCTGGAGGATAGCAAGAAAGTAGCTAAAGCAAAATGGCCGTGCGTACTCAGCTGACATGCAGCTCAAACGTCATTTTCAATTGAAAATTGAAATGAAAAAAAGTTTTTGCGCTTTTGTGACACATGAGATGAGGAATAAATTTGAAAATTGTGACAGCATAAATTAAATACGGGCTTCTAAACACTTCAACTCAACTCGAGTTAAGTCGGCTTTCACACAGTGCAGCTCATCTTGAGTTTTTAGCAGGCGAGCATGAAGAGCAATAGGCCGGGTGCACTGATTCATGTGCCATCAAATTTTCAACGATTATTTTTTGCTTTTTTTCACATATATGGCGTTAAAAGCCGGAAATAAGTGATACGTTTTACATATGTTAGGAAAATTTTATTGGTTTCTGCAGCTGTATGTTGAAAACTCCTAAATTTTACACAATTTCCAAAGTGCAATGGAAGTATTGAACTAATCCACATAAACACAAATATTACAATTAAAAAAAAATTTGAAAAAGTATTTTTGAATTTGCTGACCTTCGTAGCAGCTCTTGGCTGTCCAATATCCATAGCTGCTTCACCTAGCTACTTCAAATTTTGATACTTGCTAAAGTGATGCTATGCTATGCTTTTGAAGCAGCTATAGCATGCACATTGAACACACCCATGCTTGATAATCAATTCAGTATCACTATACTTTGAAAGAATTGACAATCATGGAAACTAATAGACCAGAAAAAGGCCTATCATAACTCCCATATCGAGTGAAAAAGTCAAATAACACAAAACAGATTTATGTATCGTGAAACTCGACTATTTTCACTCGACTCACCCAGGCGGCGTTAAGATTTCAAAATGCTATAAATTGACGTTTCGGTATAATTTTCAATTTTTTGGTACAAAGTTCGGGTAAAAAAAAACAAAAAAAAAAAAAACTACACAGCTTGAAATGCATATGCTGGAGGTATTGGTGGGTGATGAAAAGTTTAGCTCAGATATTTACCTTGCAAAATCAATAGCTGTGGGCACATCTATCCAAAATCTCTCTTCATATGAAATGCAACCAATATAATTTTGACAATGTCTAATATTTAAATGTGGGTTATATGTTTAATTATTGCGTACAATCAACAATTGAAATGTGTATATCATGTGCAGTACTTTGGATTCGGTGTTAAGTTCGCTTTTTACTGTAATTAACACGAACCAGGGGCGGCTCGTCGTTGTACGCAAAGGAAGCAGTGCTTCCCTTGCTAAATATTCCCTATACAAGAAAAATAGCTTAACAATACATATTGAAATTCAAAGCAAATCAATTGATTCTATATGAATTAGCATCCAACTTCAATAAAAAAATTTACGAAACTCAAAACACTATTCATCTCACACACGAGATATTTCTCACAGCCAAAGTGCCTTACCAGTAGTTTTGCAGCAACGCGATCGGATATCTTGCGTTTGAGTCAAAACCTCAAGCATCTCGTACCATTGCAAACCAGAACGCTCAGTTCATTGCAGCGTATTGAAATATGCTACACAGAACACTAAAGTAATCTTGCCTCAATGCACGTATCATGATGTGTGCATACACCCCATTGCAAACATCAAGCAATCGATGGTCATAAACACTTTGCAATGAATGTTCCCGAATAGCAGCGCGGACGCTCCTCAGCTCACCGCGTCTTCCTGAGTAGAGAAAATCAAAAACCCCTCGCTTATTCAGCCGCTAAGTGGCCCAGAAATATTTGTGAATGGACGCAGCACGATTTGTAGCGTACTCTGTTTGGTTTCTATTTCGCTACAGAACTTGGAGCTGGTATGCTTTGGGTGACTGAGTTTAGGATGTTATTTGTATGTATGAATGCTGTAATGAATTCGTTGTTTAACATAAGGTGTTATTTGTATGTTCCGTTTCTGTAATGGATTTATTACTGAGTTCAAGAGTTTAATGTTTGCTGTAGATTGAAATTCTTCTGATTTGTCTGTTTGTTTATTTGTGCTGAAAGTGCGTAAGTTAGTATTGGAATGATTAAAGAAAGATAGTGACTTTTCACTTAAATAGTACAAGAGTATTAACGTTCGGCATACAACGTGAGGTTATTTCAACCCCAAATCTTAAAGACATGAAGCTGATTTTATGGAAGAGGTATGAAAGTATTTTTTTAAATAAATGCTTTGTGTTTTATTATTGCTTGTTGATACAAAGAATAAAAGAAATATTTGAGCACGTTCTGTTTAATATATGCATACACAGAATAGATAAAATGTTTTATGAGGTAAATCTAACCCATCCTTGTATGGGTGAGGAATTATTTTCTCGTTGTTTGCCGAAGGTTTAATTCATTTTGTCCTGAAAATTGAATTTCACCATAGAAAATCTACTGCGGTATATTTTTCTCTTAGACTCTTTGAATAGATAAATGTACTTGGTGACCAGAACCACTAATTTTCACTTTTTATTTAAAAAAAAATAGTTACAATTTGCAATATCTAGCATTGTTATTAATAATCTTGTATCATTTAAATATTACTGAGATTGATGGTGATCATAATGAGTAGAAAAGTCACTGAGTCAAACAATTGGAAATTGAATGCAACTTTTGACGTATTTGCTGCACTGAAATTCCTATTTGTTTATTCTGGAAAACTATGCAAACATATATCTGCTTCCCCGAGTCTTAAAGACACGAGCCGCCACTGACACGAACATTTGCATGCAATTAGAAATGGAAAAGTAATTAGATCACAAATATTGATATTGTAATGTTGTTCAATGCTCGCTCTGTCCCAATATATTTTATATTTTTTTTTATATATGAATAAATATGTTGGTACGCACGGATGGATGAATAGAAACTGAGTAAATTTAGAGTGATAATGTAATGCTGGAAGGTATGAATTTTATATGTAAAGGTCTGGCGAATCACATCAATTAATGAAGTATTTGAATATCGTAACGCAATTTCGAATTGAAAATGGTGCCAGACTAAATTTAAAAATAATTAAGAGTAAAACTGCTGTCACATGAAATAATTCAATATCTATTTTTACTGATTTTCGAAAATAGCTAGTACTAAATTTACCTGGTCCTTTCTTTATATGTGTATATAAATCAGAAAAAAGATTAAGTGAGATTATTTAATGTGCGTAACGCAATCGAGCTGAAGTTTTAGGTAGGTCCATGTCAAGTTAAAATGAAATTTTTACACTTTGGCAGCAGCGACCATTTTAGTGATTTTTTTTCTATATGTTTATGTAAAAACAGTTATAGTGAGAAGTCAGTATGGGATATGAAAATTAATAAGGTTTAATGATTGGCTATGATAACTGTTTGGTAATTTTTAATTCTATGTGGGCGCTGATTGCTTAAAAGTAGACAAGGAAATTTTTCAAAGATTTTATTTGTCATAGCTTTTGAGAGAAACATCGGATCATAACGAAATTACAGGACGAGTTAATGCCTATAAAAAATATATATTTCTGATTTATAATGAATTAGTGGGCACCACTATAGCTAGAGCAGGGACGTGAAATTCTTTTCAAAAAATTGATCCTCCGTGTTTTTTAAATTACCACATATAAGCCATCTTGAAATTGAAAAAGGTTATCTCTCTGTGGGCAAATCTATGAGAAAAACTGATGGAAGTCAAAATATCGGAACACATTGCGACCAATATTTGCAAAACCTTTAAACCGTTTTTTTTATTTGAAAACTTGAATTTTTGGGACATTTTAAACATATAGAGAGAGACATGAAAACATCAAATGTAAAATATTTTCGAATATGCGAAGGCCAGGTTATGAGAGGCCCACAACCAGGGGATGAGAGGTCTTTGGCTCTGCTCGCTAAGGCGCCAGATCCTAAGCAGCAATCTACTGCCCGTGGTTTCGAATTCCGCTGTAGGCTCATGGCTGTATTTGCTCGTCTTGTGTTGTTCTAATAGCCACCGACTGGGCATAATGCCAGCACTGCATTAATTAAGTGTCATATCATAGTTTTAGTGGCGACTGAGCGCTTCAGAAAACAAGAAATAATGTGGCACATTAAAAGAGAATAATGGAATAATTGATATAGATTTCTCTTATTTGTGTCTCCTTGCCGCCATAGCTAAGCATTTGCTTCAAACGGTAATCCCCTGAGCTTTGGCAGTATCATAGAAAAAAATGTAAAATATTTTTTAACTTGGCGATTGAGTAGTAAAAATGTTTATTTCTCTAATCATGTATATGATTAGCGAAAATGTATTTACTTTTTTAATATTTAGTCATGTTCTTGCCTGAGAATTTGAACTATTGACGGTTTGTGCCATAACAGCCCGCTAAGTACAAAAAAAAAACGTGAGTAATCAGAGACATTGTTCACATTCTTCATTTGCTTAGGAATTTCGATAGAGCATCCAAGAACCTCAACTCAAAAAACATGTGCAAGGAAGACTGGTTGTTTTAGTTTAATGCTCGAAGGTGAAAAGGTTGTATAAACATCGTATCGAATATCAATACTACATTATTACTCCAACTTCACTTAGTTTCTATTCATTCATATTAGTGCGCATGCACCATCGAGTCAACGTCATTTATAATAGCCTATCCCGATCTTGTAAAATTTAATACCCAGTTGCAACTTTTTCATTGGCCTTAAAGCAGCCATTTGACTGCAAGCCTACATGATGGGAAATTGCAAGCAGGGTTCAACATTACAAAATCAATATGTATTCAAAGTCCAACTAATAAGGTATCTTAATACATTTCCACTCCGAACAGCATGCATATGTACGTGCTAATTAACGTAAAAAGCGAAATACTCGGACGCAAAGTACTGCAAATGATGTACACATTTTCATTTATTATTGTACTCGTAAATATTTTATTCATTCCACATTGAATGCCCAAAAATATATAAGTTGCAGTTTATATGAACGGAGATCTTGGATAGATGTGCCCACACAGATTTTGATATAATTGATTATTGAGATTTGATATCAATTTGCAACTTTTTCATTAGAAACAGCCATTTGATTACAAGCTGACATAATGGGGAAATTGCAGGCAGTGCGCAACATTACAAAATCCAATATGTATGCAAAGTTCAATTACTAAGATATCTAAATATGTTTTCAATCCGAACAGCATGCATATGTTCGTGCTAATTAACGTAAAATGCGAACCTAGCTCGAATTCAAAGGTACTGCACATGATATTTCCATAGGTGAAATGTATCCCAAAATTAAACAACTCACATTAAAATTAAAGACATGATCGATCGATCATAAAAAATTTGGATATGTCTGCATCATAGAGAAATTTTGGATAGATGTCCCCGCAGCTTGCATTGGTTTATCGGTTTTAATCTGGCTAGATTTGTTAAGATTTAGTATCCTGAGTTTTAAATTAATGTCTTTACTGGACTGTTTGGCAGACTTGTATTAAGGGTGGGTGCTGCTTAAAAATATTCCTGCCTGAGTTTTATATCCGAGGAGAAATATGAAACAGGTCTTCACCTGTTTTGCGAATCCCGGCATTGGGTAGAAAAAGGAGTTTATCCCTTCCCTCATATTTCTGCGCAAACCTAGCTGAAATAGCTTCAGTTGACTTAAAGAAGGTCATCAATTTTGTCAAAGACTCTTGGTGGTTCTCCCCTCAATAGCGATTGTTGCGCTTAACAAAGCGGTAAAATAATGGGTCTTTGTGTGCTAAAGTCGAGAATTTTTATTTCAAGGAGCATTCCAGGCAATTTCGATGTTATCGGTCATATTGTTAACGACTTTCTCGTATCTTTTACGATTTTTGAAGCATCTGTCTGTTCAATTTGGTGCTGCGCTTGTTTTTGGGGGTGTCTTTTTTAAACTAATTAATTTAAAATTAAAAAAAAAAATTTTCTTCCATTCCTCCATTCTCGCCATTTTCGCACATAATTGGGTGGGCGCAGCTTACCCGTCGTGTTACTTCTCTACTACAGCTTCTCAAAATGTGTCTAAAAATGGTTGAGTAAACGACGCGAACTACGAAAACGGAGATGAAGATTTGGCGATTAGCCAAAAAGCCAGTTTTCAGTGGTTTTGGGAGTGCGCGATTTGGTACAAAGTACAAAGTTCTCTTACGATTTTGCAAGCAACTGTTCAATGTTTTGCGCTGCGCTTGTTTTTGGGGGTGTCTTTTTTTAAACTAATTAATTTAAAATTAAAATCAAAAAAAATTTTTCTTCGATTCCTCCATTCTCGCCATTTTCGCACATTATTGGCCAATCGGTCCCTCCTTTTCGTAGGTTTCGCGTCGTTTACTCAACCATTTTTAGACACATTTTGAGAAGCTGTAGCTGATCGGAGACTATAATCTAAACACGGGGGTTTTTCGGATTTTTCGTAGCCAAAAACCAGGGAAATTTTGCCATTTTTATGCTTTCTACAGTTTGAGTGCTACTGAATTGGAAGCAAATTTGATTCAGTTTTTTAGAAATTCTAGAAAATAGTAAATTTGATGAAAATGATGTGGAAAATCAAACAACACTTGTCTCAAAGTTGTGTTATTAATGTGTTAATTAATTATGTTAATTTATTAATGTGTTGCACAACAAACTATCTAAAGATGCGGATGAAAATTAAAAATTAGATTTTTGTGTTATTGTTAATTGTGTTTTTTAAACTAAATTTTAAATTAGATTTTTGTCTGTTATAATGTTTTCCCATATTAGAATTATTTTATTTTATTCTTCTGGATACTCTTGCTGGGAAATCTAACTGACACTCCTACCCAAAAACATGACTTGCAAAACAGTGCAACGACTTAAATTTCAAATCAAACTAAACTAAATTTAGTGTACATTTAGTATATTAAAGAAGAAAATAGCTATGCCGAATTGAACGGCTGATGGCGAGAAGGAGGGCCGCTGAGTTGAAATTATTTCAAGCAAATTCGATCGAAATCGTTTATAATGTTGGCCCCCAAATTAGAATGTCTTTTGTAAAATCTCACCAGCTCTTTACTTACGCACATTTGATGGAAGCAAATGAGAAAAAGTTATATGAAACTAGTGCCACTTGTCTCAAAGTTGTGTTAGAGTCTAGCTAATATTTTGCGTGGTTCTTACTTAATTTGCAATACACAACAAACTATTCAACAGATGTGCATGTGAAATCAGAACAAATTAGAGTTTTGTCTGTTATTGTGCAGTAAAAGCCTTTATTACGAATTATGTTTCAATGCATGCAGTTATAATGAATTATGTTTTCGTCCATATTAGAATTATTCTATTTTATTCTTCTGGATACTCTTGCAACTGTTAGGCTTGGCGCTTAATCTAACTCCTACTACCAAAAATATGACTGAAATTTTCGTCAGTCCAACAATTTAAATTTCAAATCAAACTGAACTAAATTTGATGTTTGCATTGTGAGCCCCGATGAAAGGTAACTGTAAAATATAATATATGCAACGAAGAAAAAAGCTGAGTGTCATGATGATGGCGAGAATCCTGATCATGCGCCCTATACCTATACACATGCTTCATAAGTCAGCAGAATATTCATTCAATAATAATTTAATCATTTAAAATGATTTGTGTAATTGAATGGTACAATATTTTCACAATGTAACTTAAGCTACAGTATTAATAACTACAAGGGTGGGCCATTAAGTTCGCGAATTGAGTAGGTAGAATGGGGGTAGTTTAATGAAACGTTATGGCTTTAAGGACGTATTATAAGCATCAATCGCAAGTTTTATTTTCATCGAGCCGTTAGTTTTTGAACCTTCGCCGACCAAGCAACTCAATCTGGAAGAAAGTGTAAAATATAATCGAGTACCACGCTGCTATAAAAGTCCTCGCCAAACAAGGAAAGTAGGCTCAAACCATAATGGAAAAGGTGGCATCCTTTCCAATTTGTCTTTTTAAACTAAAAAAGAAGACGACCCACGAGCAGAACGGCCAATCTAAGTGACCACTCTGAATATTGCTCAAAAAGTCGAAAAGTGATAGATGCAATACTCAAAAAGAAACAGCTCGCAGAAATGCTTGCAGTGCCAGATACAACCATTTTAAATATTATACAAATCATCCTGGCATGAATAAGATGTAGTGCAAGGTGTAGTAAAGACGAGGGTGGAGTATTGAGTCGAATCGCTACTGGAGACAAAACTTGGATTGATCATTACAATCCTGAGTCCAAACAAGGTTCTATACAGTGAGACAAATACGCAGACCACCCCCGAAGAAATTCAAGGTGTCACCATCTGCTGGAAAAGTCATGGCAGATGACTCAGAAGGGATACTGTTGATAGAACTCAGAGGGGATGCTGTTGATAGATTTTAAAAACAAAGTCGTCTCCACAACTATAGAATACTACGCTTCAATTCTACAATAGTTGAAAGAAGCCATCAAAGAAAAAAGAAAATTGACCAAAGCACGACAACGAGCCTGTTCGCAGGAGTAGTTTTTCGTTTACTGCCCTGCATAAAGTGGGCTCGATATTTTACATCACCCACTCTACAGCCATGATATGGCTCCCAGCGATTATTATTTTTCCCCAAAATTGAAAAAAAATGTTGTGAAAAGAAGTGTTCCAACGACGAAGTGAAGGTTGCGACTTCAGCATAAAGACAAAACATTTTTGAAAAGGTGGATGACAAACTAATTATAACTAATTATATTCTTACTCCTTTTCCACGAACTTAATGTACCAACTTCGGACATATTTAAAAGTAGTACTTGACACTTTCAAAATCAAAGCTATCACGGTATAACCCCAACCGTTCACCAAATGACTGCGAGACCGCAAAATATGATTAAAATACAGTATTAATGCCATTAGAATGTTAGCTTATATACAGGGGTTTAAAAATGAAGACAATAATTTTGTATTTAAATAAAACACAGAATTATTAACATAGGGGGCTGAAATTTATTCCAAATGTAGTACACTTGTTATTTTTAAGTCTGAAATTGAATTCTGTTCACGTGACTTCCACGAGCATGTTTGCAGTGATGGATTCATTGCAGCCAATTTCACGCTACTCCTAGCGGGAGCGTAGTGTACACATAGGCTTAAAATTTTGTTTAAATGATAGCGTAATGTAACGTCAAAAACGTATATGCCTGTTTGAAATACGTTCAAAAATTTATTTCGCATACTTGGTTTTTTGAAAATTTATTTGTTGTTAGGACTTTAAGATTACTTAAAATATCAATTAAATGGCAGCCGGTGCCAAAGCACTAAAGATAACCGACATTTGGTGAAACTAGGACCTGTTCCACATATATACCACAGTATCTATTTATTTATTTATTTATTTATTGTCTAAATCAACAGATACAAATCCAATTAAAGATTAGACAAAGAAAAAACTTATATATAAAAGTAAAGAGACTATAAATTAAAACTAAACAAATTATAATGAGGCAGTGAAATTTAATCATAAATCAACACAGATATGACATTAAAAATTCAAAGAGTTACTTCATTTCATGCGATAAAACGCATCCTCTTAACATACTTTTAAAAATGCGTAACGAGGGCGGAAGAGGACCAATATTCAAAGAATTATGTTGCCTAGGCAAGCGTAAAAGAGGAGAGTAAAAATATGTATGAGTACGAGCAAATGGTACGTTGAGGATAAATGCAGACCTGGAAGAATGTACCGGGTCACGAACAGAAAACTGCGCTCCGGGGATATAAGTAATAGATCCAGTAATCATTTTATACAGGAGACATTCGTCGAAATACACTCTGCGTGAAATAAGAGTAGGGATTTCAAGGATGGAAAGACGCATACTATACTCACAGTCGGGAATACGGAACTTGAGGAATAGTGAGCGAGTAAATTTACGTTGTACAGACTCAACAGCATCAATTAAGAAACGATAATGAGGACACCAAATTTGACAACAATATTCGAGGACACTACGCACAAAGGAGATGTACAAGCGAACACACGAGGAAATATCAGTAAAAGGTCTGGACGCTCTTAGAATGAAGCCGCACAAGCGCGAGGCCTTGGATGTGACACGCAAAATGTGGACATCAAATTTTAATTTAGTGTCAAACCTAACACCAAGGTCCATGAAATTATCAATAGGATGGAGGGAAGAGCCAAGGATAGAATAGGGAAACGTGATATGGGATAATTTACATGTGAAGGACATCTGGAAACATTTAGCAACGTTAAGGGAAATACAGTTGACAGAGCACCAGTTACTCAGAGCAGACAGGTCATCCTGCAGCTGGGAGCAGTCATTCACTGACTCAACCACCCTGAAAATTTTCAGATCATCAGCGTACAAGAGACACGGGGAGTTGAAGAGAGAAGGAAGATCATTAATAAACAGGAGGAAAAGGAGAGGACCAAGAATTGACCCTTGCGGGACACCACAAGTAGGATAAAAGGGGGAAGAAGAACAAGAGTGAAACGTTACAAAACAAGCACGGTCACGAAGGTATGAGGAAAACCAGCAACGGAGCTGACCCGAAATATTGAAGCCATCAAGCTTTGAAAGGAGGATTTCGTGGTTCACGGAGTCAAAAGCCTTGGCAAAGTCTGTATATAATACATCCACTTGCTTTTGCTGGTCGAAGGCGGAGGCAACAGTATTGGTGAACGAAAGAAGGTTGGAAACCGTTGACCTACCTTTAACGAAACCATGTTGCTCAGAAGCGAGAAGAGGTTCAATTAGAGGGTAAACCCTGTTGTAAACAACTTTTTCGAGAAGCTTACTGAAGCAAGATAGAAGGGATATGGGACGATAATTGGAGACGCAGGATGAATTTCCGGTTTTAAGGATGGGATAAATATTTGCTGACTTCCAGGAAGAAGGAAACGTACAGGAAGCAATACTAAGGTTAAAGATGACAGATAAAGGTACACACAAGGATGATGACAATGACTTTGCAAATATGTTAGGTAAGCCGTCGGGTCCGCAGCTAGTGCTACAATCTAGGTTAGCAAGCAAACCTTCGACCTCCAACGGGTTCGTTAAAAACAAACAACAATTATTAACATCTGGAGAGGGAATATTAGCAGAGAAAGATGGATTAGGTTGACAGGTAGCAGAAGAAAAGAAAAGAGCAAACAGCTCACAAATTTCATTAGGCGAGGAAGCAGACAAATCATTAAGGTGCATCAGAGAAGGGATAGAGGGAGACTTTTTAAGGGAACGGATATAGGACCAGAAGGGTTTCTGTTGACAGGATGATATAGAGGCTTCAATGTGGGCATGATAAGCACTCATCGCATCTTTAACCATCTTTTTAGCACACGAGCGTAAATTTCTGTATCTCAGTAAGTCAGCCTCTAAGCCGGAGCTTCGAAATCTACGACGCGCATCGCTTTTGATTTTAAGAGCACACATCACGTCAACAGTTAACCAAGGCGGATCAATACTTCTGCGAACACGAAAAGTGGGAGTGTGACAGAAAACAATATTAGACAAGAAATCATAGAACGCATGAAGGCCGTCATCAACACTTCGACCTCTGAAAAAAGCAAACCAGTTAACAGCATTAATAACATTGGACATGGAAGTGAAGTCAGCTTTAGCAAAGTTATAACGCAGCGCAGAGGTATTTTTATTTTTAGGGAATGAGGTGAAGGAAAGTTCTATAGCAAGAGGTGGATGGTGAGGATCAGGACTGACATAAGGTGACAGAGCAGCACATAAACGAACAGATGACAGAGGAGAGTTAGTAAGGACAAAATCGAGTATTCTGTTATTAACATTAGGCACATTATTCAGTTGTGAAAAGGAGCAAAGAGAGAAAAAGGAAGATGTAGCTAAAGAAATATTGCTCCTCGATAAAATTTCAGTGAAGGTTGTATCCCAGACTAAGCCGGGAATATTAAAATCTCCACATAAAAGAACGAAAGAAGAGGGGTAGAAAGTGTTGAGAAAGGAGGAAATCTCAGTGAAAAAACGTCCATAAACTACAATAGGACTGTTACATGGGATATAAATCGAGGACACAAGTAACACAGTAGATGGAGTAACAGATATACGAACAAGGATACATTCAACAGGCGGCGAAGGCACGAAATCGGTACAGGAGGACACGCTAAGTGTATTGCGAACAGCAACTAAAACACCGCCGCCGTCAGATAAACCACTGGCTGAGCGATCACGATCTTTGCGGAAGACAGTAAAAAGAGGTAAAATTTCAGTATTAAATATATCTCCTGTCAGCCAGGTTTCGGTTAAGCATAGAATGTCGTCAGACCCGATAGTTGAGGAAATTTTAAGCTGATTGGTTTTGGTCCTCAACCCCCGAACGTTTTGGTAGTAGACTTTAAGATTAACCTTACGTTCTAAGTACGATTTTTTGTCGCCGGTTTCCGATGAAAATTTCCAGAGGTGGTTTTTACGAATTCTTTGACAAAAACACCAGCGGGCCAGAAATGCTTCTTCAGCAAATCAGAGGTTCCGGATGCGACAGTGATGCAGAAAGAAGATATCAGCTGGTGATTGAGGTTGTCACGAGTGAGTTTCCTACACATTAGCAACGAAGGAGTGTATCCGAGCTTAGCTTTAATGTATGCTAAGACTTCGTCGGCAGTAGTTCTGTAAGCGAAACGTGATACGAAGACTTTCATTGGTGGGACCATTACTTCCAAGCAAGGGAGTGATGTATGGGGCTCAGATAGTCCTCTAGATGGTCCAGGCTGACTGAGTACATCAGCATAAGACGTCTGGATCTTGAGTATTTCAGCTCAATCGGATGACGTGTTCACGTACAACGGTGATTGTTCGGTGAATTATTATGTCCCTATTGAAAAACATGTTTATTGGTTTTTGGCGATGTTGAGCTATTTCATCTTAAAATTTCTGAGCTATGTATTCTCGGTCGATTATCAAAAAGAAGATTTTTCTAAACGTTAATGTGAAATTACCATATTCAAATAGAATTGTTTTCTAATTGTGGGATGATCAAAAATCCAAATTCAACTAAGCTCATAGTATATATCTAACTGATGTGACTACTTGCAACAGTGCATACTTTCGAAACTAGTAGCCATTCATTCTATGAATTCTTCCATCCTATTGATTCTTTGCTCTCATATATTCACCAGAAAAATCACATCGAAAATCACATCGAATCTTAATAACTGATTCCTTACCCTAAATTTATTTCGTTTCCATTCAATTTTACGTGCAAACGCGCATGCATAAAGCCTGAATTACATTGGCCAGCAGTGCAGTGCAGTGCAGTACACTGAAATTTAGAACTCATGTAATTGCATGTGGCAATTCACATTAACTGCAGTGCAGTGCAGTGCAGCGGACTGCACTGCATCGTTTAGGCTAATTTCTAAAACGCTGCAGACTGCATCAGCTGACATTCGTTTGAGAGTAGTTGACCGGGCAAAAACGATTTAAATTGAGGCGGAAATTCCGTTCCAGGCATTAAACTGTAAATGGACGGAAAACAGATGCAGAAAATCTAAATATCAAACCTCCACAAATTAATTTGACTTTCATTGTCAGAGCACTGCACTGCTTTCAATGTGCTTTGCAATGCGTGCACTGCTTCGGCACCGCGCTGGACTGCATTGCGCTGCACTGCATTTCAATGTAATTCAAGCTTAATAGAGTCAACGTCTTTGCTACTACCCTGTTAGATCTCATCAATCTTGTATGTTGCATATATACACATTCATAGCAGATCACATCTTTTTCTTTAGTCTTAAAACAATAATTTGCCTACTAGCTGGCACATCGGGAAACTGTAACCAGTGTGCAATGTTATAAGATATCTACATACATTTCCATAATAATTAAATTAATTACCGTAAAAACGGATTCAACTTGAACCTAAAGTACTGCACATGATACACCCAATTCCATTTATTATTATACTCAACAACCTTTTATTCATTGAGCATTTAACAAAAAATACATTTATTAAAAAATTATATTATTTGCATCTCATATGATCCAAGATCTTGGATAGGTTGGAAACAAAACTCGATCCAAATCATCGTTTTGTAAACTTTATAAAATCACTAAAAAAAAAAATCACACCGCTTTTAAATTATCTTCGAAAAGTAGGTTTTGTCGATTGTTATATGACTTTGATTAAATAGTTTTTAGTGGAAATAAAAATTATTGCTTATAAAAGTGTTTCATATTCGTTACAATAGCAACAAACGATCGATAGATCGTCAATCAATTCCACTTTGGCGAACCTTTTACTTAAGAACCTTAGTATTTCAGCCACAAACGGATAAATGCAATCAAACAATGCTTTCAACTGCGATTCTTACTTTTATTATTCAAGTCTAAAAAATATTCGTCTGGTTAATTTAAAATCCATATTCTATCGGATTAAGAGCAATTAATATGGCACGTTTCACGTTATTAAACTCTGCAATTTGTGTGCCAAAATTAAGTAACATTTTATTAAGAAATTGTAACTATAAATTATAATATTTTATCTATTAATCGGCTCATGCGGTGTGAATGCAAGTTATTTGCTTGTTACTTGCAACCCATTAGTTTGCTATGTTTTCAATCAATAGCTACGCCTCTCAAATAAAGTTTTCATCACTATGCATAATGATACAGACAAAAACTTAGATATTGCATATATTGCTGAATTAATTTCTTGTTGTAGATTATATGATTATACTACAGCAACATTTTTTGTTACTTATCCTGCAACTTTTTTCCGAAAAGTTTCAAAAGCCACATACATTAAAATATTTTTACTGGTGAGAACACAAATTGAAAACTTTGACTCTAAGCGCAATTGCTAATATGGAATACTTATCAGTTAGCCAGCACATTGGGTGGAGATAATTTCCAATCCGTCATCGAAGATTGACTTTTTAAAATATTTGAATTTTTTTACTCTTCTAAATATTAGCATTTTGTACTTGCACACATTTTCATACAATCTCGCTTAAATCGGATAGCTTGAACTTTATTCAATAAATTTTTAACATTTATCGTTTTTTTAAACCTTTCAGCTCCCACTTTTCTCTTCTACTCATTTTCATTCACCTATTATTCACCTGCATACCTTTTATCGCATTTACATTATTCGTCACATACATAACCATTTCTCTATTGTTCGCCACCACTGAGCGACTACACTATTTCATGGGCACAAGTATCCGGGGGTGTGTTCAATGTGCATGCTATAAGCTGCTCCAAAAGCATAGCATAGCATCACTTTAGCAAGTGTCAAAATTCGCAGTAGCTAGGTGAAGCAGCTATGGATATTGGACAGCCAAGAGCTGCTACGTAGCAGCTCTTGTCTGTTACGTAGGTCGGTTTTTAAACAGTACAACTCAATAACAAATCTCTTCGTTTGACTTGAATCTTTTTGTTTACTTGGATCAGCTTAACACTTGCCTTGCATTTTGGAAATTGTATTAAAATTGCGCGTTTTCAGCATACAGCTGCCCAAAAAACATTAAAATTTTCCAAACATACTCAAAATGTTTCTCTTTTTCCTGTCTTTTGACACCATATCTGTGAAAAAGAGCGAAAAAGAAACACTCAAAATTTGGTGGTACACGAATCAGCGTACCCGGCCTTTTGCGCTTCATACTCTGCTTTTAAAAACTCAAGATGAGTTGCGCTGTATAAAAGCGAACTTAAAACTCCAGTTGAGCTGAAATGTTTAAAAGCCCGCATTTAGATTATTATAGCAGTATTTTCAAATTTCTTGCTCATCCTCTTTGTTACCAAAGCCCAAACACTCCTTTTTATTTTACCGCTGAAGCACACTGCGACGTCGTCTACCGCAGCCAGGCGCAGCCAAGCTGTCAGTTGAGTTGACTATGGGGTTTTCCATAGCAGCGAGCACACCAAGTCGCAGCTATGCGCAAGCCAGGCGCAGCTCAGGTCGAAATGGATTCAACTTTTATCGCAGCGAAGAGTTGCAATCAGCTGTAATTACTTGAGAACTGAGAGCATAAAGACATTCGGAGGGGCGATGTCCATTTAAAATGCATTGAAGAGAAATCGACCACTTTTCATGTATCTTCAATGTCAATTCCCCTCTTTATATCCTTATTGTCAATGTGACAATTAAACCAATATAAACAATTTGAGTCGGTACGCGAATAAAATCGTGTTTATTTTAAATTCAGATGAATTTCGTGTCGAGTCGACTAGTGCGGTTCACAAAAACGTTAGTGTAGAAGTGGAAACCGTGAGTTTTACTAGGTGAAAGTGTTTGAAAAGTGAAAAATTGCATTTAAGTTTGAAATGAAGTGTGTTGTCCAGAATTGTGGCAATCGTTCGCAATCCCGGCCATTTGGAGTTTCTTTTCACAAGTAAGTAATAAACAAACGATGTGTTCTACAAAATTTTGTGTATTTCGGAAACTTTTTACCAACGAATGTGTCTATTTGAACCTTTTCAAATATTGTTTACATATTCACGCGAATTTTCCGATAGCCATTTTGATTGCTGTCAAAAAAACACAAAGCAGTAGAGTGCATTAATAATTTCGGGGCAGACTCCGAGCGGAAACAAAATGATATAAAAAATTATTTTTATTGCACGCTTGGTGAAATATAGTTTTCTCCATATTTCCAGAAAATGTACCAGTCAGATTAATTTGGACTATTTTTCTTGGATTTCCTGATCTAATCATTAAAAAAACTTCAACTTCAAATCATTTACATCAACATGATTTTATACAAATTCAGGGAAGAAGGCTGCTGAATGCTGAAGCAATTCCAAAAGAAAGTTCCAAAATTGTAAGTAAATGCATCATATGTATTAAATTTGAATAAAAATGTTTATTTTTTATTTGCAGAGAAATGAAAGTAATCACCTTGGCTAGCTTTTTACTGGAACGCCTATAAGTTCATCAGATATGATAGCAAATCAATTAATGCCGATGGTATGAAATTTTGACTTCGTTAATTATATTCAAATACAACAAAAGTATAGTAAAACCTTATGTTTGCTAAATTTAAATATGCCATAAGGCATTTATACTATTTTTGAGTCACGTTTATAGATTTATGGCACAAATTCATAATATATTTGAGTCTAACTAATATTAATCAAATATAATCAAATTCCTAAATTTTCGATACCTATTCATAATTTTTCGAGTGAAATTCATAATTTTTTTTAGTCAAAATCATAATTTTTTTGAATCAAATTCATAAGTGTTGAAAATGTATGAATTTGATTTGAAAAAATATTAATTAGTTTACAAACTAACTTAACTAAACTAACTTAAACTATTATAAATTTGTGCCATAAATCTATGTATTTGACTCAAAAATGGTATCAAACAAGTATGCTGAAATGAAAAAAAATATTCCGTGCCTTTTCAGCCTTGAAGTTAAAAACCAATGTACACAGCAAGTTGAAAAGAGTATAAATAAAAATATAGATTACAAAAAATTATAAATTATATTTATAAATCTTAAATAAAATTTGCCTTTTTTGGAATCACAAATTGTTTCATTGTGTTCATTGTAGTTGCTTTACACATAGTATTCAGTACAAAATTCCTAGATTTTATAATAACGGAATTGATATTTTGTATTATTCAATGTTTTCCCATCACTTATATCGGTACCAAGCATTGCCAAGAGGTAAGCCAGTATAAACGGATCTAATTTTTTAAGCCACTTAAATAGTTCTTGTTATAAGTTTGAAAAAATATTTAATTATTACATTCTACAATTTTTATGCATTACATGTATTTGTGTTCTGTTTCCATTTCTATCATGGCAAAACAGTTAATCTACAGCAAAGCAACGAATAATCCAGACTACTGTAGTTTATTTCTACTCCCTGTTTCGAGAATTCGTGCGGTGATAATAAGAAAGCTAAAAAATACCAAATAAGTAAATAAATATTAATCATTCACCTACAATATTCGAAATTTTAATATTTGAAACTATTCACACATAATATGTCCCCATCAATTTGATAAATGAGGAATTACCTACGCCCCGAAAATTTCAATCTATCATCGGGGTCGCAGGTGATGAGGAAAAGTTGCCATGCCTTCGGCCCCTCCGAATGTCTTTATGCTCTCAGCTTGAGAAACGCGCGGGATTTGAAATGTATGCGAAAATGTAAATAGAGTTGATTTTATATTACTATTTTTTTTATGAATTCGAAAACAATTTTTATTGGTAATAGCTTAGATAGTTAAAAGTAAAATAAAAAGATAGTTAATAGCAAATTTGAAAGATAATTAATAGCAAATTGAATATAGTAATTTAAAATACTTTATTAGTGTAGTTGGTAGATTACTGACTTCTTGCTTGTGGGATCCCTGATTCGAATCCAAGTTCGGACGAAGGCCCGCGAACCAAGCTTTGAGTTCACCTAACTCTAATTAGGTACGTGGTTAATATCAGGGGTAAAGTGACTCGTCGAATTCCACACTCGTATTCACATTGATTGAAAAAATTGTAAAGAATTATTTCAAAATGCAGTCAATTAAAGATGCAGTGTTGGATGTCGAGGTGTCAATAGAGATGCTAATAGCCCAAATGAAGGAGCGTCCGATTATTCATGAGAAGGCTACCGGTGGATACAAAGATGTCGCTGTGGAATTCAAACATCAACTGAAATTTCTTCTACATCACTGACACTTAGTCACGTTGCAGTGTAACCAGGCAATTTCGTTGGCTGCGCTTGGTCACTGATGGCTGCGCCTCGCTGCGTCGACTGTAATTCAGGCATTAACTTCTTATCGAAAATGAAGTTTGAACAATTGTCAGCTGTTTGCGCACGGCCATTTTGCCTTAGCTACTTTCTTGCTATCCTCCAAACTGCGAGCAACAAATAGCTACTACCTTAGCAGCTATTCCGGAATCTTGGACAGCCCGACTGTCAAATAGCAAGCATAAGAAAGTAGCTATTTCGTGACACTGGACAACCAGAGCTGCTAAAATAGCAGCTAATAGCTGCTATAGCATGCACATTGAACACACCCCAAGTTCACCCCAAAGTTCGTTGCAAAAGCTGCCATCGACAACTGTTTGAAAATTATCAACAGTTATTATTTCTTTATGGCGTGTATAGTGCTACTGGGGACTACACGTTTTGTTACAAGTTGTGGTTTTTTTGACTAAAATGTGAAGTAATGTGCTTTTTAATATTGTTGCATGCACGAACAAACATGTTTCGACGTGTCGGCGGCCGAAAAAGCGACAACCGTTAAGGTGTCTGTCTGATCATGTGTTCCAGGAATGAAAATAAACAATAACAATATGGGATAAAACGTAAGAATAGCTCTCTAGAAGGCAGTTTGAGAGACTTCGAGAACCTAAGACACAGTCCCATTTCTCATGTCCCATCACAACAGAATAGATCTTTAAATAGCCCATAGAGCCCTCTAGAAAGCAAAAGCGGAACATTCCAGAACCCAAACCATAACTCAGATCTCACATGAGGTCTGTTCGCGTACCTGACTCTATTATAATATATCAAAATAGATTCGTAGAAAGTCGTTTTTGTACTATTGCTGTAAGCCAAATTTTGCAGCAAAAAGAAGCCAGCTGCCAAATTCTTTAACTGCTGCAATTTGCTGAAGTTCGCGAACAGACGTATGGTAACAGACGTTCACAATAGTTTTCCAGAAACCAGATCAGGAGGCTTCGAGAGCCCGAGACACACGCGACACGCCTATAAATACCGCCGCGAGAGGAGCTGGCAATCAGTTAGTAGACAGCGTAAACATGGGAAAGGCTGGGGTAAACTCGACTTGATGCCCCACACTATGATTAGACCATTTTGCCACTAGGTGTCATTGCGGTACGCACAGTGGAATTTACAACACCTCATTTACGAGGAAACAGCCCAGACGCGAAAACTTTAAAGCACTCTGGCGAAAAATATGCATTTTGCAGATATGCCGGTTTGATTTTACAGCGACGATATTTCTTGCTGGTATCCGCGCGTACCTTATAACAGTGTTTTTGTGTCGAGCCGCCACTGCTAAAAGGTTAAAAAGAGAGATAATCATGGAGTTAGCATCGCTAAAAAATATTACGCCTTTTGAGGTGAGAACGAAGCTCATGAATGACAAAGGTAACAGTTTTGCTTTACTTAATGAATTTAATCTAAGTTAAGAATTCCCGGAACTACCTACAAATAAGAACAGTAACAAAAGTAATATAACAAGAAATAGCAAGGCAGAAGCAAACAGAATTCTAACAAAAAAAAAATGCAACAATTGTGAAATTAAAAGACCCTCTCGTCAATAGGCATGGGGATATTAATACAACAGAACCTAAAGAAAGGATGATTCCAGTGTTTGAAAGAGAAAATTACTTTAAGTCAACAGAAAATGAAAGACTTATGGATTCTCTGAGCAAGGAAGGTATCCTAAATAATATTCCTAAAAACAACAAAGACTTTATTGCATTAATGTACTCCGTAATTGATAAGATAGTCAAAAATTTTGAATTTAAAAACAATAAGAGTAATAAGAATGATAAAACAGAAAACCCGTATTTAGAAAATTTACCTATAGAATAAAGTGAGTTTCTTATATGATAAGCTTAGATTGGGTAATAACATTTCAAATACGTCCTTTTTATATCAGTAGAAATGAAGATATTACAACATAATATTCAAGGTCTTTATAAAAATAGAGAAGCCTTAGAAATTATTATGAAAACAAATTGGATCGACATAGCTTGCATATCAAAGACGTTAACAAACGCGAACTTCAAATATACTAATATTTTAAATGGTTATACTGCAATTGTAAAAAGTAGAGAAAGTGCGCTAGGTGGAGGTGTAGCAATAATTATCAACAAAGATATTGATTATTCTATTATTAAGCTGAAGACTGAATATAGAATAAAAAACCTAAACAACCCTGTAATTATAGTTTCTATTTACTGCCCACCTGATCTTGAAAACAGCTTCTTTGAAAGAGATTTAGGTGAGTTGATCAGAGAATTACCCCATGATGTACTAACTGTGTTTTGCGGTGATTTTAATGCTAGGAGAATGGACTGGGGCGATTATAAGAATAATAGAAAAGGGAACATCCTAAGAAACATCATGCAGGTCTTTGGGTTGAGCTGCTTAAATAGCGGCTCTTTCACCTATCAACATAAAGGATATCACGGGAGAGGTGGGTACTCGGTACCAGACCTAACCCTTGTGAATAAAACAATCAAAAAGCCCAAGTGGTCTGTGTACTTCAATGACATTAGCAACAATGGTCACAAACCAATAATTTTCTCCTTTAAATTAAAGAAAAATACTAATGTGAAAACTGAAATCAACAGAAACAGGCTCAAAGCTAATATTTCTCAACATATATTCACCGAGGACCTTGGCAGAATTACCTCTGAGATGCAAGAACTGATGGATAATGGCTCAACCAAGACACAAACAAAAATTTATACCTAAATATTGGTGGAATGATACATTAAGAGAAAAATGGAATTTTAAGAAAGGAATGACCAGGATCTTCGAAGTTGTAAGGTCTCCACACATGTGTAGGAAAATGAGAATTGCTAATAAAGAATGGTGTCAGCCGGTCAAAGATGAAAAGAAAAAAGCTTGGGAGTAAAATCGTGTCCAATATTGGCAAAAGGGGTCATGAATGCGAGATGTGTAGACTTTTAAATAATATCAAGAAAAATCAGTCAAATAATGCTGGAAACAGATGAGAACCAGTCAACAGTCTACCTTTCTTAAATCTAATAAAAAGTAAAAATAACACCAGCAATTGGTCAAGTAACTGTCTACCTTTACCTCAAATACCTATCTCCTTTGAAACACACGAGCTGGAAAGGGTCCTGGATAATCATAAAAAGAGGTCGGCCCCTGGCTTAGATAAGATCTTTTATGACCTTATTAAATGTATGAACTCGACCAGTAAAGAAAATTGCGTTAAAGCTGTTAATGACCTAATTAACAATAGGACCAATTTGGAGACTTACCTTAAAGTTAAAGTAGTCCCGATACTTAAACCTAATTAAGATCCAGCACTACTTAATAGCTTCAGACCTATATCCTTAATTAATGTAGTTATAAAAATTATTAATAACATGGTCAAAAATAGATGTATGCTTGGGCACAATATCCTGAACCACATTCCTCAGAACTCATATGCGTATGTCCCAGGCAAATACATCAACTCTTGCCTGAATCATCTAGACAATATGATATGGAGTGCAAGAAATAATAATAAGATCATTAAGCCGCGTTTCCAATGTTGGAGTGAGCTTTCGCCGAATCTCAGAGTAGAGCTGGCCTGTTCCCAATGACGGATTTTCGAAATTCGAAAATGGTGATGACATTTTGTGCTTTGAAAACTCAAAGCTGTAGCACTCATTGCTAGTTTGGGGGCATTTTATGAAAAGCTAAAATAATCGGAATTTTTTCTAGATTTCCTGAAAACAAACGATTAAATCGATCAAATTAGCTAGTAATTTGTATAATATATATAATAATTTGTAATACATATGTTATATAAATAATAAATTCAGATGTTATATAAATTAATAATTTGAATGTTCGCTTGGAGTTTAAATATGATAAATTCACTTTCAGAACTAGACCGCGTTTCCAATGCTGGCTTAGAGTGCACTGTTTCTGCGTACGCATTAGCTGTCATAAAGGCTAAAGTTACCCTTTTCATTTTTCTTTACTTGTTGATCGTTCGATATCGACTGAACTTATCCTGCGAGATTTTGAATCAGGAATTTCTGTAGGAATAAAACGATGAGTGGGCAGTAGTTGGTGACTCCATTCTTGATTATTTCCAAACGATGATTTTGGGATAGGTTTGGGTGGGGTAAAAGTACGTTTGCAGCTGAATGTGTAGATGGAGGTATCTGAGCTGAGCGTATTAATGTCATGGAAAATTACTCTTGACCATTTACTAATTTCCAGTATTTTTGGTGAGCAAAAAGCACACTACGTCACTTTGAATCCAACATTTAGCTGACAATGGCGCTTAAATGATGCGAATTACTTAGGATGAAAAAAAATTAAACCATGCCCAGATTACTTGGCTGGAATGCACATGACACCATGGCCAACGACTTTATTACAATTCGATCAAGAAAGGCCGAATCCTTTACCATTTAGGTATGTGCAATGTGCTGTAGTTTGCAAGGAATACTTTAGCAGATTTTCAAATTATCATTGATGCTGAACATTAAGTAGGTCTGTAGTTGGTCTGTTATGGTATGTACTTTTATGAAATATAAAAGTAATACAAAATTCTAATATAGAATAATCATGTATAACAATTTTTTTCAATCGATGTGTTATTGATTGTGTTTTATAAAGGCAAACTATTCTCATTTATTCCGTGAATTTAATTTTCAGCAGCATCATTGTCTTTATCAAGTACTATATTGCTTCACCTTTAAATATCAAAAACTATGGTAACGTTAATAAAACGTAATAATTACAACATTTCACTCGTAATTTTGATGAGGCATTTTATTCTTGACTCCCAGGAGAAAAAAGGCAAATCGAAATCGCATACGCCTTTGGTTTGTCCATTTGCCGGCAATGCCTACTCCAACCTCACAACTTTGAACACATGAAATCATTCGAATTTGAATTTCGAAGGTACAACGACATCTGTCGTAACACATATTTGAATTTAATTTTCAATAACTATTTTTATCACAGATGGGTTATGAATTTGTTTCATTATTGATTTCAATGCACAAATCATTCATCCAACTGTATTTTCTATGACATTATCTTTTTTTTAACGCGGAAAACAGCACTTTACACTTCATTTTAAACAGAGCATTCAGCAACGCCTTCTATTGAAAAGTAGTGAATTTAAAAATTCGAAAATGTCCGAAAAGCTTCACGCTGTAGTTGAAATAGGTCCCACTCTAGAGTTCAACCACAGATTTTAGAGATTGATTAGAGAGAGAGGAAGATATGTCAAAGTGCATGAGAGCAAAAGTGTACGCAAACGCATTTCACTCCAAGCCAGCATTGGAAACGCGGCATTATGCTAGTAATATTAGATTTAGAAAATGCATATGAAGGGGTTGACCTAGAATTACTACATACATTATTAGTTCAAATCATTCCCGAAAACCTATGTTTCTGGATTGTCAACTTCTTGTCTAAAAGATCGGTCAGTTTGGAAAATAGCTCATTAGAAATCAAAAATGGTCTTCCACAGGGGGATGTGCTCAGCTCGCTTCTATTCAATTTATATACAAGATCTTTTCATGACTTGATTCTGCCTTCCTCCTGTATTCTACAGTATACTGATGACTTTTTGATCATGACGTCAGACAAGAAAATTGACACATGTAGAAATCTGTTTCAAAACAACATTAGGAAGTTTGAAATTAATTGCAACAAAATTAGGTTAAAAGCAAATCCTCAAAAATGCAAATTAATGTGTATAAAAATGTCAATGTGGTTCTGCAACCACTTACTTATATATAATAATATACCCGTGAACTGGTCAAATGAAGTCAAATGCCTTGGTAAAACCATAAACTCAAAATATACAATAAAAGAGGACCTTCAGGACATTAGAAATAGTATTGACAGATCGATAAACCTGATGAATATGATCACTGGCAAGAAAAGTGGTTTATCTCCACATAAAAGTCTAGTTCTTATCACATATCCGCCAACATGGGGGCGCCGAATTATTTCTTTTCTAACTTTGAGCCTAGACAGACAGCGCAGCCTAAATGATCATTTGCTGTAAATCATCATTTAAGTGCCGTGTGTCATATCCTAATTTGGACTAATCACCACTAAATGACCAAATTATCAATTATTAAGCAAATCGCTAATGATCATCAAACTTTGGTCATTTATTCTTAAATGAAGTAGAGTTACCCGATCTAATATTAAGTCTCGTTGTAAAAAGTCGCATTTCGCATTGAAAAGGAAGAAGAAGAGAACTTTTTTGAGCTGTCAGATTTAAATTCGAAATATTTGAAGAATTTTAATGTAGTTCTTGCGTGGTTGGTACTCTAACTTTATCAATTAGAACATAAAAAAGTAAGAGTACATAAACATACACTTAAAACACATTCGATTTCTCCACTTTTCAAAAACGAATTCCTTTGAGTGACAGACAGGCAGTGACAGTATTCATCATTAACGCAAGGGCTGTGTGTCAGCATCTTTTAAATTACTAATTTAGGTATAAATGATCATTAGTAAATTAGTAATTTAAGTGCCTGTCTGTCTAGGCTTTTAGATTCCATAAAGGCTAAAATACTTAAAAGGTGCATGGGACTGTCGGACCAAGCCCTAAACTGTCTAACATTTGCTATGGCGAACGAGTTACCATCATATTACAGAGCCTTGTGGTACACTACCAGAGAAGTCATTAAGCTGAAAATAGATAATATAGACCTATATAGAAGTGCGAGAATGTCTTCAGCCAAATCGAATTATGGTGTTGCTTTTGCAAAGTTCGGAGAGATACTTGATGACTTCAGACCTGGTGCCGATAGATCTGCTCCGTCAAACATCACCTCTTTATGTAAACATGCAAGACCATTTAGTGGTTTGACTAAGGACCAACCGAAGAGCATGGCTGGAACCACTTTCAATATATTGAGAAGTGAAGAGAGAAATAATGGTTTTGATATAAGAAATAATGGTTTTGGGTGCTGATGGTGCGAAGTCGGATGCAGGAGCTGCATGTGCTATTATGAGGGATAGTGTTAAGATAAATGATGGTTTCTCCCTATCAGATGCGACTGAGGTAGTTAACACAGAGATGGCTGCAATAATGTGTGCTACTGAAAGGGGTATCAATCTGGGTTTGGGTAAGATAACCATCCTGTCAGACAGCAATAAAGCCTGCATGCTGCTAGATGTACCCTCATCTAAGAACCAGATTATACATAAAATATGGGGATTGTTGTCAGCAAATAGAGATGTGCTAGTCAGAGTTATCTGGGTTCCGGGTCACAGGGGAATTCCTCTGATGAAAAAAGTAGATAGCATGGCTAAAGCTGCAATTTTGGAGGGTTCACCGCTAACGTTGCCGCTATGCATTAATGATATCATGTCGATAGCCTGGCGTGAAATTAAAAGGTCTTGGCAAATCAAATATGGGGAGATGTCCAGAGGTTTGAGGGGATGTCCGTGGCTGGAGACGGACCTGGCCTTCAGAGAACATACATGGTTTAGCAGGTTTCAGGGGAGCAACAGAAGTGTAAAAATAAATAATAGACTGTTTACAGGCAAGGCGTACAATAACCAAAGATTATTTAAGATAAATCTATTTGAGGTTCCAAAATGCGATTTCTGTGATGAAATAGATTCTATTGGCCACAAAGCTTTCAAGTGTCATAACTTTAATTTAACCAAAAGAGATTTTGGCTTTTTCAGACGATATAGCTCATCTAATAGACTACTGGTTGAACATGAGGAGGAGATGCTCTTAGAGTTATCTAAATTCTTGGATTTAAGCAAAATTGACATATAAAATACAGTTAGTAGATATAGGCACGGAATATGCTTTAATTTAGTTATAGCTTTTAAGTGTTATTGAATAGTTATACTATAGACATGTGTGCATCAAATATACAACGGATGATTATGAATTATGGTGACACGCCACTATTGTTGGGATTTATGGGTGTTTTTTTTTCCAAACTAAATTAAATAAGATTTTAATTTTGCAATGTTTACAATACCTTTTCAGTTTTTGTGTTTCCTTTTTTGTTTTTTCCTTTAAAAAAAGACAAAATAAGATTTTATGTTTAATGCTTTTTGTATTTAATCAATTGATACAGTTGGTTATTATGTACTATTAACTTTAAGTAACTAATATTTTTTGTAAACTTATTTTCATAGGCTTAAGATGATTTTTTTTTTGTTTTATATAAATAATATGGTGCGATATTAACTTCTAAATTACAATTTTCCTATCCTTATAACTCCTCTACCCAATATTCTTTATAGCCTTGGACAAAATTCATAAGTAACTGCCAAATGTGTTAACAAATCAATCGAATAAAATGGCCATTACCACTGGTTCAAGGCCAACCCCGTTCCCTTGGAAATAGGAACAATTAACGGAAAAAAGACGTTTTGTTAGGAACAGCGCAGTTAAAACTTGATGTCGGCTTTACGGAATATCATGGTCTTTGAGGTTAAGTGTATTGTGGAATCTTTCGATACCTGTATTTCCAGTAAGAAGTTGTGACCATGATCATTAATTTGAGCTTGTAGAAGAAAATTCTCCAAAGAAATCACTTTCTTAGATTTTCCTACTGTATTTATGTACTGAATAATTATGTTACGAATATCCAACCAAATTCGTAATTTTAGCTTTATAGCTTTCGCACATTAAGAAAATTTATCGATGAGAATTAAGTACGGAATCGTTTTGGATTTAAACCAGATGCCGATATATATTAATCCATGAGGTCCTGATGAAGCATCTGTTTTTTAAAAGTCTTATAGTGGGTATCATCATACTTTGCTAAATTGAAAATGTGGAAATTCCTAATGATGGAATCTATTTAATTTTTTTTAATTTAGAGCAATAAACAACACTTTTAAATTCCCTTATAATTGCTTTTTTGATGTTCTTTGAGAATTCTTTCTCGAATATCGGTTTTATTTTTGATATCATTATGAATTTTACTTGCTTTACTGATTCTAGCAGCAGGATTATCTAGTTTCCACTGGATATATATACATACATATATATATATATATATATATATATATATATATATATATATATATATATATATATATATATATATATATATATATATATATATATATATATATATATATATATATATATATATATTTATATATATATATATATATATACATATACCTATATATATCTTTATATATATAAGCTAATATTGTTGATTACTACTCCCACTCAATGTTGTCCCCTTACTACATTTGTAGCAAATTTACTACATTTTTTCGGCCTTTGCCGTTTTTGCTACTTCACTACTCAAATTGTTACATTTACTACATATTGTATTGAGAATGGAATATTGAAGAAGATTTAAGCGCTGGGCACACATAACGCTATCGGGCGTCATGGGCGTAGTGAATTCAATCCCGGGATCTCGAATCCCGGGATCCCGGCCAATTTCTGGTCCCGAAAATCCCGGGATTGATGGTTTCTAATCCCGGGATTTTCGGGATCAGGAATTGGCTGTGATTCCGGGGCCGGGAGTCAAGCATTATCGGCAATCAAGTTACAGTAACACTCGAAAAGTGCAAATAGAATCCATATTTATGAGAAAACAATTAGCTCACATCAAAATGCGTAAAGAATAGAGCAAAACAAAGCAATGTAACAGTTAACAAGAGAATACAAAGGGGTTTGTAAATAAATAAGTATGGACTGTTTCGCATTTAGTGTACTCGTTACTTCGAATGATTTGAGGAAATTCATACTAGCGAATGCATACACACATTTATCAAAATCCTCAACATCAATCAAAAATAATGTTATGGGCTATGCAAGCAGGATAAAGAAAATAATAAAAGAAAATAATATAAAACAGGCTAGAATCTCAGGTGAACGGTTTAGTTTGACGTTTGATGAGTGGACCTCAACTGCAAATAGGCGTTATATAAATGTTAACATCCACTTAGTAAATTCTTACTGGACCTTGATGCGAGTAAGGATATCAATGGCAGCTGCAATTTGTCTAGATATTTTAAAAGAGCATCTTGCTGAGTTTGTTGTTTCTCTAGAAAAAGACATTGTTACCATCGTAGCTGATAGGTTAAACGAAATGCGAAAAGTAGGTAGACTAGTTGATACAGAGCAACATATATGTTTGGCGTATAGCATCTACTTGGCAGTTTGCGATGTTCTCTATAATAGGAGATCCATTCCAGATTAAAGACACGCTGGATCTGACGACGGATATCGGCGCATGCATAAAGAAACTTCGTAAGGTAGTTTCATATTTTAAAAAAGCTTCAACGATAAATAATAACGATCTTCAAAACTATGTCAAATCCGATCAAGGCATTTAATTGTCTCATTTGCTGGATTGTAAAACAAGATGAAATAGTCTCTTGACAATGCTCGAACGGTTTTCCATTTTGAAAAATAGTATACATTAATAAGCCTGCAATATCCAGAGCGATTAGAACCAACTGAGTTTGATTCGATTCAGAAAATTATTGAAGTTTTACTCCCTGTAAAATTGACTGTGGAGGCCTTAAGTCGCCGAGATGCAAATTTATGCACTGCTAATACTTCATCAAGATTTTTATTTAGGCTGTTAGGAGAAAAATAATATATTGCAATATTGGATCGAATAAAAGACCGTCAGTGTACTGAGCTATCTGGTATGCTAATCCACATTGTGCCAGCGAAAATTTACCAAGCGAAATATAATCTCTAGTTTTGAAAATATTATAAAACAAATATTAAAAAACAATTATTTCAATGATCTTGATGCTGATCTCTTTGCTTGGTAGCCAAAGAAATGAGAAGAACTCAGTAAAGAATCAGGCCAGGGTGTTTGTCAATTGACGCTGCAAGAAGAGCTGCAAAAGAATGAAAAACATTATCATGAAATGCCGCAAAAAACTAATCTAATTAAAACCATTGCAACAGAAATGAATCTTTTCCAAAGTGGTGGCACTCGCGTCATTTCGAGCAGGCGTACCAACATCTATCGACCGTCCCACCAACAAGTATCGAGTCAGAACATCGGGAATATATTTAGAAGCAGGCTTGGAGACGATACCTTGGATGCTTTGCTATTGCTTCAATGTTACTCCCGAAAAACCAATGAACTTTGGCAGAATTTTTTATGTTTCTTTGTTATGTATCGCAATTTTAAGAGCTGTGATTTGTTGTTGTTGTTTTTCGTCGTGATTTGCTGTTGTAATTCGTAAAAGTTGTAATTTCAAATATCTGTCTTCACACTGTCAACGTCTTGAGTAATTAAAATTATTGTTTTTATTTGCATCAATTATATAAATTAGTAATTATGCAGTAACATATTTTTTATACAGTTTTGAGCTTGCTTATTGTTGTAGTTTTGAAATTATGGCACATAATATAATCTAAATATAATCTGAACAAATCAATAACCTTTATGAGTAAATTATTTCCATGGATATAAGTCGGAGATGTTAAAATTTGTCACAACCAGCGTAAATAACAATTAATGATTTCCAACTGCAGGTGGTCACACCAGTCAAGTATGCACTGTGTGCTGGTGTCTGATGAAAATCAGTGCATGCTTTCGAAACCACTTTGTCAAATAAAAATTTTCAAGATAAAATAAAAAAAAAGTTTTCAATTTTAATCATCCCGCAAAAACAATTCCAATAATCTGTTTATTAAAACTTGACTTATTTTGTTGTGTTATATTTTGAATCTCTAATCCCGGGATCCCGGGATTGAAAAAATGGTTCGGGATTGGAATCCCTACATGGGCGGCACGGACAGTGATACACAGTCGTTCAGTAATTTGGCTATGTCAAACACAAGGCGACAACGCTAAATTTGCAACGTTAGTCTGTTTGCATAACATGCATGAAGTGTCGTTCAAAAATACTTTTGCGATCAGGCTCCTAATTTTCTCACATACATATTTGACTACGGCAGCTAATCATGGCTCGGTTTTGTTCGCCAGAGAACTAATAGGCGATGAAAAAATATATGAACCTTCAAATGACTTGATGCATTTTTTCAGCAAATTTAAATTGTTTGAAGGTTCTTATGTAGAGAAGTAAGAAATTTATGTACGTACGCATGTATTTGAAAAGCAATGATTTATTTACTGTTATTTGTTATAGAACTGAAAAATTCATTTGTTATTGAAATCGTAGAATTATTTTTATCTTTTGATAGTTTTGTTATCTTTGGGCCAGAAAACATATTTTACCAGTATATGACGCTTTTAATTTAAAGGAAACTGATTTTGAAATTTTACTACAAAAGGCCCTAATTTACTACATATTTTTCCCCATATCTACTTCAGAAATATCTTTCGGCGGTGACAGCACTGCTCCCACTAGGCCTTTGGTTGGAATATAATTTAGCAAAATGAATCAGAAAAATGTAGCAACAGGATTCTTGCTATGAAATATTATTCTATATTATTTTATTATTATAATCTGAGTTTTAATCAAGTTCAAAGGCACTTCCGAAATTGGAATCTAATTTTTACTATCCTCTTCGGCACTATGATTCGTTGCATCTATAGAGCTCATATTTTTCAGAAAGATTTCAACTTCAGAGTTTGTATCAATTGGCATGTGACTTGTTGCTTCAGCTTCACCTTTGGAATTTGAATCGTGAATCGAAAATACTCAATTGTGGAATTAAATTCTTCTTGTTTGATCTTTGTAGCGAAAATGTATTTGGAGAAGTGCTAGACTTAGCGCAGCTCAGAACCAGACCGAAGTCCGGAACTAAGATGGCTAAGGTCCAACAGAAGTGTGAATGGCTAATGCAATTCAAGAGGCAAATTAAAAAAAAAAAGAATTGCCCCGAGAGCAGGGTACCCTGGAAATGGTCGTGAAGGGCCCTCGTTCGCATTAGCGCAGCACCCTTAAACCAACCCCGATGGATGCTGGGGTGCCACTTTGCTAGCTCGCTGCGGCTGGGGTGGGTTCATGAAACAATGGGGTTGATCAGCTCTCAAGAGAAACGGAATGCTACGTATTAGATATTTCATCCGTCATAATAACGTTGCCGCAAACTGGTATTTAAAAATACCCAAGGGACAAAAGGGGGCATAGTTCCGTTAAAGAAACCACCTGTGGCTCTGCAACATGGGCTGACTAAGCAGACCCAGTGCCCGTGACGACGCACGGAGCCATACAATTGAAATTCTAGAAAACGGAAAAAGCCGGAACCCGGGTGAGGCAGACAGCCCCAGACCCCCGATGGTGGCGGAGTCCTAACCCCGATGGTCTGGGGTCCTCCACCCACTGATACTGGCCATTATCCAAAATCAAACAAAAACTAATACCAAACAAATTTAAAAAAATTCTAAAAACGATTAGCCAGTATCCCTCCCTTGAAAGATCAGCTGAAAATCACAAAATAAACACTCTATTTAATCATGGGATCGGCCAGCCAGGCCTTATGCGGACCCTGAAACAGAAGAAAACTTCTCGGGCTTCCGCCCAATAAGAAGGCCGGTGGTTTGCAAATTTACAAATTCATATTTATTGTTAATATTGATAGAGATTTATCGACAAGGATAACATATTTGAAATTCCGTTTCTTTTGAAATTACAAAAATAAATATTGAAAACTATCCTTGGGAGGTTGTATTGCTTTACTCTTAGCCGTTAATTAGATTTGAATGTTTATTTAGCATTAGGGTTTGTTTGCATACAGCCTAAATATCTTTAGAAACCTGATGGCTTCCGTAATCTGACTTTTCTAAATTTGAAAGTAGAGCATTACTACCGTTTGATTGATATTATCAGTATGAAAACCTTTCAATCAGTTTTTTTTTCTTTATTTCTAATGCTAATTCTTATTTAACAGTTTAATTATGACTTTTCCAAGTATCAAACTCAACGTTTGAATACAAATCTGGTTTGGTTAATAACTTTCAAATAATTTAGAACAAAAAAAAATTTTTTTTTTCTAACATTAAACAAAAACACCTGAAAACTATTGTAAATGTACGGTAATATTATGTACGATTACATAAAAAAACCACAATTCTTTCCAAAAATGTCGTAACAAAATCCTTCGGGTTTTATCAAAAACAATCAAAGTTCGATTAATATATATATGAAATAGTTTTGCAATGTAAAATTCCAAAAGCATGAATCATAGTGTCCTCTATGATTTTCATCATCAGAATGTATAACTAACAGCTAATAATTAGAAACATTAAACAACTACTAGATTTAATTTTGCAATTAACTGATGCAGCCGAAAAACGGTGATACCACATTATTGTGATTTCCAAAAAGAAATATGACACAATTGAGAGTCTCTCGCTCAAAAAAAGTTAAAAAAGATGCGTTGTTTAAAGTTATATCGAAAAACGAGCCGAGAATCGGAAGGAAATAAATAAATACGAGCGACATATAGATCAGAGCAGTTGATTTCAACTATCGGAAACCAAAGAAAACATTGTGTTGAAAAAAATTGCGAAAATTCCGAAATTTCTATCTTTCTTTATAGTAACTCTCTCTTTTCACATGCTTTCATTAAAGAAACTTGCTTTTCAATCTGTGATATTCACCTCTTGTAGTTCCCGATGTTTTGTCGTCGTCGTTGTCAATTTGTACCCGTCTGGTTTGCTTGTTTTCCTAATAACACAGCCTGAACGTGAAAAATACTTAGATCTCAACAAGTTACTTTTTATGCTCAGTGTAGAAGGTGTTGTGGTTTCGACGATGCTAACGATAGATACAAGCCGATCAATTTCTCCAAATCGCAGTAATCCGTTAAATATCATTTGTTTGGCAGCCATAGGTTCTATCCTCTTCTATTCATTGCATCCCTAGCAAATCTGATGTTGTGAGTATAATTTAGCGGACCACCTACTATGCGTCAACAGCTGAAAATTTCTGGTTCTAATTCCTCGAATTGTGTGCGGTAAGCAGCGGTCAAACTTTGTGACAGCAGAAAACCAACCACGTGCCCTGGTGACAGATGAGCTGAAAATCGTCAGCCATGCAAAATACGCCTCTTCCGCAGACATGGCGAAAACGAATTTGCTCTCCACGCGAATTCAAAGGCTCGAGCGATGGGAAGCCCCGTTCAGGCTCCGTCAGCACTAGTGCACGAACGAACAACCGAGTCCAAGGAATTCAAATCGAAA